>JANAVB010033816.1:684808-851610 GCA_029216955.1 Iris pallida
TATTTTATTGGTTTTTTATTGATAGATTACTGGGATATCGACGATCCTACTAATAAGTGTAACTTTTGTGGTGCACACTTTTGGTATGACCAGAGAGTTCAGTCAAATATATATATATATATATATATATATATATATATATATATATATATATAATTGATGTAATTTATTTTATATTTTATTGGTTTTTTATTGATAGATTACTGGGATATCGACGATCCTACTAATAAGTGTAACTTTTGTGGTGTACACTTTTGGTATGACGAGAGAGTTCAGTCTTACTATAAGTGCAAAAAACCAACATATTATTTATGTTGTATGCAAGGAAAGATTCAAATTTCCCCAACGAGGAGACTGCCTAAAGTTTTACATGATCTAATATATGGGGTGAGTGATAAGAGCAAACACTTCCTATAAAATATATGATGTTATGATTTGGATAAACCCAAATATGGATGCCCTTATCCATACCCATAACCAACTCTATCCCATCACCTCTTTATATGTTATCAATGAGAAAAGCTACGTACATTTCTTTCTGGCTACCAATTTCTTCATTTTCTCTCTCATTTTCACAACACATTATCAGTACAATACCCTAACCAAGAAGAAGGCGGCTAGAATCTTGGAAGGAGTCCATTCTAAAATCGGGAAGATGCTCATAGATTTGGCAAAAAAAGTCAACAAAAGATTTGCAACAAAAGTCAAGAGCATGAGACGCTTGGTAACAATATCTCATTCTATATCCTTAGGGGTGGGCATACGGGTCCAGGACCCGCAGTTCCGATCCGGTCCGAACCGTATATTGGTCAAACGGGACGGTTCCTAAAATTTGGAATTTAAACGGGACGGGCCGGGGCGGGTCGTGTGACACTAACAGGGCGGGGCGGATCCTATTTTCAAAATAAACGGGGCCCCGAACCGACCCGTTTCTAGGAGTATAATTTTTTTTTTATCAATTTTGATTTTTTTCATATTATAATATATAAATAATAGCACACGTTATTGTTTATTACACAAATTCTAGAAATTGGAAAAATATAATACTTGTTTTGTTCTTCTAGATAATAGAACATGTATAAATATTTACTATTCTATAAATTTATGAATTTTTTTGGATCCGTTTGGACCTGCGGGTTGGCTCGGTTTGGACCCGTTTCGAACGGGTCGAATCCGTACCGATTCCAATATTTTTTGGACCCGTCCCGTCCCGTCCCGTCCCGCCAATTAACGGGTCCGGTACGGATCCATAAAATTTGGACCCGGCCCGACCCGTGCCCACCCCTATATATCCTCCAAGTAAGTCAGATTTCTTTCCTCTTCTACATGTTGTTGAATGATCGAAACTATATGCATGTGTCTCCATATTAGCAGTATTGGAATTTCTTTCCTCTTCTACATTTTATATATATATATATATATATATATATATATATATATATATATATATATATATATATATATATATATATATATATATATATATATATTGGAAAGGTTATTCTTAAGTTTCCTTTCTCTCTATTAGCGATGACAATGATCCCTATCGGTATGATCGATAACCCCTAAATAAATAAATAATTGTTCCAGAAGCCATTTCGGTAGCATGGAGGTCCTGGAATCTCTACATGTGTGATCGTCTTTTGTGTTACATAAGTACTTAAATCTATCCTATTTTGCACATGTCCCCCAAAATCTTGGTGTTTCTAATTTATGAATCTCTACATATAGCGATGTCGTCAAAGCATATCACCTGCTACTATTGTTAGTCATCCCTATAGATCATTACATATCATCATTCATCACGGTGTATATTTTTTCCCAAATTTTTTTCCATTTATTCATATTTATCCCTGTATGGTTGAAAACATAGTTACGTGTTAATGATGGGATGACTTTTTCTTAAATTCTAGTTAAGTTGACATTATTCTAAGAATGAATTATTCTAAGGATGCATTAAAATAATGGGCCAGGTTTTTCGTTGCATGCATCAGTATATAGTGGACTCCATTTACTTGAACATGAGTTAATGTTGCTAGTGCTATTCTGTTCTTTTCCTATTTGAATTACCATCCAACAACGTGGTTTTTATTGACATTGACATATGACTATGATGGTACTAGTTGCAACTAGGATTGCATGTATTATGTAGTCATTCATCTGGATAATCATGTAAATAAATTATATATATATTTTTTAATAATATAAGATCAAGATTTCGATAAAGGTTTTGTAATTTAGTTTTAGAAAATAATTCCAATAGAGGTGGATGTATAAGTAGGTGATTGGCTGAACACTGGCACGTGTTCATATATCATAAGCTTGGCCTTCATGGCTATAACCATGATTTGAATGCCAATATTACAATTATTTTCTTTGATTAGCTTAATTGATTTTTTTTTCATTCTGTTTTTTAGTCGCTAAAGGACTACTTGGATTATGTAGCCAATTACACATAAGCTTAAAATTAAGCTTAATGAGCTATTGGCATAATCCAATTTAAATATGCCATAGATAAAATATTATGATTTTGATATTCTTTATCTTAAATTCTTGATGCATATCATTTATAAGAATTTAATATGTCATGCATTTAAATAAATGGCATCTCCATGATAGAATGAGTCCATAGCCATATAAAAAGTTTTGGCAATTAACGCTCTTATAAAAAGAGACTCACGCGACCTTAATACCCACCCAAGGAACAAAAAACTTTCCAGAACCTTGGTGAAAATATAGCTTTAACCTTATTGACATGTTCCTATAGAGCTAAATGTATAAATAGCGCTCGATCTGAACATGGTTTATGATAAGAACCAGGTTAAACGGTAGTAGATGTTGGTTTTTTTTTTTTTTGGCAAATTCATACATGTGTCAGTTGGAACTTATTGATATTTACCTTATCTACTTGGTAGTTGCTATTTAATCATATATGATTTCGGCTAATATATCATATCTGATTCAATGTTATTAAAGGGCATAGACTGCATTTATGTAATATCATTGTCATTTTTAGCTCAGATGCAAATCCAACATGTCAGAAAATATTCTGAACATTTTGGTGGACATTTTAAATATTGTATAAGATAAGCTATTTATTTTCTTGAGTTTGTACCATACCTAAATTGGTGCATGCATGACAGGTATTGCGCTGCATGTTTGGAGAAAATCTATCACATGTGAACTAACTTTTATAGGTCGCAACAGGTTGTTAGCCCTCGAAAGGCCAAAAGTAAACATTACGTACCAACCTGAATGTTGGTGTTTCAATAATATAGTTGCATATATTTTAAAGTTGCAAACCTCTTATAAATTAGAAAAAATTTAAAGTTTGTGCCGTAAGTTTGTCCAATCCGTACGGTGACTACGGATGTTTGGTTGTCCTACATAGACCTGAAGTTCTATAGACATATTTCGTAGTTTACAATGTTACTACACACACAATCCTTATCTATAGAATCTTGCTCCAACAAAATACTAGATCGAATGTAGTATCCACGATAGCTGGTCTTGCTCACATTAATTAAAGGCTCCGACAAAGTATATTTTATCCAACTGATACATAATGTGTCATACTCTCATAATTCCAGAAGAATTTTACTGAGTTTTAAGGATATGAAAAAATGGGTAAACTTTGAGCAAGTGAAATAAGGAATAATTTTGTGTAACCACTCGTCTAAGAGAACCAGAAGTTCGTCTAAAAGAGAACCAGAAGTTCGTCTAGATAGATTTTCCAGCTATTCAGTACAGATATACATCACTCATATTTAGGATGTCAAGTCACATACTATCATGAGCTAGAAGCTCAATCTTAAGGGTCCATTGTGAGCCAGAAGCCGAATGATCCTATACCTTTTAAATTGTGACATAGTCGACAAGACACCCCAGAAATATGATGATTATCAAAATTAATTCGTATGATTATCTCTTACCAAATTGCAGCACACACCCTTGATTTCAAGGATTAGTTTGTTTTTAAACCATCAATCATGAAGATTGTATCTAAATAACTAGTAAGCATAGCTTCAAATTGCATTATATGGCTTATGTTGGTATTATTCAGAACTATAAGATTTGCATCTATGTTTTGAAAATTATATTCTTTTTTCTTTCTCCTTAGATTATTAAATCTTCTAGCCATAAGTTTTGATCTGTCACGTTAATAAGACATAATTCCCGCCGTTAGGGGGAGATATCTAGAAGACGAATTATCGTTCTAGAATAACGGCGTGAATTATTGTTCTAGAATAACGTCGTGAAGCATCGTTCTAGAAGAACGTCTTAAAGCATCATTCTAAAATAACGTCTTGTATCATCGTTTTCAAAGAATGTTCTAAAGCATTGTTCCAGAAGAACGTGTCATGGCATATTTCTACTTTATCTAATCTTGACTAATTAGGAGAAATTATTTCTTGTATTTTATTACAAATAAATTATTAGATACTTACTCGATTATGTTGTATAAATAGTTATACCAACTATAAATCTATTTTCTAATAGAAGTACCAAAAGAACCAAATAATACTAAAGGTTCTAAAGATTCAACTCTCTTGAAGAAGAGACTGAATAATATAACACACCCTAATGCTCTTGAAGAAGCAGCTCCCGAAGAAGCATCTCCTGTAGAGAAAAAGTTCATGACGGTCCGAAAGATGTCATGAACCAAAGATCAAATTTCTCAAAGTATATCGCTCTGGAAGAGGATATACCTTAGATTTCAGAAGAGACTGAGAAAGAGGTACCGGTACCCAAGAAATATCTGTTCCAGAGAAATTTGGAATCAAAAAAATTTGTCATAGATGACATTATCGAATGAGAATAAAAAGGGTGATGAAAGTCAAATGATAACACTAAAACCACGAATAATCTAATAAAAAGATGCGATATCTCTCGCAAGACGTGGAGTGTTCGGTACTACATTACAAAACCCAAAAGGAATAAACTCGATAGATTTTGAATGGGTGTCTGTAATAAATAGAGATCCAAATATATAAGAGCAATGTTAGCTCAAAGATTCACGAAATGATCATGAATAGAATATGAATAAATATATTCTCCGATCATGATAGCCTAGACGATAAGTTATATCTCGAAGGTCGTGGATTTAAAATTTTTAGGTATATCCTTAAAGTATTTGATATTACCATGTTATCCCCGAAGGATCTACAAATGAGTCATATATGGATTAAACCATCCAGAATAATGTGATAGGCTCATTGAGTTTATGGAGAAATCATTGAACGGATTAATCAAAATGGTCACCTCCTGAAGAGAACCCCTGAAGAGATTAAAGTACCTCCTGAAGAGAAAATCTACTGAAGATAAAAAATATGACAATATCTCCTGAAGAGATTTGAAATATCTACGGAAGAGATAAGGAATCTACTGAAGAGATTGGAATCTACTGAAGAGATTGGAATCTTCCGAAGAGATTAGAATCTTCCAAAGAGATTAGAATCTCCCGAAGAGATCAAAATCTCCTGTAGAGATCGGATATCTCCCGTAGAGATTCTCTAGAAGAGAAAGGAATCTCCAGAAGAGAGAGAAATCTCTAGAAGAGATAAAGATAAATATTCAAAATAAATCTCATATAATCTCATAAAAAGATGAATCTCGATAAGAGATCTAAATCTCATGTAGAGATTTAATATGAATGATATACCTATAATGGTCAGGTCAATAGGATCTTTTACAACCAAAAGAACATGTTCTGGGTCCTGAAGTATCATATTTAAAGAATATAAAATTCTTTATTGTCATTTACTCAGCACAATATTTTAGAATAATATTAGGCATATAAATTATTCTTGATGAATGTTTTGATCTAATGAGATATGTAGATGAATAATATTTATCTGATACTCCACTAAGGGGATACCACAAATAATGTATGCTTTATAATACGTTACAGGTATTTTAGAGAGAATAAATCAAATCACTGCGATAATTTCATCAAAGCGACCAGAGAATGTGCTTGACTATGTTTTTAACAGTTCAACATATCAGAAGGAGTTACGAGCTTTCAGAAATTACAAATAAAGCCTACAACCTCTTCATAAGGATATGAGTATAAATGTATAGACAAACAAAGTGTTGGGGTAAGATGTAATATTGAATTGAGGTTTAATTTTTTATTTTAAATTGATGTATGAATAAGAATGTAATATTTTTTGTGGGGGAGCATCCTGTAGATACAAGCATCCCGAAGACACTAATGGAGACATCTTGAAGCATGTATTTGCATATTGTACTCTTTTCCTTCGTTGAGGGTTTTTTTTACTGAGTTTTTCCTTCGAAAGGTTTTTAACGAGACAGTGTAAGTTGCACCCACTTGGATTCCTGAAAAATCATATTTCTGAAGAATATTATTGTACTCTTTTCTTTTCTATGGACTTTTTCCAAAGAGTTTTTCCTAGAATTTTTTTTAATGAGGTAATAATTAAAGTGGACATCCAAGGGGAAGTGTTATGATTTGGATAAACCCAAATATGGATGCCCTTATCCATACCCATAACCACCTCTATCCCATTACCTCTTTATATGTTATCAATGAGAAAAGCTACGTACATTTCTTTATGGCTACCAATTTCTTCACTTTCTCTTTCATTTTCACAACAAGATCATATATCAACATGTATTCCTTCACTTCAATGGGAGGCAAGGTTGATTCGGAACCAAATCAAGGAAAATCTCCCCCTGTTTTTAGACTACATGGACAAAACTATCATTTACTTGGAAGTTTACTACCCTTTGAAGGTTCAAGTCCAAATTTTGCTCAACTATATATCTATGATACTGAGAATGAAATTCAAAACAAAATAAAAGCTGTTAGGTATGTATCAAATTTTTAAGCCCCTATATGTAGATTACATATTTATCATTGGTTATTCATATATGTAGTTATCTTATTTCTATCTGAATATTATTTTCAGGAAGAACGATAATATCAATAGTTTGCATGCATAAATTGTACGTGATTTTAGGATACGTTGGATGAAAATAATGTATTGGTAAAATCATTTAGAATGGCTCGTGAGAAAATGTGTGAATTAGGTGATTCAAGCGTTCGATTGAAGTTGATTGGGAGGAGACATGGAGATGGACAACAATATAATTTGCCTACCGTTTTTGAGGTTACTGCCTTGATAGTTGGAGATCTTGATGAATGCTTAGGTGATAGAGATATCTTGGTTGAAACACAAGTTGGAGAGCTGCAACGAATAAATGAGTTAAATGCTTCATATTTAGCATTGCAATATCCTCTGATCTTTTCCAATGGTGAAGATGGTTACAGAGAAGATATTCCATTGTCTGAATCAACGAAAGGAAGTAATGGTGGAAGGAAAATAGTAAGTATTAGAGAATGGTTCGCTTATAGACTGCACGAAAGAGAGGATGAGCCTTCGATCATATTTGCTACTAAAAGACTTATGCAGTAATTTGTGGTTGATGCTTATACAATGGTTGAATATGCAAGATTAAAATTTATTTAGACACATCAAAAACAATTACGTGTGAGATGTATAAAGGTCTTGCGGACGCACTATTACGAGGTGAAACAAATCTGACTACTCAAGGAAAAAAGAGTCATTCTACCATCTTCTTTCATTAGTAGTGCTCGATACATGATTCAAAACTATTAAGATGCAATGGCAATATGTAGATGGATTGGTAACCCAGATTTGTTTATAACATTTACGTGCAATCCTAAATGGCTTGAAATACTTCGATATGTTAAAAAAATGGGTCTTAAACCTAAAGATCGACCCGACATATTATATAGAGTTTTCAAGGTGAAATTGGATGGGCTGACCAAAGATCTTCGACATAATAAATTTTTTGGAATAGTTAGAGCTGGTAATGATCCTGCCAATATATATATAATATTAGCTCATTTTACATATTTTTGTATTGTGATATGTATTTTATTAATAACTTTAGTATTTATTGGGTTTCTATTGTTTTTCAGTTATTTACACGGTCGAATTTCAAAAACGTGGGTTGTCGCATACTCACATTTATTTTTCCTAGCCAAAGAAGTATTCATCGGGAAAGGATATTGACCGAATCATCTCAGCAGAAATTCCTAATAAAAAATGGATCCTACTTATTACAATGCAGTGCGAGATTTTATGATAAATGGGCCTTGTGGTAATACAAGAAAGAATTCACCGTGTATGTTAGATGGTCGTTGCTCAAAGCATTTTCCGAAAAAATTTATTGAAAATACTTTGGTTGATGAAGTTTGATATCCAGTATATAGGCGCAGGGATGATGGAAGAACGATTTTGAAGAATGGCGTTGAGCTAGATAATCGATTTGTAGTGCCTCATAATCGTTATTTATTGTTAAAGTATGGAGGTCATATGAATGTTGAATGGTGCAATCAATTTCGATCTACAAAATATATGTCAAGTGTGTGAATAAAGGACATGATCGGGTAACTACATCCTTCTATAGAACTATAAAAGAGGACGAATCTAATCGACAAATTGATGAGATTAACATGTATTATGATTGTAGATACATTTCTGCTTGTGAGGCGACATGGAGATTGTTTGAATTTGAGATTCAATATAAGAACACTCCTGTTGAGCGACTCAGCTTTCACTTACCCGACGAACAACCAGTTATTTTTTCAGAAGTAGATGCTATTGATACCATTGTTGACCGTGCCAGTATGAATGAAAGCATGTTCTTAGCTTGATTTGAAGCGAATAAGCGATACACAGAGGCAAGAAATCTGACATATGCAAAATTTCCACAAAGGTTTATTTGGAAACAGAAGACTAGAGAGTGGGCTTCAGAAAAAAAAGGTTTCTCACTAGGTCAGATTTTTTATGTTCCACCTGATTGCGGTGAGGTGTACTATTTAAGATGTCTTCTCAATATCGTTCATGGACCTAAATGTTATGATGATATTAAGAAAGTCAATGGTATTCAGTATAAGTCATATCGTGAAGCTTGCTATGATTTAGGATTGTTGGAGGATGGCGATAAGTATATCGATGGTATTATTGAGGCAAGTTATTGGGCATATGCATATTCTTTGAGAAATTTATTTGTCACGTTGTTGTCATCTGGATCTTTAAGTCGGCCTGAGGTAGTTTGGGAAAAGTGTTGGACGTATTTGTCGGATGATGTTTTATATAATCAACGAATTGCGCTGCATGACCAAGGTAAAATGTTTGTTCCTTATTTAAGTTTACATTGTGTTTTCAGATTATTTGATATTTAAGAAAGCTTTAAAATTAATTTTAATATATTTTTTGTCTCATTAATTCTAGATTTGCTTTTGAGTGAAGATGAGATTCAAATTCACGCTTTGGTTGAGATTGAAAAGTTACTGAGAATTTGTGGTAGAAGTTTGCGGGAATTTCCATCAATGCCATTTTCAAACATTAATTCCATATCAAATACTGCAAATAGATTGGTGCATGATGAACTACGTTATGATAGAACGACTCTAACATACACCTACTTGCTCGCTTGAATGATGAACAACAATTTGTTTATAACACAATAATAGATGTTAATTCTACAAATGGTGGTATTTTTTTTTTGTACAGATATGGTGGTACTGAAAAAACATTCATTTGGAAAACGTTATCTGCAGGGTTGAGATCTAAGGGAGAAATTGTTCTAAATGTTACCTCAAGTGGGATAGCATCACTTTTGTTGCCTGGTGGTCGAACAGCTCATTCACGGTTTGCTATTCCAATAAATGCAAATGAGGATTCAACATGCAATATCAAACAAGAAAGTCAACTTGCAGAACTAATTGTTAGGTGCAAACTTATAATTTGGGATGAAGCTTCAATGATGCATCGGTATTGCTTTGAAGCGTTGGATAGACCGTTGAGAGATATAATGTAATTTAGCAATCCACTCAGTTCTGAAACACCGTTTGGAAGAAAAACTGTTGTCTTTGGTAGAGATTTTTGCCAAATATTACATGTAATTCCAAAAGGTAGTAAACAAGACATAGTTCATGCAACTATCAATTCTTCTTATATTTGGCAAAACTGCAGAGTTTTGAGATTAACAAAAAATATGAGACTTCAAGGTTCTAGCAGAACACCTGAAAGTGAAGAGCTGAAACAGTTTTCTGAATGGATTGCAAGTATAGAAGATGGAACACTTGGAGGGCAAAATGATGGATGTGCAATTATCGATATTCCAAGTGACATTTTTATTAGTAGCCTAATGATCTACTATCAACAATTGTCGAAATCACATATCCTTCTTTTGCAAATTTTGTAGATGACCCAGTATTTTTGAAGGAAAGAGCCATATTAGCACCAACTCTTGATGTTGTTTAGTCTGTAAATGAGTACATTATCTCACTAAATTCTAGGGAAGCCAGCACATATTTAAGTTCTGAAAATCCATGCAAATCAAATGCAAATGTTGACTTATTAACAGATGTTCACACTCCAGAGTTCTTGAATAGTATTAGATGTTCAGGCGTACCGAATCATGAGTTAAAATTGAAAGTTGGTACTCCAGTGATGTTATTAAGGAATATAGACCATTCAGCTGGGCTATATAATGTCACGCTCCGATCCGGAATCACCCGAATCATCATCCTCGCAGGGGGCGGGATGCCGCATGAGCCTGGAGTTGCGCTCGTGCAAGGCAAGATGACAAGTTCTCAAATGGTTATCTTTGATTGGATATTAACAACGAAAGGAAAATAGAGTATACGAAACAATTCTCTTTATTGATATTCGAAACTGAGATTACAAAGGCTTTCGATAGCCCAACAATATATGCCAGATTGGCTACAACACTCAAGTTCTCTCTTGCCCACAAAGGATTTCACCGTTCCATACATCATGCCTTCTATATCTCGACCGTATCAATCTTGTTGCATGTCCGAGCGTCAATGCGGTTGTACGCTTCAATACGCTTCGGCATTCCAAGCCTCAACGCGTTCAAGCGAAGCTCCGTCGCAAACAGACCAATCCCTGAACCTGCTAGCAAACTAGTGGAGGATTAGTACTTTCGTCCTCGCTGTACTGATAAAAAATTCACTTAGCAAACCGACATTTAGTATTGTATTGATTCATGCAAACATATAATTTAGTTCTCTTTCTATGTTCTCCTTAGGATGAGTTCATGGCATATTCGAAGACTGTAAGCATGTTATCATGGCAAGCATGTTATTCAATTTGCATAGGTAAACAGGCAAGCAATCTCGTGCTGTTCCGTGGCGCGACTTACCAATATCGATGCACTCGCCCTTGCACCGACGTAAGGTGAATACGTCTATCAGCTTTCCATGTCATGTTATAAGTGCTCTGTATGCGGATCTATATGTGCACGATATAAGTACCTTACACTTTCGACCCAGGATCTGTCCATGCAGGATATATGTATACCTTGCACTTTCAACCCATCACCCTTAACTATATGAAGGTCACTAGCTTTTCGGGCTAGAATAGACTTATATTTATCGAATCGAAACATAAGACGATGATCACTCTGTGCGGTTGCTAACCCAAACAATCAGTGGCCACCGAAATAATTGCAGCAAGTGGCTTATCATATTCACTAAAAGGTCGCTACCCGTCTAAATAAAGTGCACCAAAAATACCGTAATCGCAATCCTTCCTAGGCCGAACGGTTCCAGCTCCCTGGTGCACCACGTTCGAGGGAATACCCGTGCACATGCTTTTATATCTTTAAGTCCATTTGATCATGCAACGCATCTTATCTTTCATACAACCAAGCAAGTTTGTCTATATCTATCTCAATTGGCACAACGCCCTAATGTTCTCAACGAACGTTCCGAAGGCCAAGAACATTTCGAAGGCATCATACCGCATCGACAGTTATGTCACATCCGTGCCATAACTGTTCTCCTCGTCGCAATGACACTGTCTTTTGTAGTATTGTGCAGCTACGCACATTCGTTGTCTTTTCTTGCATCGTGCATTCAATGCACGCCTCGAAGCCGTATTTCCGTATTCTACGCCTTAGTATTCAATGCATTATACTTATGTACCATCCTTCCGACTCGTACAACTGAGGCACGCCTCGATAAGGTATTCAATGTTCTATCGCTCGTGCAATAAGGCACTCGCACCAATATAGTCTTTCAATGTTCTAGCACACTATCTCGTGCGCGGGGGCACGGAATGACTTATGCACTGAGGCACTCGTCGATACAGTTATCCCATGTTCTTATGGCTTGCGTACCGAGGCGCTCGCCTTTGTGATATACCATATTCTATAGCGACTCGTACATTTGCTGTACGATTCATTTCAATTGTTCTATCTAGTGTTCGACATGTACTATGTTTATCTCTCTATCGAGTCACGCCCGTGGCATTGATAGGTTAACTCAGCATACAATGATATATATTTTACTTAAGCATGAAGGAGTAGGAAAGAGAGTCAATGTCCCCCTACCTTGAATCAATGCGCCTTGTCGTTTCGCTGAGCCGTTGCGGCTTGATTTCATAACTTCATTGCACGGGTAACTCTCCTGACTTAGCCATTCGAGCACTTCATGCTTCATTGAATTATACGTCTGATTTGGCTTACCGTGCTAATGCCTCAGTCCGTCGCAAGGTAATGATTTGCTTTCGCGGACCCCTTACTGAATAAGGCAGAATGCCGACCTCTAATATTTCAGCATAAACGTATAGCCTGCACATGAAACCAACTAAAGTTAACACTTGCATAGATTCGGACTTGCACCTTGGTCGATTCGATTTTTTAGAATCTTTGAGCCGATTCAACGCACTTATCCTTCGGGACAATTTGGCGCTTTTGCATCGATTCAACTCGATGCATTCTTTGGGACAAGGCAACTCTTCGCATCGACTTAGTTCGATACATTGCTCGGGTCAACGTAACTCTTTGTATCGATTTGCATCGATACGTAATCGGGTCGACGCAACTCTTCAAGTCAATGACTCAGCATAATGTACCGTACGGAGCGGGACATTACATAATATACCACTCAAAACAAGGTTCGTCCTCGAACTGAAACCAATACTAAATTTCCAAGGGTTTCACTAGATCGTTCCATGATCTCGTCTCACTATCGTTAGGATCATACAACTTAGTTTAGAATCATACATACATTTTAGGCGTCCCACCAGTATATGCATTTCAGCCAAGCTCAGTTGTAAGATATCGGAACAATGCTAACATGTAACTTCTTATTCTCAATTACTTGCCATCTCGTATTCTCGATCGGACTTGGCTCTAGTGCTTGTTCTCGCAACTCTAGCGCACATGCATATTGATACATATGCGATCGTCCAACAAAAGTCAAGGTACACGATGCGATTTGAAAATCGTATTTTTCACTTCGTAAGTTTCATCGGAACAATCAATTCTACGTGTCGCGTCAAGCCGTCGCACATCCGATCACAACGAGTCTCCGTAACGCCTTGCGTTCGACGTTGCCACCCAACTATTTCCGAAGTCTGGCTATGCAACTTATCTCGATACGATTTCCTTATCAATATTCGGGACTACGCCCGCTAGGTTACTTACCTAGACACCGTGCTTAACTTCTCCCGAAGCAACTCAAATTGACATTGCACAAAGGCCACAATTTATGCGACACAAGTTTAATTCCAGTCGACTATGCTCAAGGCAACGATCGCCTGGACACGAAGATCTTTATGATGCGTCTCACGTTTGATTCCTATCGAGTAGGAAATTTTTAGCCAAATTCCTAACTTATCCGTATCACAACATCGGACATAATTTTGATTCACGCAAGCTCAATTGTAAGGTGAATCAAATCTAACGACATAACTCGTAAGTCATTCTCTTATCGTTCTCTCTCGTGCATAGCACGATTCTCGCAATCGCCTATCTGAATCACCAAGTCCGTTTGTTTATTTCTAGTTCGATCGTCTACCAACATAACCATTCAAGCATTCATCCGACGAATACTCAAAACTAGCTACATCATTCTCAATGGAAAGTTATTCCCATAATTTTTGATCGCCTAGACTTATCGTCAACATGCACCACACTATATTTGTTACCGACACAATTTTATATGCGATATCGCATGGGTCATCTTACGGTCTGCAATATTTAATTTGATTTGACGGTCAAGTCTTCTAGGGTCAGCTGCCCCGAAGCTACGCTCGATAATTGTGGATCATCACCGAAGGACAGTTTACTACGAACCATGCTATATCTTATTTCGGAGCCAAATCACGTTCCGACGATTTCTATGCAACTACCCAAATCCGTACATAACTATTTCTATCGGCACAACTGATGCACAACTAGCCTCCGAATAAGGTCATGCACTACCGTCGATGATTTCGCAATTTTATAAAACATCTACTCGTATCGAGTTCGAGTCTATCTTAATTACGGTCAACACACGAGATGCTAGATGCATCGAACAATCGTCGATTACTTATAGTCTTGTCTTGATCAATCATAAAGCTCATGATCAACCAGTTCGTTCATTCTTGTATTGTTATTTATAAAATTTTGATAGCGCGAGGCACACTCTATTTTGTATTCTCACATCGTGCTTACGTTTCCTTACGTATCGATCTCGATACGCCGTATCAATTTCGATAGCGTAAGGGTCAACTCTGAATCCATTTCAACGTCAACTTAACTCGCATCGCATACATCCAAGTTCGCAACGAACTTTTCCATACGCATCAACTCATTCTCTTGATTCGCCGCATTCTGCTATACCTTGATCGCATAACTGAGTTACCGATTATCCAACATCGAACCCTCAAGTCATACGATCTCGCCCTCTAAGTTTTGCGTATTTTTCAGTCGTACTCAAATGAGTTTCGTCGTAATATAACCATCTTTTGGGCACTATTTATCCGCATCAACAAACTCTTTACCGTAGTCGCACATCGTGCGATGTGATTATATTTTGCCTCGCCCAATATTTCTATCGAGATCGCAAGTCGTGCTATTCGATTATAATTTGTATCGTTGAACATTTTCATCCAGCTCGCAAGTCGTGCGGTTCGATTACAACGTTTCAAGTTTTCTATCCCGTCGATCCGATTTTGCCTCAAGGCATAATTATTTCGCTAGTTTCCGTCATTCGACCGACACATTAATTTTCAATCGAAGTATTATTCAATGATACAAGCCCGTCTTACCGTTTTAACCGATCATCGAAGAACACTTGCATCAACATGCCGTCATACAAATTCTCAATCGAGTCTCGGTGCTATTCCGTCTGTTGCGGACTAATCTTCTGTAATTTTCACAACGTGTTATGCAACCCACCGCACAAGTGGTATTGCATATACCACTCAGAATCGAGCCATTCATCGCACCGGTGGTATGCCATATACCACCCGAAAATTAAGTTATTTCCTCGCATTATACTTAGTATGAATCAACAATCTCTTCCGACTCACGATTTCCGTAGTGATTGTGCTTGATCACAACCGTAACTTTGATTAATCAAAATCCGACACAACTCGGCCAATGTTTTTATTTGCCAACACAAGCTCGGTGCGCAACCGAACCGATTTCGTTTCTTGATTTATAACTTTTGTTTTCTTCCGTTGCATCTTGTACAATAATTCATTTTCGATATCCGTTGCACTTCGTGCAGCAATTTTACTTTGATATGCGTTGTACTACGTATAATAATTCAATTTCGATACGCATTGCACATCGTGCACCGACTTATTTTCGACATTCATTGCACTCATGCAACGATTTATATTTCGATATCTATTGCACCTCGTGCAATAATCTATTTTCGATACGCATTGTACATCGTGCAATGATTTATTTTCGACATCCATAGTCAATGCTCAAATCCGTTCAACACATTCGATATTGACTTATCACTTTTATCGAAACGCACATTCAAAAATTAATATGTGAATCTGTTTGACATATTCCATATCGACTTTTATTTTCTTTTCAACGCATCATTTACAATCAACACATGGCAATTGTTGCAGCAACATTCCACGACTTTCATTGTATCGATGCGACCAACATTTCTCATATCGATCGTTGCAACCAACGAACATCTTAATTCATAATTCACGATGTGTTGCACTCGCAGCAACAAATCTTTGAATTTATATCTCGCGACTTATTGCACTTGCAGCAACAAATCTTTAAATTTACATCTCGCGACTTGTTGCACTTGCAGTAACAAACCTTTCAGGACTTTTCCAGCAAACACCATATAATTTCCAAAACAACACGCAGCAAAATTATATGATTTGTATTAGACTTATTGTATGGAACATCCAGTGCGGCATCGAATAGAGTCAAGAGTGATTTCGATTGGTGGTGGGCAACTCTTTGGAATTGAAACAAAGCAAACGTCCAGAGGAAATTGAGCCTAGAGCTCTGATACCAATTTGTCACGCCCCGACCCGGAATCACTCGAATCATCGTCCTCGCAGGGGACGTGATGCCGCACGAGCCTGGAGTTGCGCTCGTGCAAGGCAAGATGACAAGTTCTTAAATGGTTATCTTTGATTAGATATTAACAACGAAAGAAAAACAGAGTATACGAAACAATTCACTTTATTGATATTCGAAACTGAGATTACAAAGGCTTTCGATAGCCCAACAATATATGCCAGATTGGCTATAACACTTAAGTTCTCGCTTGCCCACAAAGGATTTCACCGTTCCATACATCATGCCTTCTATATCTCGGCCGCATCAATCCTGTTGCATGTCCGAGTGTCAATGCGGTTGCACGCTTCAATACGCTTCGGCATTCCAAGCCTCAACGCGTTCAAGCGAAGCTCTACCGCGAGTAGACCAACCCCTAAACCTGCTAGCAAACTAGTAGGGGATT
Organism: Iris pallida; assembly: GCA_029216955.1. Taxonomy (NCBI): domain Eukaryota; kingdom Viridiplantae; phylum Streptophyta; class Magnoliopsida; order Asparagales; family Iridaceae; genus Iris; species Iris pallida. The sequence continues at coordinate 701,616 of JANAVB010033816.1, forward strand.
AGTACTTTCGTCCTCGCTGTACTGATCAAAAACCCACTTAGCAAATCGACATTTAGTATTGTATTGATTCATGCATACATACAATTTAGTTATCTTTCTATGTTCTTCTTAGGATGAGTTCATGGCATATTCGAAGACTGTAAACATGTTATCATGGCAAGCATGTTATTCAATTCAGATAGGTAAACAGGCAAGCAATCTCGTGTTGTTCCGTGGCGCGACTTACCAATATCGACGCACTGGCCCTTGCACCGATGCAAGGTGAATACGCCTATCAGCTTTCCCTGTCATGTTATAAGTGCTCTCTATACGAATCTATATGTGCACAATATAAGTATACCTTGCACTTTCGACCCAAGATCCGTCCATGCAGGATATATGTATACCTTGCACTTCCAACCCATCGCCCTTAACTATATGAAGGTCACTAGCTTTCCGGGATAGAATGGACTTATATTTATCGAATTGAAACATAAGACGATGATCACTCTGTGCGGTTGCTAACCCAAACAATCAGAGACCACCGAAATAAATGTAGCAAGTGGCTTATCACATTCACTAGAAGGTCGCTACCCGTCTAAATTGTAGCGCCCTGCTTTCGATAGGCGGCGGAACTTCATAATATGCTAGCGCCGAGTCAGATCGGCCGGGAACTTAGATGGCCATCTGACTCGATCGCTAAGCTTGGTAAACGATAACGTCTTGCGGCATCGATTCAATTCGATTTGGACGAAAGATACGAGAATCGATCCAACTAATGGAACGACTTCTGTTGGAACAAGTCCTAGATGCAGCGGGCTGCGTCTCGGCGCACGAGCTCTCTATAAGAGTCCCTTCGACGAGACCGGACCGCCGTATTGTTTTCTTGGAGCTTTGCCGCTGGGCTTGATTGAAGTGCTTTCGCATCGTTTTCAAGGATGCAATTACAATTTCGATACAAGGGGGAAAGAAGGAAATCTAACAAAGTGTTGATGCATTGCAGGAGCTCGCGTAACTAAGGATTGACGTTGCGTAGCACTTCGACGACCTGCACGAAGCCAAGTAATCGGTGGGTGATTCGGCCTTCTTTTCTATTCTGTCCCGCAAACTTATTCCTTGCTTCGAATCCATTCAAATCGAACGATGCCAAGTTAATTGCATGCCAATCCACTAAGTCAAGAACTCGGGAAAAAATGTATCGATTTACAAATACAAGTTTTTCACATAAACCAGAAAGTTTAAGGTTTACAGAAAAAGATAGACTATTTCAAGTGCTGCAAAATATTATGAAACGTCGCTTGTGGGTTATGATGCCTCGGACAATTTGGTGCCTACGGGACGCTAAATCGGGAGTACGACTTGGGAAAAATAAAACGTTGCATGAGTTGGGGGAAATGATAATGTCGTTAAATACTGTCCGCGCTATACAAAACTGGTTGCATATATAAACTGTTCACGCATTGGCATGGTCATGGACAGCTTGTGCACAAGTTGATATTTTCCTCGAATCGATATCCGGGGCATCGGAATCGACTCGACCTAGGGGGAATGATAATCGTGCTTCGGCACTGATGCATTTCGGACCGTCTGTCAGGCTTGCAACCTAGACTGAGCGGGCCGAAATGCCATTGAGATAGTCCCATGTGATGTGTAACATCAATGACCGCATATAAGATAGTAGCATGCTCACCTATTGTCTTATGCAGGGTAAATATTATCTCTGTTTTCATGCAGGGACAAGCACGGCCGTGGTAAGAAATATGAGAAACTGCTATGTTAAACTGTATGCTTTATTACGCAAAGATGGCTATCGAATATGAACTGAATTCATTTAGTTCTAATAGAAAGACAACTCTAAAGCATGCCTACCCTAACAATCAGAGTCGGTTTAGACGAGTGGGTTCGTCTCGTCCACTTAGCAAGTGTGCTAATCCCATTCTCCCAATTTCCCCAGGTGCGACGGGCACGCCCAACTAAACTGGAGCTGAAGTACGGAGAGGCGTTTTGAAGCTCTTCCTATGCAGAAGTATTTTGAAGCCAATTCAAGTCGACGGCTTTGTATAAAGGGGCGAATGTATGGGACGGCAAGCGTTAGTTCAGGCAACTTGTTGAATGTATCTTCTTTCTGTTTTCAATCAATGTAGCCGCAACGGCATCCAATGTAAATTACGACTTGCACTTCGTTGCAAGCTATGAATGAAAAGCATTTCTATCTTCCTATACTGCATCTTATATTCTGATGTGAATTGTGAAGTTTCGACTTAGCGTATTATATCAAAATCAAAAGATAACCATTTGAGAACTTGTCATCTTGCCTTGCACGAGCGCAACTCCAGGCTCGTGCGACATCACGCCTTAGCGAGGACGATCGAATCGGCAAATTAACACCGGGGACGAACGGTTTGTCGACTCGGGGCGTGACAAATTGGTATCAGAGCTCAGTTATGTTTCCTCGGATTTTCGAAAGATGTTTCATTGTTGGAATGTCCGTTGCGATGGCTTGATTGAATGCTTGTCGGCATGCTGCGTGAAATACAAGTTCCATACATGTAAGCCCGTAGATATTTTTGAAAATACTAACGGGTTTACACTGTTTGTAGGAATGACTAAGCGAGACAAGAAAATCACCGGCCCAACCACCCAAACTGTAGATAGTACGTCGAGCACAAAAAGCACTGGGCCTAGCGAGACAACTATGGAGAAGATGCTACAGTTGATGGAAGTGCAGCAGCAGCAGCTTCAGATACAATTCAAAGCGCAATTTGATGCGCAACAAAAACAGATGAACGCCCTGACTCAGATAGTGAGCAGGATGGCGGGCAATACCAAGACGACGGACGAAGAGCCCGAAGAAAAGCAAAGTGATCAAGAAGAAGACGAGGAGGAAGATGGCTCCCCGCAAATGATGAACTCTCCTTCCATGTTCAAAGTGAAGGAGTTTCGCAAAATGAACCCGCCAAAGTTCAACAGCCGAGCAGAGCCCGACGTGATAGTAGGATGGCTCGCAGAGATGGAAGACTTGTTCGATCTCCTCTGCATCGAAGGGTCCCAGAGGGTGGCCTGTGCGGCGCTGCAGTTACAACTACGAGCACATGACTGGTGGGCGGCAAAGAAACAAGGGATCTGTGAAGCCGATTCCAACAAAAAGATTTCTTAGGAAATGTTCAAGACAGCCTTCCTTGAGCAGTACGTTCCTCGCGCCATCCGTCGACAGAAAGCGGATGAGTTCATGATGTTGAGGCAGGAGAATATGTGTGTTGAAGATTATGACGCAAGCTTCTCGAAACTTACAAAATTTGTCGGCGCCTTCCTGTCCAACAAAGAAGAATGGTGCGAGCATTTTCAGCAAGGCCTCAACGACAAACTGCGTAGGGACGTCATGAACCAACGGTGCCAAACTTATCGTGAATCCTACGAAGCCGCACTTGATAGTTAATGAATCTTTGGCCGTATGTCACAAAGGGCCGTGCCAGTCGTTCGTAACAACTTCAACAAGCGTCCTAACGACGCCGGGGGATCGGGAATATCTAAACGTCCGAACACATTTGATAACCGGAGCAATAGCGGACCCCATTGCAGTAGATGCGGTAGGCGTGGGCACCGAACCACCGATTGCTTCACGCAAACCTGCTTCAAGTGTGGCGTGATAGGCCACGTAGCAACGTTTTGCCCGCAGAGAGTTCAGAATCAACATAACCCACTACGGAATATTTCGAATCCGTATAAAGCGCCGATACTGCATGGCGCAAATACGGTGCCCGTCAACCAACAAAACCAACGCCACGGAGCTCAAGGCCGAGTTTATGCCTTAACTCGGGACGAGACGTTTGCGTCCGATACTGTTGTAACAGGTATATTACTCTACAAAAGTATACCTGCTCGAGTATTATTCGATTCGGGTGCGACGCATAGCTTTATATCTGCTGATTATGCAAAAGAAAATAAAATAACCATGCAATCACTAGATATAAATATTAGCGTTAGCACTCCGTCGGGAGTCGATATGCCTGCGAATTTTATTTGTAGGGATGGCCACATTTGCATCGGAGGAAGATATCTATCCTTGGATGCCGTCGTACTAGACATAAAAGATTACGACATAATCCTGGGCATGGATTGGTTGGGCGCTTGTCATGCAACGATCGAATGCCCGGAGAAGAGAGTGGTGTTTCGTCTTCCTGGCGAGACAGAGTTCTCATATTCGTGCGGTGCGGCCTCGAAGACGGCGATGATGGTATCGGCAATCTCGGCAAGGCGTATGCTGCGTTCCGGCTGCGCAGGATACTTGGCATCTGTTCGAGACACGCGGACGGATAATACAAAAACAATGCAGACTGATGTTGTGGCAGAATTTCTCGACGTTTTTCCTGACGAGATGCCTGGGATGCCGCCGGATCAAGAAATTGAATTTAGCATCGACACCTTTCCGAATACACGGCCGATATCAAAGGCGCCTTACCGAATGGCTCCAGCTGAACTGAAGGAGCTGAAGGTGCAATTACAAGAGTTGTTAGACCGCGGATTTATTCGCCCTAGTGTCTCTCCGTGGGGAGCTCCCGTATTGTTCGTGAAGAAGAAGGATGGGTCATTGCGATTATGCATCGACTATCGGGAACTCAACAAGGCGACCGTACGAAACAAGTATCCTTTGCCGCGAATCGACGACTTGTTTGACCAACTGCAAGGCGCGTCAGTATTTTCAAAAATCGATCTTCGCTCAGGCTATCATCAATTGAAGATCAAGTCCGACGACATATCGAAGTTCGCCTTCCGCACTCGATATGGTCATTACGAATTCCTCGTCATGCCGTTCGGTTTGACGAATGCCCCGACCGCTTTCATGGAGCTGATGAACCGAGTCTTCCGACCTTAAATAGATAAATTTGTAGTTGTATTCATCGATGATATCCTTGTCTACTCAAAGAATCGGGAAGAGCACACGGAACATTTGAAGACGGTACTGCAGATTCTGCGTGAAAATAAACTATATGCCAAGCAGAGTAAGTGCGAGTTCTGGATGAGTAGCATGACATTTCTCGGGTACGTAATCTCTGACGAAGGTGTCGCGGTGGACCCAAAGAAGATTGATACGGTGGTGGATTGGAAACGACCTGCCTCGGTTAGCGACATTCGGAGTTTCTTTGGCTTAGCGGGCTACTACCGTAGGTTCGTGCGAAGCTTTTCAAAACTAGCGTCGCCTCTGACTCGCCTCACCCAGAAGGGAGTAGTATTTGAATGGAGCGACGACTGTGAATTCAACTTTCAAGAGTTAAAGCAACGGCTCGTCTCAGCTCCAATCCTTGCACTTCTAGACGGTCCAAAAGGCTTTCATATATTCAGCGACGCATCGGGAACTGGCCTCGGGTGCGTACTCATGTAGAGAGACAAAGTCATCTCCTACGCTTCACGGCAGTTGAAGCAGCACGAGAAAAATTACCCGACGCACGACTTAGAATTGGCGACGATCGTCTTTGCATTGAAGTTATGGCGGCACTATCTCTATGGTGTGGCATGCAGAATCTACACAGATCATAAAAGCCTGAAATACTTGTTTACATAACGGGAACTCAACCTACGACAGCGACGATGGCTCGAACTCATAAAAGATTACGAGCTAACGATCGAGTATACGTCGGACAAGAGAAACATGGTGGCCGACGCACTTAGCAGAATGTTTATGGGAACACTGGCCATAAATAAGGAAATACGGCGAGACCTTGAAGCGATGGGTATCGAACTCGGAATTGAGTATCGACACCTGCACCTAGCTCAACTAAAGTTAGGATCGAGCCTGCTTAGCAAGATAAAGACCGCACAGGAGGACGACTCATTCCTGAAGAAGATGCGCGAGCTGATTTCAACGGGAAGGGCGACTGACTTTGCGGAAGACGGAGACGGGACGGTACGATTGAAGGGAAGGCTCTACATTCCTGAAACTGCCGAACTCAGAAAATAAATTCTGACGGAGGCGCATTATGCAAAGTACTCGTTACATCCTGGGAGCACCAAGATGTACAAGGACTTGCACACAAACTTTTGGTGGCACGGCATGAAGACGGACGTGGCTACGTTCGTATCGTAATGCATAGCGTGTCAGCAAGTGAAGGCGGAACACCAGAGGCCCGGCGGAGAGCTGCAGAACATCGCCATTCCCGAGTGGAAGTGGGACAATATCTCGATGGATTTTATTGTGGGATTTCTGAAGATGCCGCGGGGGAATGATGCGATTTGGGTCATTGTTGATAGATTGACCAAGTCGGCTCACTTCATCGCAATTAAAGTAGGATGGAGCGTCGATCGGTTAGCGCAAATCTACGTCGATGAGATTGTTCGACTGCACGGGGTGCCGGCCTCAATAATTTCAGACAGAGATGGGCGATTCCTATCGCATTTCTGGACGAGCCTCCAAGCGGCGATGGGGACCAAACTGAACTTTAGTTCGGCATACCATCCCCAAACAGATGGTCAGACGGAAAGAGTCAACCAGATCTTAGAAGATATGTTGCGTCTGTGTGCGATCAACCTAAAGACTAGTTGGGATACGCATTTGCCCCTCGCGGAGTTTGCGTATAACAACAGTTATCAGTCGAGTATTCAGATGGCTCCATACGAAGCGCTCTACGGAAGGAAGTGTCGTTCGCCGATATGCTGGGATGAAGTCGGAGAGCGACAAGTGCTCGGACCGGAACTGGTGGAGCAGGCCGTCAAAAAGGTCCGCTTGATTCGAGATAGACTCCGCATCGCGCAAAGTCGACAAAAGAGCTACGCAGATCTTCGTCGACGACCGCTAGAGTTCTTGGCCGGGGACCATGTGTTTCTGAAAGTAACGCCCATGTGCGGAGTGATGCGGTTCGGCGTTAAAGGCAAATTGAGCCCGAGATTTGTAGGCCCCTTCGAGATTATTGAGCGAGTTGCGACGGTTGCTTATCGGATCGCACTACCTCCTACCTTAGCCGATATGCACGATGTTTTCTACGTTTCACAACTTCGAAAATACGTGCATGATCCAAGTCATGTGGTTAGCTTCGATCAGTTGGAGCTACGTACTGACTTGTCTTACTCGGAGGAGCCTATTCAAATTTTGGACCGTAAGGAAAAAGTGCTACAAAATCGATCGATGTCCTTGGTCCGCGTGCTTTGGCGAAACCATACAGTCGAGGAGTCGACGTGGGAGATGGAGGCGGAGATGAAAGAGAAGTACCCTGCGTTGTTCATCTAAATTAAGGTCCGACCCTTGTTCTTAAGTTTCGGGACGAAACTTTTTCTTAGTGGTATATTATGTAGCGCCCCGCTTTCGATAGGCGACGGAACTTCATAATATGCTAGCGCCGAGTCAGATCGGCCAGGAACTTAGATGGTCATCTGACTCGATCGCTAAGCTTGGTAAACGATAACGCCTTGCGGCATCGATTCAATTCGATTTGGACGGAAGATACGAGAATCGATCCAACTAATGGAACGACTTCTGTTGGAACAAGTCCTAGATGCAGCGGGCTGCGTCTCGGCACGCGAGCTCTCTATAAGAGTCCCTTCGACGGGACCGAACCGCTGTATAGTTTTCTTGGAGCTTTGCCGCTGGGCTTGATTGAAGTGCTTTCGCGTCGTTTTTAAGGATACAATTACAATTTCGATGCAAGGGGGAAAGAAGAAAATCTAACAAAGTGTTGATGTATTACAGGAGCTCGCGTAACTAAGGATTGACGTTGCGTAGCGCTTCGACGACCTGCACGAAGCCAAGTAATCGGTAGATGATTCGGCCTTCTTTTCTATTCTGTCCCGCAAACTTATTCCTTGCTTCGAATCCATTCAAATCGAACGATGCCAAGTTAATTGCATGCCAATCCACTAAGTCAAGAACTCGGGAAAAAATGTATCGATTTACAAATACAAGTTTTTCACATAAACCAGAAAGTTTAAGGTTTACAGAAAAAGATAGACTATTTCAAGTGCTACAAAATATTATGAAACGTCGCTTGTGGGTTATGATTCCTCGGACAATTTGGTGCCTACGGGACGCTAAATCGGGAGTACGACTTGGGGAAAATGAAACGTTGTATGAGTTGGGGGAAATGATAATGTCGTTAAATACTGTCCGCGCTATACAAAACTGGTTGCATATATAAACTGTTCACATATTGGCATGGTCATGGACAGCTTGTGCACAAGTTGATATTTTCCTCGAATCGATATCCGGGGCATCGGAATCGACTCGACCTAGGGGTAATGATAATCGTGCTTCGGCACTGATGCATTTTGGACCGTCTGTCAGGCTTGCAACCTAGACTGAACGGGCCGAAATACCATTGAGATAGTCCCATGTGATGTGTAACATCAATGACCGCATATAAGATAGTAGCATGCTCACCTATTGTCTTATGCAGGATAAATATTCTCTGTTTTCGTGCAGGGACGAGCACGGCCGTGGTAAAAAATATGAGAAACTGCTATGTTAAACTGTATGCTTTATTACGCAAAGATGGCTATCGAATATGAACTGAATTTATTTAGTTCTAATAGAAAGACAACTCTAAAGCATGCCTAACCTAACAATCAGAGTCAGTTTAGACGAGTGGGTTCGTCTCGTCCACTTAGCAAGTGTGTTAATCCCATTCCCCCAATTTCCCCAGGTGCGACGGGCGCGCCCAACTAAACTGGAGCTGAAGTACGGAGAGGCGTTTTGAAGCTCTTCCTATGCAGAAGTATTTTGAAGCCAATTCAAGTCGACGGCTTTGTATAAAGGGGCGAATGTATGGGACGGCAAGCGTTAGTTCAGGCAACTTGTTGAATGTATCTTCTTTCTGTTTTCAATCAATGTAGCCGCAACGGCATCCAATGTAAATTACGACTTGCACTTCGTTGCAAGCTATGAATGAAAAGCATTTCTATCTTCCTATACTGCGTCTTATATTCTGATGTGAATTTTGAAGTTTCGACTTGGCGTATTATATCAAAATCAAAAGATAACCATTTGAGAACTTGTCATCTTGCCTTGCACGAGCGCAACTCCAGGCTCGTGTGGCATCACGCCTTAGCGATGACGATCGAATCGGCAAATTAACACCGGGGACGAACGGTTTGTCGACTCGGGGCGTGACATAAATAAAGTGCACCAACAATACCATAAACGCAATCCCTTATAGGCCAAACGGTCCCAGCGCCCTGGTGCGCCACGTTCGAGGGAATACCCATGCACATGCTTTTATATCTTTAAGTCCATTTGACCATGCAATGCATCTTATCTTTCATACAACCAAGCAAGTTTGTCTATATCTATCTTAATTGGCACAACGCCTCAATGTTCTCAACGAATGTCCCCAAGGCCATGAACATTTCGAAGGCATTATGTCGCATCGACAGTTATGTCACATCCGTGCCACAACTGTTCTTCTCGTCGCAATGAAGCCGTCTTTTGTAGTATTATGCAGCTGTACACATTCGTCGTCTTTCCTTGCATCGTGCATTCAATGTACGCCTCGAAGCCGTGTTTCCGTATTCTACGCCTTAGTATTCAACACGTTATACTTATGTACCATTTTTCCGACTCGTGCAACTGAGGCATACCTCGATAAGGTATTCAATGTTCTATCGCTCGTGCAATAAGGCACTCGCACCGATATAGTCTTTCAATGTTCTAGCACGCTATCTCGTACACGGGGGCACGGAATGACTTATGCACTGGGGCACTCGTCGATACAGTTATCCCATATTTTTATGGCTTGCGCACCGAGGCGCTCGTCTTTGCGATATACCATGTTCCATAGCGACTCATACATTTGTTGTACGATTCATTTCAATTGTTCTATCTAGTGTTCGACACGTACTATATTTATCTCTCTATCGAGCCACATCCGTGGCGTTGATATGTTAACTCAGCATACAATGATATATATTTTACTTAAGCATGAAGGAGTAGGAAAGAGAGTCAATGTCCCCCCACCTTGAATCAATGCGCCTTGTCGTTTCGTCGAGCCGTTGTGGCTCGATTTCATAACTTCGTTGCACGGGCAACTCTCCTGACTTAGCCATTCGAGCACTTCGTGCTTCATTGAATTATACGTCCGATTTGGCTTACCGTGCCAACGCCTCAGTCCGTCGCAAGCCAACGATTTGCTTTCGTGGACCCCTTACTGAATAAGGCAGAATGTCGACCTCTAATATTTCAGCATAAACGTATAGCCTGTACATGAAACCAACTAAAGTTAACACTTGCATCGATTCGGACTTGCGCCACTACAACAAATATGGTCTACAATAGCAGTTTTTCTATAGCGTTCAAGTGTCTCCACTATCGAATGTTATCAACAATAGCGTTCTTTCTGTAGTGGTATAAAAACATCTATCTATAGCGTTTCCTGAATGCTGTAGAATCATTTTTTATTTTACCGCTTGAAATTTTGCCAAAAATTTGGAGCTGCATTTCAGCCCGCGCGATAAGGGATCTGTGCGTAGTCACTTCCACTACACCAAAATCTCTCTCCCCACAATTTTTTTCCACCATTCTCTCTCTCTCTCACACACACACACACGCCCTCACCCTCTCTTCAGAAACCCCAACCTCAATTTTTTTTTCTTTTTCTTCTCCTCGTCCAGGTACGTCAACCAGGGAAAGGGCATCCTCCAGCCCCACAACTTCCTCAACGGCCTCGCCACTGTCTTCTCCGACGATCACCACCATTACACCCTCTTCGACAATCCCTTCCTCGAATTCCTCTGCTTCGCTCAGGTTACCACAAAAACCCTAACCTAATTCATTTCATTTTTGCTCATAGTTACTGATTTTGATTTCAGGTAGCCATCGTCGTCCGCCCCCTTTTGTCGCCATCGTTGTCCGCCTCCGCCCTGGGATATGGGAGTTCGTCCGCTTCAATGTCTACGAGATGACTTTCGACCAGGTGACCATCTCCGAGTACGTCAAGTACCTTCTAGCAAGGCTTAATTTTAAGAAATGAAGAAGGATTTTTTTATTTTCTCTAGCTGATGTTTACTTAATTTTCTATGTTTCAAATGTAATGTTTTGTTGGCAAGTGATCCCGTGAATCATTCCCTCTACTTTCCCAGCAAAGGCTATACCCTTACGCTTGACATATTTGTGTATGAAACTTTTGCTTTTGTTCGAGGTTCTTTCTCAGAGAATATGCCTTAATATCATTCCTACTCATTCCAATCTAAAATTCCTTGAATACCATTATATTCTTCAATTTCTTAGTGCACATTCACCAGTGAACACACCATGTCTTCACAATAGCAATATTAGACATGATAGTTATATAAAGTTATTCATATGGAAGGATATTGATATGTATATACAACTTAAAGCCTCAGACCTCTGAGTTGAACTAGAAAGAAGAACGAGGGGAAATGCAGTTTGTCGTAAATTTATAAATTGTTGATTTGTAGTATATTGGTTGGTAGTTGAAAGTAGAATGCTCAAGAGCTTGAATGGCACAAGACGTCGTCCAGTGACTCCTTTAAGGGCAAATAACATCGCAGGTCTGTATTTTGTATCAAAGAACATATAATATTTAGATTTTCTCATTATTAGTATTGTTGAACTATTTGTGATTCTCTAATGTGGGCCACAGAAGAACTATTTAACAACCGCGACACTTACATAGTATTGTTGAACTTCTTAATTTATCTAATAATAACCTAAGCATTTATAAATCCTACCAACTCTTTATTTTTATATAAATTTTTGTTGGCGTGGCTCTAACTTTATGAGAAATTGATGCATTATGACTTTGAGGAGGTGATTGATTCAGATGAAGAGCTAGACTTGATCTCAATGGCCAATAACTCAACCTTCTATGGCATAACCATTATTTGAACAGACTGGTCCTTCGAAAAGAGTGCATATTTATCTTTTCTTTCAATGTGAGTATTTTGTCGGTGTACTAGTATATAGTGTCATGTTACTGCCATATTTTGTAGATTATAGGGTCAATAGTTTTACTCATGGCAATATTTTGTATAATCCGAGAGGCTGCTCTTTGAAACTCAACAAGATTCATAATATTAAAGATTTCATGTTAAGCAAATCTCAACAGTTTTTGTGATTTTATTTCAAATTTAGTTACATATTACACTAAATTGCACATTGTTGTTTTAAAGATAGCTCTGATACCATATCAATTTTCACATCATAGTTCTGATACATGCCAATTTTTATGGCACTGATACACTATTGTTTTAAGTACTTATATGAAGTTATGATACCTTTTTTTTCCCAGATAGCTCTCATGCCAAATCGATTTACTCATTATTGCTCTGATTTTTCATTCCCTTTTTTTTTACATAGTTTAAACTGCAACATATTAGAGAACTATAAGGTTTGCAACTTAATATCTTTGCAATTTCTATGTTATCTTTACTTGTTTCTTCTTCTTTTTCTTGTTTGTCACTAAATTAGGCCAATTTCTAACATAGTATAAGTTATCACCAACATAAGTGGTCAGGAAAGGACCAACAATTTTCTTTTTATTCAAAAGCAAAGGAGATGACACCAAAAACATCAGTCTTCTCAAAACATTTTCCCAAACTTTTGCAATTTGTAAGAATTTACTTGTCTTTTCAGTTTTTACAATTGACAAACGTGGTCACCTAGCATGACAAACAAACAACTAAATCTGGAACTATGCTTCTTAAGCACATGATATTGTTTTATCTATCACAGAGTTGATTCTAGTTGTGTGAATATTTGAAATCCTACAGAACCAGAACCTGGTGTAGTTTTCGTGGATGATCTCTTTTAGTGCAGAGGATGCATGTGAGAAAGCAAGCAGTGGCTTCAACACAGATTTGAAGAAGGTATATATCCCTGGCAAATAGATAGAAGTCAAACTAACTGATTAGGAATGTGTACTCCTATTCCATGCATTCAGAAACATGTTGATGAAAGTGATAAACCATGCATGTTACAAAAAGTAGTATCTGATTCCATGAGAAGGCTAACTTATAATTTGGCATATATGTGCAGGAATTTTTTTTCCTAGCTTTCTGTTCATTTTTAATCCATGCCAATGCTTATGAAGTTGTTTCACACAGTACACCTTTTCATGGTTAATATTAGAAAACAACAAAGATTATCTTTTTGTTACTTAAACAGTTTGGGTGGTTAAATTATGTTGAAACTGTAACAGGAATCCAATTTGGGTATTTTTCATGAGCCCATTTAATAGCCTTAAGTCATTATATATGCTCTTTAATGTGCATATGCTATCTGCAACTCCGAAGAAAGCCAAGACTGTTGTTGCAACTATGCTAATAAGATGGTCTGCGATGTTATTGCTCCAAATCAAATAATTTATTGTTTTCTCCTTTACTGGGTCCATGTAAGTTCAAAACTATTTGGAATTGGCTTATGCTTTTGAGCTGGGCACTTTTTTGTTGCTCATCAACTGAAAGTTTGTCTACATCGGGATGTATTACATTGAGATGTCAATTCGTTTATGTCCGCTGAATTTGACTAGATATGAAGTATATCCTTTGTATGCTTTATTTAGCACTGTATTATCCATTATGTTATGCTGGAGAAGAAAAATCTAATAACAATATTGCTGGTACATACATAACTGATTTTTTCTAGGAACACATTTTTATAATGATTCTTTTGACATAGCAGGGAAGAAGCAGTGACACGTCAGCTGAATCAAGATCAGATGTGGATGATCTCGGTTCCCCTGTTGCATCGAGGAATGTTGAGTATACTCGACTTGCTCCGGTCCATGAAGAAGTGAGTTTGAATTGTTGGACTCCTAGTATAATGCAACTAAGCTATGCATTTCCTATATATTATTTTTCATTAAGTTGTGAGTTCCACACCCTTTGTTGTTGTCATGGCAACTTTTGTTTGACCCTTATCCACTTATACCTTTGTTGTAAATTGCAATCCATTATATGCTGCAAGACATTTGATTTACAAATGGGGGATAATAATAGCTACTGATTAGTGTTTTCTTCTTAAGTATATGAAGTTACAGTTGTTTCTAGTTTATCACAAGGACCATGCTGTAGATCTATTTCTGTTTGAAGTTATTACCTAATGTGTTTTCTTCTCAATTTTGTGTAGGTTGCGTATAAATTTTTGATGGTTGTGGATATAAGCTAGAAGGAAAGAGTCGATCGAGCTGCATTTTGGCCTACAGACATTTTGTATGGAAATGGAATGGTTTAGTTGAATTTTGGACTAGTGTTAGGTCACAAACGTTTTGTAGTCTTGGATTCTCTTTATATGAAAATTTTATTTTGGACTATTATTTCGATCATTTTAGGCGTACAATAACCTTTTGTACATCTTGAATGTTTTAATAAAAATGTATAAATTTATTTATTTTGGCAAACCATTTCTATATCTTGATTGATCGAAATGGAAGTTGCGATTGAAATTGTTGAAATCAAAATTGCAATTCAGCATGAATTTTTATGATGCACAGGTTAATTATATGTGATACAAAACAGGTTATTCAGATACGAAATTTTATAGCATATTTATGGCACTCAAAATGCTATAAAAAATTGACAGTGTTCAGAAACGCTATAATAAATCAACAGCATTAAAGAACGCTATGCACCATCTACAGCATTCATGAACGCTATTATTCATCAATAGCATTCAAGAACGCTGTAGACCATCCACAACATTCATGAACGCTATAATCCATCTACAGCATTCAAGAACGTTGTAGACCATCCATAGCATTCATGAACGCTATAATCCATTTACAGCATTCAAGAATGCTATAATGTTATAGCGTTCACATGTCTTGACATACTATAGCGTGGGCAATTATAGCGGACAGAATACGCTATAGAAGGCTTTCTATAGCGTTCTGCGCATGCTATTGTAGGCCATATTTGTTGTAGTGCGCCTTGGTCGATTCGATTTTTTAGAATCTTCGAGCCGATTCAACGCACTTATCCTTCGGGACAATGCAGCGCTTTTGCATCGATTCAACTCGATACATTCTTTGGGACAAGGCAACTCTTCGCATCGACTTAGTTCGATGCATTGCTCGGGACAACGTAACTCTTTGTATCGATTTGCATCGATACGTAATCGGGTCGACGCAACTCTTCGAGTCAATGACTCAGCATAATGCACCGTGCGGAGCGGGGCATTACATGTAATGGTACTAGATTGGTGATTACGAAACTAGGCAACCGTGTTCTGGAAGCAAAGATTCTTTGTGGAGACAATGCTGGTAATAAGGTTTTGATTCCAAGAATGTCACTGACACCTTCTGATCCAAGATTGCCTTTCAAATTTCAAAGAAGACAATATCCATTGATTGTCTCTTATGCAATGACAATAAATAAAAGTCAAGCTAGGTCAATCACTTTCTCATGTTGGAATTTTCTTGAAGAAGCCTGTTTTCAGTCATGGACAGTTATATCTTGCTGTTTCAAGGGTAACAAGTAAGAAAATGGTTGAAAATTTTAATATGTGATGAGGATAAGGATTAATGTAATTCAACAATAAATGTTTTGTATAAGGAAGTGTTTCAAAATTTGTAATTCATATTGATATTATTTTTTATGTATTCAAATTATAGTATATCATATGTTTTTATATGCGTTGAGCTATTTATTGTTATAATTTGACATTAAACAAATTAATATTTTTGTGTACGATATTGCCACATAACCAATATTTTATCATTAATTCATTTAGAACAATACGTATTAGAATTATATTTTGTGAATTACATAGTAAATCCTGACGATGATTACGTTGTTGAAGTTTAATCTAATCTTTTTTATGCTATTTTTTCTTCTGTGTGTAAAAACTCAAAGATAGTTTTGGTATTTATTTTCCAAAAAAAATAGTTACCAACTTTTGTTTCAATTTCATATGTTATCATACATATATATTATAAACACTTCTAAAATAAATAATATTAGATATAGATTCCGTGCATCGCACGGCTGCACTGCTAGTATAACAAACAACCAAATAATGAAATTTTATTTATCATAACATAAGTTGCAACCATAAAAACCAATTATATCATTCTAAACAATAAATTTATAAAATTTTACGACATAATTTACATGAAATCAAATAATAATTTGTAACATCATTTATAATAGCAAATATTATATGCAATTTTTATTTACTGGCAATCAAACAGAACAAAAAGTCTGAAAAACCATATATTGTGGTTGCATTGTACAACTACAAAAGAAGACATGATTTTTTTCTCAAGATGTGAACTTATATTTTTGTCATATGGTATAGGGAAAAAAAAAAGAAAAAAGAGAAAGAAAAAGAAAAGAAAACAAAGGACAAAATTTGATATTTGCATTAAAACACTAAGGCCTCGTTTGGTTACCGGAATTTGAGCTTGGGAAAGGAAAGTGATTCCTTTCCTATGTTTGGGAGCCAAAGAAAAGTTGTTGGAAAGAAAAAATGATTCCCAAGAGGTAGAAAAATAGGGGGAAAAGTGGTTCCTCCCATTTATCTAAGGAATCACTTTCCCTCCAACTTTTTCGCATTTATTACAAAAAGTTTTGACCAAAATATCCATGTTCATAATATTATTTACCATTTTTATCCATAATATCTTTTAGACAAAAATATTTCTAAGTAATAATTATTTTTATTAGCACGAGGGTATTTTTGAAAAATTGACTTGATTTTGTTTCCTTTCCTTACAAACACCAAACACTATAATGGAAATTAAAGATATATTCCGGCTATAATCCCGATCTTTCTAAACACCGGAAAGGAAAGTTTATAGAAATTATAATTTCCTAAAGGAAAGGAAATACCAAGGAATCAGTTTCCTTTCCTTTCCATTCCGCGAACCAAACGAGGCCTAAGAGTTCGTTTGGATCCAAGTTTTTGTATTTCTAGGAATAGATTTTCAATTCCTTTTCCATGGAAAAGGAATCCAACATTTCCATACCCATGTTTGGTTAGATTGGGAATAGGTAGTTTAAAAATTTAAAAATTTTCTTCTCCATCTTTAGTTTACAAAGGAATAGAAATCTTAATTTATTTAGTTTTCCTTTAATATCCTTTCATTAATTTCATGATGATTCACATGCTTGGGATAGAAGTTGAAATTTTGAAAATAAAGAGAGGGTATAACCGTCTAAACAAAATATCCAAACATCATTCGCAAATCTATTCCCAAAGGGGACTTGGGAATAACTTTTCCCAAGTCAATGGAAATAGCTTTTCCACATAAGCTCCTCCTATTCCCTCCTCATTCCCAATCCTAAACATACCAAACATGGGGTAAGGAATTCAAAACACATTTCCAAGCCTCAAAAACTTGAACCAAATGTCCCCTAAAACCCTTAATAAAGGGAGGGTTTTATTTTGCTTCCCCCATTCTCTCTCTCACTCCTGTTGATGAAGATGGAGATGGGAATCATGGATTCGTTGAACGAGGAATCGGTGGGAGAAATATTGGAGAGCTGGAGCGGCTTCCTCGCCTGCACCGGAACCCTAATCAAAGGCCAGGGCGACCTCTCCGTCGGGCGCCAGCTTGGTCCCTTCGTCGCGACTCTGTGCAAGCACGGACTCTCCTCCCTCCTCCACGAGCACTTCCTCAACTCCCTCCAAGTAAACCTCACCGCTTCTCTCTCTCTCTCTCCCCCCCTCCCTCCCTTCCAAATATTGCTGCCGTGTCCGTGTCGTGTCTTATCGCGCCCGCGCCCAACTCTCGCTAAACACATGACACGCTAGAAATACACACCTGGAGGCACCAAATTCATGACAGTGTCCGTGTCATCTTGTTGTGTCTCTGTCGTGTTCGTATTTGTGTCCTTGCAACATAGTTTCATAGTAAAGTTGGGATTTTGAGCTCTCTTTGTAGAAATATCAAAGTTAACAGCTCTAGCTGCTAAAATGCAGCCAAAACAATGAAAGATATTCGTCTCCAAAAAAGAGTAAAAAAAAAAAATCGAAGATCAGTTTTTTTTAGTAGTGTAGTAGGCATTTTTTGCAACAAAGGCAAATTGGGAGAAAAAAACAGCAACTTTCACACTGTGGGCGAGAGGTTTTGACTCTTGGTGTTCTTGCATTTATATTTAGGGGCTTGAGGAAATTTGTTCAGCGTAGAGCCATCAGTCCACTTATAAGCATATTGAGATTCAGAGATTTTGATCAACCTGTTACTGCTTGGATAGTTGGATTAGTTTGTTATGTTTCTGGAAACAAATTATTATTCTTTCTTCTTCCTACTATGCTATTTACGTTCAACATGAACATGTTGACACGCCATTGCTTTGCTTTTATGACATGTCCTAGTCTACGTTGGAGTGGTTGTGTTGCGGACAACATGCGTTCAATATGGACACCGCAACCATTTGGAGTACCCTTGTTTCTTAACTTTGAGCACGTGGAGTAATGTGCAGTTTCTTGTGTTGCAGGAGACATTTAAAAGTAATGCAGTTTTCAAGTTTTGGGAGCAATTTGATTCTTATGGGGATTCTCAGATACTGGATACAAGTAGATTTCTGGTAAGATAGTATAAGCAATTTTAATTTAAAGGTTTGTTTAGTTACTGTACCGACTATGGTTTACATTAAATATAGTTGGCACTTTGTGGCTATAGAAAAAGGTGATTAGTGACACTTCATGCCTGCCTATGTTTTATTCTGCTTCAATATCTATCACTTTGTTTTGCCGTTGTGGAAGGACAACATTTCCATAGTTAAAAGTTGGTAGTTTCTTTATAGACATCACTTGTATGCAGTACTAAAGAGATTGAACCCTTGAAATGTTTCTAACGGAATGAAGCATAAACTTTACGTAAATGAATGAAAAGTCGTATATAAGTAACTGAAGCCTTCGTAACCATCAGTAAACTGACTAAATAGATAAGCTAAAGAACAACATATCTTGAGTATTTTTGTGTAACTTTTGGAGTCTTGTGTAGTTCTATCAAAAGACTACTTTGATATGTTCAATAGTTCTGCAATGTTTTGCTTATATACTAAAGACAAAATGCTACTGAAACATGACTGGTTATGCATATTGAAGACCCTTTAAACTTTATATTGAAGTATATTTATAATGTGAAATCCATCCCAATCGTGTCAGATTTCCTTGATTAAAACTAAACAAACCTGAAACATGATTCTAGATCCAACTTCCCTCTGTTATTCCAGGTTGATGAAGAAAATCAGACCTGCTCCCTTGCTATCAGTTATTCTGTGAGGTTTTTAATGTTTATAGGCCTTGGAGAGGCCTTATGTGTCAGAATTTTGTTTACTTGTGCTAGAGAAATTTGTCCTTGGTTTCCTGATTTTCTTTTAATATGACTATCTCACAAAAATGACTAGAAGAAAATGCCAAATACCTAAACTGGGAGCTCTTTTTTCCTCAACCTTTCAGGTTGGCAATTTTGTTCAACTAATCACACAATTACTCATGTTGTCTATGCCTCAAAATATTGTAGGACCACGAAGAATGGCCTCAGGTTGTTCTAAGTAGATCACTGGAAGAAATATGCTCAGAGAAAAATTATCTTGAAAGGTGTCTCCTCGTTCTTGTTCATGCTTTACAGTCGTACGAGGAGAGCATAGCAAAGGATAAAATGGAGTTCCAACATGTTGAATCCAATCTTACTTCTAGGTACCAGTTGATGGTATCTTCAGTTCTCCTAACAACCCTTCCCCAGCACTTCCCCGGTGTGTGATTGGTGCCCATTTTTGTTCTATTCATATCCAGTAATCAGTTAAATAAATTCTGTGGTATTTATTACCATCCATTATTCTCTCACTATGTTGACACTGATAGTACATGTTAATAATGTCTCTTGACTGCGTTTTCTTGTATTTATCTTTCTATAAATACCGTTCTCTATTGCGAGATGACATCTAGAATTTTTTTTCCACGAGCATGTCAGTTACTGGCTTCACTCTGCATGAAATCAGAGGAGTTTCTTTTGTGTAACCTAATGTAGGTTTAATCATTTCATCTTATAGAGGTATACTAGTGTCCAGTTGGTTCGTCTTGAGAATTTAGAAGCCACCAACTCCTGAGAAAATGGATGGGATATCTCGGACTAATACACCAATGACAACAAGAGATTTTATCCCAATAATCTCTCAGACTAAGACCGGGTAAGTTTTGGAATGGAAGTCAGCAGTGCCATGTAGAATATTAGTACTCCCCGTAATTAGTTTAATCAAAACTTATCTATAATCATTCCAAAGGTGACAATATTCTACAAGACTACAACCAAAACATGGTATGTTGTTATTAAGATGAATCCCTATTCTTGCACCAAGTTCATTTAGACCAGTTGACAAGGGGCCAAGTTTCTCCATGCATATGTTGGGACAGTAACATGAGATCTCTCATGGTTTAATATTTCAAATTTGTCCTCTATATTCCAATAAACAAATCCTTAATTATAATTGAGACACTATTCCAATAAACAAATCCTTAATTCCAATTGAGACACTATCTCCTACGGAGCCAAATATCTTAAAACTCTTCACACCTCTGTTTGAGTACTTAAATCACCTACTAAGTGCATTATCCAAGAGGTTATGGATGTCATTTTGGTAAATTCAAACTAAGTATATATAAATGTTAATGTAAGAAGCTTGCATTAGAGGCTATGTTTCATGTTTTGCCTATGGATCATGTTGGATGAATTAAATGATTCCTTACACCAAAATGAGTATTATTGCTTCTCTTATAGATTATTTACAAACCTGAGTATATTTTAATTAATAAGTTATTTCTTATTTCATGAGCTTAAACTATGTGGCAAATGAGTGAATGTACTCCAATTTGAAGTAGAAGCTAAAGTCATCTCTATGAAGATAACCTAGTATTCTTATTTGCAGGTAATTGTGGAAAGAGTGAGAGGTTGATGTTGCGTATTGCTTACTATTATTATAATACAGTGAACATGTACTCTAATTTGGTCGACATGAACCAGTTTCACATTTGCTTGAAGAACTTAAAAATCTCCCTACCTGAGTGTAGAGTTGCAACCAGTTGCTAGAAGAAAGAGAGAAGCAGATTTTTAGTATTTTTATCCCTTGGCAATATGGTGGCTGTTGTTAGTGAGACAAATAAGGAAAAATTAAATGGTAAAGGACATTTCATAGCATATATAGCATTTAGGCTCCATGTATCTCTTTGGGTGTAAGTTCAGAACATTGGTTGAGAGGACCCCATGCCAGGCCTTTTCCTGTTCTATTTACTATATTTTTACCCGTCTCTTTGTTTTGATTGTATTGGAAGAACACAAATAGCTTAGACAGGTTATACCCATCTTAATAATTATGTTAAATTTGTTAAGTTTACATATAATCTCAGAAAATGGATAATCGTCGAGCCGATGAATGAATGACCTCTTGTTTAAACTAAATAGGTGAGAATGATGTGTATCATCTGATATAACTCCCATTTTTAAATGGCTTTGGAGGCTGAGTTAGGACAATGGGACCATTCCAAGGGGGCTCGAGGATGGCAATTCATGGCTTTAAAATTCATGACCTTGTAGTTGCTACATCTGTAGCAATGATTTTTCATCCAAAAGACCGGATTTCAGAATCCACTCCTTGTAGAAAATCTGTCCTTGACATCTTCTATTTCTTCTCGTTTCTGTATGTTTGGATGTGTGGAAGTCAAAAATAGCCTGAAAGTGCTTGGCTGAATTAATGAAAGGAGGCTGGATTAGTCGAGTACTTCTTTCCTTGGCCTGTTAGGACCAAGCTGGTTTAGTAGTGGATCCTTTATCTTTCTTTTTCTTTTAATCAATATAAAAAAGTATTAGATTGGTTGGAGGCAGATTAACAATATGCTTATTTTCTTTTGTTCATGAGAAGGTCGATGGTTCAGGCAGATTAACATAGTACATTTACCAATGAACTTTATATGGAATCTGTTATCCACATAAGTTTACCTATTAAACATCCGATTTGTAGTGTTGAAGGCAAGAGGCAATAGCTTGTGAAAACAAGTATTATTTAATTTGTTCATTGTTTTTGCTGTACATGGCAACAATATATTTGATATTTTAGGAAGATGAATTTTTGTGCCTTTTTCTACATGTGTAATGTGTGTATCTGTCTTTTATCTCTTGGGATAGTGATCTTGAATGTGTAATTTGTACATTTTTGGATATAACTAAAGCTGCTTTCCCCAAAAAAATGTCTTTCATATTAACTGCACGCCATTCCTCTGCTTTAGGCATAGGTGCTTCCACTTTTCTGTGAAGTCAAAAGACTTTGAGAATGCATTTCTTTTCTTCTTTAAGTTTTTGGACCTCCTTCCATGGTATTATTGTACATAACACTTCTGTATGTTCTTCCTCCAGAGATACTCCGGTTGTATTTTAAGAAAAAATTGGAAGAGTTAAGTACTTTGATGACTGGGGATTATGAAGATGGATCTCAGATTGATGACAATGATTTTGACAATGTGAGCAAGAGCTCCCCTGGCATAGGTGAAATGGATATTGATGGGAGTTGCCGTATGCCAGTTATCTCAAGTAACAACAGTTTGATTAAAAGCATAGGGAAAGTTGTTCGTGATCTTAGAAGTCTTGGCTTTACCTCCCTAACTGAAGATGCGTATGCATCTGCTATCTTTTTGCTCTTGAAGGTCGGTATGTTTTACATTGCAATTGTATATACAAGTATTAGCCACACAGTTTGATATACTAAATGTCCAAAGTTTACCTTTATTTCTGTGTTGGTTTTGTAAGTCCACTAGTAAAACTTGTATGTTCGTTACACTGACATATTTCTGGTTTGACAACAGAACAAAGTTCATAGTTTAGCAGGCGATGACTACAGAAGTCCTGTTTTGGGATCTGTTAAGGAGTGGATACAGGTACCCTTTTGACCAGATACCCTAGTTATAAGCTTACTCTATATTCATGTAGCTTGTTTTTATCCTTAAGATTTTACGCGTTTAGGTAGTTTTTTTTTTTTTTTTGGGCCCAAAAAGTTCATGTCATGCTATCGACTATCCTTAATTGGATGATCATCGTGAGCTTCCTCCTTTAGTGTATTTCCCTCATGGCCATGAGCTGGCATAGCCTCAGAATGTTCGTAAACTGTAATGTGTCCGGGACCTGATGCGCAATTAAAGGTCTCATAATTTCTCCTCTAGTGTCTGCAAACTGATGACTGTAGATTGATGCGTGTGCACATAATGCTGTAAAGCAAGCCCAAGTAGAAAGGGATTCATATTGTATCCTTCTTAGTTCAAATTACACCTAATAGATTTGAGCAGCATCTGTGTTCATGTATTATATCTCATGAAATCCTTAACTTCAACCTTTCATATGATTGACAAATTGTTATATTTTTTTAGATGTTTTCTTTTCTTTTTCTTTTTTGTGTGTTGAGGCTAGGACTCGAACCCAGGACAAAATAACCTACACCAGGACCAACTGCTGGGCCACCCCCTGGTGGCTATATTTTGTAGATCCATTTGACATCTTTGTAATGCTAAAATAAGTTGAACACAAGAAATTGTCACATTACCAGGAACTATCATGAATTCATGATGCATGACACTACCTGTTTTTTCTTTTTTCTCTTGCTACCATAGTTTCTTTCACATGTTTAGTTGTTATTCTTGTAACCTGTTAATCAATGCTGTTATAACTGGCTTTGTTGGTTCAGAAGTTGTACTATTTTCCTCATCTACTTAAACCAATGTTTATTGATACCATTTTATCCCTTGTCCAGGCTGTTCCCCTTCGCTTCCTAAACGCACTTCTAGCATATTTGGGTGATTCATTTGACTGCGATTCTGCTTCTTCTGGTCTTAAATCACCTTTGGCTTCATGCCCCTTTACCTACCCTGGAATTGATAATCCTTCTGAAGGTCTAGTGAGATGGCAACTGCGTCTTGAGTATTTTGCTTATGAAACATTGCAGGACTTGAGAATAGGCAAACTTTTTGAGATTATTGTGGATTACCCTGACAGGTAAATCCTTTTGCCTTAGTCTGTCCAAAATAGTCTTACCTAATATTTCTAGATTATGGAGTTTAGGATGGCTAACACGTATCTGTGTAAAACTGGAAGTTCATGGGATATGTACCGTTTTTCTATGCAGATAATGCTTTCCAGCTCATGTCTATTGAAACCTTGTTGCACATGCTTTATTTTAGTTTTCATGTTTGTCCTGTTATGCATCATTCAATATATGCTTAGCTTGCAAGCTATCTTCTTAAATGCCAAAAAGACCCTTCTATTACCTGTAATTTTATGCAGTTCACCTGCAATTGAAGACCTAAAGCAATGTCTAGAGTATACTGGGCAGCACGCAAAGCTCGTTGATTCATTCATTTCTTCATTGCGCTATCGCTTGCTTACTGCTGGTGCCTCAACAAATGACATCTTACACCAATATGTGTCAACTATCAAGGCACTTCGGACAATAGACCCGTCCGGTATATTTTTAGAAGCAGTAGGTGAACCAATCAGGGATTACTTGAGGGGAAGAAAAGATACCATAAAATGTATTGTGACCATGCTTACTGACGGGTCTGGAGGAAATGCCACTGGGACAGGAAATAGCGGTGATAGTCTTCTTGAAGAGTTAAATAGAGATGCAGAAAACCAGGAGAGTGCCGACTTTGATGAAGATATTAATACTGATGACAAGCAAGCATGGATAAGTGCTGAATGGTATGTAATTCTGTTGTGATCATATTCAACTTGAAGAACTCTGCATTCTATAATTTAATGCTTGTTAGCTACCTCCTTTAGCACAATGAGCATAGCTGAAACTTCATATACCAGTAATGAGCTTTATAACACCATTCCTTTATGTCTTTGTTTCAGTTGGGAACCTGATCCACTAGAGGCAGATCCATCAAAAGGTAGCAGAAGTAGAAGGAAGATTGACATACTTGCAATGATGGTCAGCATAATTGGTTCAAAGGACCAGCTAGTTAATGAATACCGTGTTATGCTGGCAGAAAAACTTCTAAATAAATCTGATTATGATATTGATTCAGAGATACGTACTTTAGAGCTTCTTAAGGTTAGATATTCATCTCATAAAGGTTCATCTTATACTATCCTTTACTCTTATTACTTTTATGATGTGCTTTAGATTCCATGTTGTTTAATTATTTTTAATCATCTTTTGAAGTTGGGCTACATTGTTGTATCATATATTAATTCCATCAGCTTCTGTTGATATCAGATACACTTTGGAGAGAGCAGCATGCAGAGGTGTGAAATAATGACTAATGATCTTATCGACTCCAAGAGGACAAATTCTAATATCAAGGCAACCATGATGCAGCCATCTTTGAGTGGTAATGCAGAACTAGTTGAAAGCTTGAAGAAGCTAACTTGTCTTGATCTGTTTTTGTAACTGCATAAATTTTGGTGACTTGTGTCTTCTTATTAGGTACTGGTCAGGAAGAATCTGAGTTGTCCTTAGACCAGCTTGACGTTACAATAATATCTTCCAATTTCTGGCCACCCATACAGGTACATTATCTCATCTTGTTTGCTGTATAAATTATATTTATAGGATAACCAATCTACCAGTTCTTAATATGTTTATTATATGTGTTTCCCTCCTGTGACACTTCAGTTCAGGACTACATATCCTCAGAAATTTTAAAGGCTTTCATTGGTAACAGAATATTCTGACCAGCTGATTAGGATTTAAGATTACGAAGCTGCTGTTCATAGATAATTTGTGTGCCTTAACTAAATAAGAAAAATGATAAGTGGATTGTAAAGGTATGATCTTAAGATTCTTGGTTAGATGCAAGAGAATTGAGATACATAGAGTAGAAATTTCAGTTTAAGTTGTATTCTTAAGAGCAATAGTAAATGATTTATCTTACTATTAGGTAGCTTGATGATATTGTTCAAAGAATTGTAAATATCTTTTTTTTCTTAAGCTGTTCTTGACCTCGATCAAATTTCAGGCAGAGTCTCTTAACGTCCCCTCCTCTGTTGACCAACTACTTTCTGATTATTCCAAGAGATTTCATGAGATCAAAACTCCACGAAAACTGTTGTGGAAGAAGAATCTTGGAACCGTAAAGGTCAGTTATTTAGTAGAGCTTGCATGTATTATTATGTGAGAATCTTTTAAAAGGAAAACCAGGGTGCTGACATTTAGTGATCAATTAGCTGTAGAATCCTGTTGAGCTTGTCGAGTGTAGTTAATCTATGTACATCTCTTCTCTGATTTGAGTGATTAACTTAATAGTTTTGTTCTCATATGCTATTTCAGCTGGAACTGCAATTCGAAGGTCGGAACATGCAGTTTGTCGTCACTCCAGTGCAAGCAACGATTATCATGCAGTTTCAGGAGCAAACCAGGTAGAAGCCTATAATGTCTCCCTCGATTTTGATTTGTTCAACTGCTTGAAGTAATCATCATCTTTAATTTCTCCAGTTGGACTTCAAAAAACCTTGCATCAGCTACAGGATTATCAGTGGATACACTCAACAGGAGAATAAGCTTTTGGGTTAGCAAAGTATGGCAGATAAGTTCTTAAGAAGGCAGTATGCTAAGTAGTCTAAAGATGATTGGTTTTTTAACTGTATTAGTGAAAAAGACGACCCATTGTCACTTATATTGATAATGCACTCTACTTGATCTGCTCAGCCAGTTTCCAGCAATTGTAGATGGTATCACTCATATATTGTTGTTGACACATTGACATAGTAGTCTTTGATAGCTGGATAACAGATTGGTACGCTATGATAAGACCCACATTAGATTTCTGGGATAGTTATTTAAAATGTTATTTATTAGTTAACTAATGACCGCGTCTTCTTTAAGCTATGGCTTGTGCAGTAAACATTCTGGCCACACTTTCAAGTGCAAGACAAAGAAAGCAGTCAATAAAACCTACCCTAGTAGGAGCATTCTTATTTATTACTCCCAAAGGATAAGCCCATAATAAAACTTCTTTAAAGTTATGTCTACTTGTGCAGTAAACATTATTATTTATTACTCCCAAAGAATTAACCTCTTCCTTGAAGGAGGAAGCCCATAAAAAAACTTCGAGTACAGTTCAGGAGAATCATGAAGCACTTACAATATTGAATCCCAATCAGGAGGTCCTTGCAGCTTCAAAGCTACATAAGACTAATGCTAAGAAGCCTCAAAAGCCACCTTTTACACAAGAGTTTAATATGAGGAAATTGAGGAGTGATCTCACAATCCATCCACCCCCCAATCTTAAATGAAGATCCATGTCTAGAATGTTAGGGGACGGAATTCTTTGATCAGATGGAGAGATGTCTGGGATACCCTGAAATGTAATCATATATCGATAATGGGTCTTGTGGAAACAAAGCTAAGTAGGAGTAAGGAGGAGAAATTCATTAATAAAATTCCCAAGTAGCTGGAAACATGATTTCGTTTACAATGATGTTGGCAAGTATAGAATTTCGGTTGGTTGGGATACAAACCAATTGGATACTGTGGTGATTCATAGTAGTGAACAATGCATATCACTTACTATGAAGAATGTGGGTCACCTGCAATTTGTTATCCCAGTGCTATATGGGTCTAATTTGCACTATGTCAGGAGAACTTTGTGGAGGGAACTGGAGACTAGCAAGTGGGATTAACTTACCTTGGTTAGCTTTGGGTGATTTTAAATGTGTTAGATATAACACTGAGAAGATTGGGGCAAGTTCATTCCAGATAGAATTTTGGATAGTGTTAATGATCGCCTTCTTAATACTGGACTGAAGGAGTTGCCTTCTTCTGGTAATTTCTTGGTTATGGTCTAACAAGGCCACTGGCAGTAGGATAATATGTAAGCTGGACATATGCTTTGCTAGTGCACACTGGATAAGTCACCTTTCAACTGTGTACGTGTCGTTCACTACCTTGGCTCAGCATCTAGTGATCATGGCCCTATGTTGGTGAACTTGCTAAATCTTGATCAGAGAAATATAGCCCCTTCTTTTAGATATGCTAATTATTGGTCTCATAATCAACCCTACCAAGAGTGTAGCGGCATGGTTGAATATACAGACTAGTGGCTCTCCTATGTATAGATTGGTCTCTAAGCTTAAGAGACTAAGAGTATAAAAGTAGCCCGCAAAGCATGGAAGCAGGAGAAGCTTCCCAATTTGGTGATTAGCAGCAGAGAAGTCCTTGCTAAGGTTCGGGAACAGCTTCTGTTAGATCCTCTAAATAAGGAACTTCCTGAACAGGAGGATATGACTACTTAATTATTCTATGCTATTCTGCAAGTGGAGTCTGACTTAGCTCAGAGAGCTAAGTGTCGTTGGCTTAATGATGGGTATAAATGCTGCAATTTTTTCTATGCTTCTGTGGAAGTTAGAAAGGTTATCAACTTCAGATGGAAGGGTATTAATGATAGAGGGACACAAGAGGATAATTCTGATGCTCTTATACATGAGGCTCTGGGTGTTGAGACTCTGGATTGCTAGCAAGATCTCTACAACCAACAAAGTTATGCAACTCAGTTTCGTGAAATCACCCCTAGAAGACTGATCACTTAGTATGCCGATCATCTTCTACTCCAAGATATTGATGAGGAGGAAGTTAAGTTGAAAATAGATGAGGCTGATGTCAATATAGCTCTTGGCTCAGATGGATTTACAACTAAGTTATACAAACTTCATTGGGGACAGTTGAAGGATGATAGTATGGAGGTTGCCAGAGATTTTCTTTACAGAAGGTAAATTGCTTAAACAAGTTAATCACACTTTCATTCTCATCCCTAAGGTGGAGGTGGCATCTAGAGCATAGGATTTTAGGCCTCTCTCTTCTTGTAACTTCATATACAAGATTCTCACTAAAATTAAATTATGTGTGAAAGGCTGGATCTATCTTCACTGAGCTTATAACCAGACTGCCTTTATTAAGGGAAGAAATACTGGGGACAAAATTCTATTGTCTCATGATCTTATTAGAGATTTTGACAAGGGGGGATGGGAATGTTGTATTAAATTTTGAGGAAGGCCTATGACAGTGTCAATAGTGACTTCATTGTCACAACTTGCACCGCATGGAACTCAACCCTCATTGGGTTAGTCTCAGAAAGGAATGCATTTTCACACCCACTTTTTTCCATTATTGTAGAGGGCCAACCTAAGGGTTATCGGAAGTAATAGGTGACTCGGACAATGTCACATTCCAATACTGGAATATGGATAACGAGGGCATAACATAGCCAACTACACACCACGGAGTACACCGGTACCTCGACAATACAGTCATGACTGTAAATAGATAGAAGGGTTATATCTAGCATGTGAGTCATTCCTATGACCTACTAGCAATCTTGTATCCACAAAAGACAATAATAATATATAAGAGATCATAGTATATGAAAAGCAATAAGACGTCCCTCAACGCTATAGCATAATATGATAATGAAGCTAGTAATACAAAATTATATACTAATAGCGTGCCCAATATACATGATCACAAAAGCTAGCTGCAGGCTAGAACATCAATAACCATGGAGTCCGTAGACAAAATGGGAACATGATCCTAGAATAAGGGCTAACACATGTTCTAGCTGAATGTCACAAAAGAATAGACAAATCAGAGCATGCAAAGGAAAGAAATCCACTCATGCTCCAATGCCAGCAGCCTCCTGGTACAGACCACTCAAGCGGAAAGAAACAAATATATCCTCGAGCTCTGTTACTAGATCCGGCATGCAAACTAGGAAGGGACAACCCCAACATAACAAACTAACACGTTGTTACTACTTTGTTGTTACTACTTTCGTCATATACTAGTATATATATATATATATATATATATATATATATATATATATATATATACTAGTATATGTGCACGTGCAACGCACGTAGTTTATATTGTTTGAAAAAAATCAAATAATAACTTCAGTTGCCTACATTGTCTCTTGGATTCATGTGCTTATTAACTATCATTCATTTATGAGGCTCAATTTTTTAATTTCTCTTTTGGCTCATCTACTATATGCATGCATGCCTACTTTTAATACATATTTTATTACATCCTCTATTAATTTTAATTATAATTAATTTTTTTAATTAGTAAATGTATTGAAGGGTATTTTTGGAAAGAAAACTTTCACGGTGAAGTCAACTTTTGGCATTATATATATATATATATATATATATATATATATATATGACGAAAGTAGTAACAACGTAGTAATACATATATAATGACAGAAAAGTAAAGCTAGCCATACTATGATAGATACAGAATCAAGAGGATCAAGTCCTAAGGGTTGCTACAGTCAACTACCTAGGTGATCAACCTACTTACTAATGCAAGTCGAGGATATCATCATAACATGAGCTACATATAAACCAAGTGCAGGGCCAGAGACGAGTCAATGGGATGATGGCTTGGCATACAGGACCACCATCCGGAGATAACATGATAAGTCCATAAAACAACCCACATGAAGTAACCAAGTCTCGATATCTCAAGAACATGAAAACGAATCCACGCAATGCAAGTCCAACAAGTACTAGAATATTCACCGCCCCTTCACCATGAGGGTTACCATGTTATGTAATACCTAGCCCGTACTTAGCCCGTATAGCCGTCATAAAATTTGGAATCCTCCCCACCCATGCATCTAAGTGGATATACTAGTGATTTGATCCTAAATAGATTAAGTTCGATTCTCGGACTGTAGACTCCCTAAGAACCGACCCAACATGTTGCTCATGGTGAAGCTAGATGCCATCAAAAGATTACGAGGATGAACATGCCATTTTGTACGAGTCTAATACGGTCATTCATGTCGAGCAAGTAGGATCACTAGCAATCATCAACTCAATCACTAATCAACGCCTAAGTTTGAGATATTCAGGACCAATCGATACCAAAGGTACACAATTGGTATGCCGCTTTCTCTTGAATGACTCAAGTTAGGGACGACCTAGTACCCAATGCAATCCATACACTATCAATTAAGTCTAGACTTAGGACCACGACACTAGGATGATATCTAGAAACACAAAAAACACTATGAGCATTCACTATTAACTAGAACTCAAATACAAAATAGAATAATCTACGATACGAGAAAATACGATAACTCACGATAACAAGTACAGTACTCTACGAAACATATCAAATTGTTTACTAAGCATGCTCGTGTGTGAGGAATAGTAAGTACAAACTACCTAGGATGTTATATTGAAGAGAACGGAAGTCAAAAACTAATACAAACACGTGTTGGTGAAAGCGGATAAATACGGATAAACACGAAAATGAAACATCAAAAAAACATGTTGTGATCACAAACTAAGCATAGCAATAGCTACATTATGCTATACTATTGGCAATACTCAGGATTTACGATTGAAGCCGACTCAAATATCGCAGGAATCCTCTCTTGTACTGATTTTTCACTCAAATCACACAAATGGGCATGTCGCCAGCATACCAACGATATGCTGCTATGTAACCAGAGTGCAAAAATCCTGCATTTGAGCTTGCAATTTTATCTAGATCTTTTCTTATCTGAATCACAATCTACAAGATAGGAATTGATCCTATAATCAAAATATGACATAACAGGACACAAATAATGATTACAACAAGTATTGAACAAGTTAGAGCTATTTATCCTATATCTAGCACATTTTATCCCATTTCAGTGAAATACAAAACGAAACATCGGAACTCGAAATCTATCATGTATGTGAGTCCTAGTAGCTCAAGAATATTGAAAACAAGCACGAAAACGAAGTTGGAAAGCATATGAGTCACTAGGCCTCCAATAGAGCAAGATGTACTTGCCTAGGTCCAGAGTGAAGCAAGAATGGAAAACTCTTCTACTCCTTGCTGGCTTAAGCAAGCACATCACACCACAACAACCACCAGGTCAGTCTCCAAAAGGGAGACTAAAAAGAGAGGGAAAGAGAGTAAATGAGTGAAGGAGAGAGAGATAGTTGAGGGTTGGGGTTATAATTATCCCTCTCTCTTGGACCACAACCAGGAGATGGCTGCCAAGTCTCCTCTCCCAGCCCCTCAACCAATCTACACCCTCCAAGCACAGGAAACTCTCTCCCAATCCATGTCCCCAATGCCAAGTCAACAACCGACTTAGTGTACCCATATCAACCAGCAAGTTGGTGGTATACCAACTATATGTCGTTCTTCTGGTTGACTTCTAGGGATTCTCGATTTACGTGTGGGTCCTAGCTAAGGTCTAGGACAATTTCTTGGGTCTCTACAAGTCCAAGGTAGTCTATTGATTAGTTCGAATTATCCAAAAATCTACGAGAACATTAATTATTGTATATTTGTATAAGTTCATTAATCTGATTAATCATCCTCGTTTATCCCACAAGTGTCTCGTGTGGTGAGACATGCCATCCAAAATCCCCAAAATCCATATGAATACAAAAATGATTCATGACTATCAATGCTAGACAATATCAAGAACATAAATATTGGATATATGAATACAATATACACTCAAGTATCCGTATAAAATATCGATACCAAAAAACTGTATTCACATGAAAGTTTTCATATGTAGATATTGCAAGAACAAGTTTCTTATTAGCTAGCTTTTGGGTGTATAGGCAGAGACACTTCTTGTCACATACGTGGGTTTGCCTTTATCGAATAATACCATTGATCCACGGGGTTGGGGGGGGGGGGGGGGTGGTAAATTGATAGAGGCATGGTGGAAGAGAGTGGAAGGGTGGAGATCTAAGCTCTTGTCATATGATGGGAGGATTGACCTTATTAAGTCTGGAATTAGCAATATGGTTATTAATTAGCTACAGGTGTTCAACTGCCAAAGACTATTATAAGGAGACTTCATAGTATTTGCTCTAATTTCTTATGGATGAATGCTAATAGTGCTGTTAGCTGGGAAGACATTGCTAGGCCTAAGGAAGAAGGTGGGCTGGGTTTGAGGAATCTTCTTGACATTATGTCAGGTGCTAAGAGGGTTTGGCAGCTGTCGACTAAGACTGGGCTATGGAGTGACTGGATGAGAAACAAACACCTTCAAGGGGAGAGTTCTTGGACAATTCAGGTGGATAATAACTCTTCTGTCACCTGGAAGGGCATTTTGAGGATGATACATACTCTGTTGTCAGCCATTACTAGAGCCATTGTGGATGGACAAACTACATCCCTATGGTTTGATCCATGGCTAGCCCAAGGAAAGTTGATGGATAGATTTGGATGGCAAGCTTTTACAATATGTAATGAGGATCAAAATGTGGATGCAATTCTTCACAATGGTACTTGGAATCGTACTGCTATCAGGATCGCAACACCTATTTAAGAGGAAATCCTTGCTACTAAGATTGATACCTGTAGTCAGCATTGGAAATGGTATCTCACCAACTCTGGGGAGTTCTCATTTAGCACTGCTTATGTCTTGGCTAGATGTGCACACCTTCTGGTTGATTGGTATGATATTCTTTGGTTCCCTGGGTGCTATGGTAAGATGTGTTATTGCTCATAGAGAGCTATTAGAATCAGGCTACAAACCAAAACTAGACTAGCTCAGTTTGGCACTATTGGGGAAAACCAGTGTGTTCTTTGTCGAGCAAGCGAGGAGTCCTTGGACCATCTGTTCTTTCAGTGTAGGTTCACCATGGAAATCGGGGGTCCAGTAACCTTGTCATTGCAAGTGCCCAATCAAACTATATGGCACATATGGCAGGACGAAACAAGAAAATATTCAAGAAGGGGCTCTTAAACCACAATGGCTGCTGCAAAAGATCATCAGAGATGTTCAGGTCTTAATGCAGAAATGCAGGAAAAAGAGTGGTAAGCAGAGTAGAACCGAGTATCTTCGTGAATTTTTGGGTATCCCGATTGTGTAACCCATACCCAGAACCATAATTGTCTCATTTGATTTCTTGGTTAGATCACATTTTCTTACCTAGTCAGGAAAAAAAGTACTGGACCAAGCACTCAACTCATCAAGATATAAGGACTGGAGAAGCCAGATTAGAGGTTTCAAATACCTGTGGTTGTGGTTAAATATTAGAAGGGGGGGGGGGGGGGGGGGGGGGGGGGGGGGGGGGGGTTGCTAACAAAGATATTCAGGTAGCGGCTGATTCGTACCTGGAGCAGTCTACATGGTAAGGGATCAGGGACTGACAATCAACCTAAGTGGAGCTTTCGACCGAGCAGTGTATCGAGGAAAGGATTCATGATAAACAAAAATTGATGATCCGTGCACACAGAACTAGATCAGACATAGTCTAGCCGGATTAATGTAAATGAAACCCAAGCGTATGTCTAGAAATAGGATGTAGATTTACCTTTATACACACAATAACTAACTATTTACAATGGTAGTATTTTTATTTTACCAAAGCCCACAAAACAACTTTAGCAGCTCACCTCCTAACCACCAAGAAAGACGAAAAAAAGAGTTGAAATGCCCGTGAACAAGCTCGACTCATGAAGCTCAACTAGCACTCAGCTCAGCTCGACTTTTCTGACTCAACTCGGCACTCCCGTATATAATTTTTTTTAGAGTTCGATGTGAAACTGTCAAGTAATTTATGACGAGAAACTTTAGTCCCACGTCTGTAGAAACTAAAATGCAAATAGGAACACTACTACAAATAAATATGTCAAAAGCTTCCCTCATATGTGGCTGGAGCATAAATGACCGCGGCCCATGAAGACTAGGATTCAAACTCGAACAGCTTGCAAGCTTCTCTCATGCAAAGCGACCTCGAGCTTGAACATCTTTTTATAAACTCAAGCTCGAATAGATAAGGAGCAACCCTAAGCTAGGTTCAATTTCAGCCCTATGTCCAACAAAGCGTGTCAGTCATCAAAATATTCTTTGGTCAGACCAAAGTGGTGTTCAATCAAACAAATTGAACCTGGCAGAAAAAATGGCTTTCGGCCTTCTGTTTTCATGCCCTGCTGTTGCCAAGAGCGTTGTGGGTTCGCTGTGAGACATTGTGCCTTGAGGGTGCACTGTTAGATAGCACAAACTGCATTCACAGCCAATTCGGTAGCATATCTACGGGCTCTGGATGGACTTCTAATGAGGAAAATGAGTAAATGCTGCTGTTTGTTGTGAAGAAGATTTAAAATGTAAGAGAACAAACTATCAAAACCATCTCTCACTCGCTCTTAATTCAGTCAAAACCTTGTGTTCAGTCAAAAACTTGTGAAGAACTATTTTACCTATATGTTGCCAAACTAGTATACTAAGCTATGCTCTTTTGACTGAATTAGGAAGGGCACGATCATGGTAGTCAAAGGCGCGCCTCGCACCTCACTAGGCGAGATGCACTTCTCCGGGCGCGCCTAGGCGTGCCTTGTGTGTGTGTTTTTTTTTAACAAAAACTTTGAGGCAGGGAGATAGCCTTATCACATATAAATGGAAGGGAGGTAGCCCTTTCCACGGTTGCCAAAGTTAGATACGGTTGAATTGGAAAAAACTAAAATTTACTAAAAGCGTGGTAGGGAGTACAAATTCTTGTTAGTTGTTGACTCCTAGTTAGGGATGGAAACGAGCCGAGCTGAGCCAAGCTTTTGTAAGCTTGAGCTTGGCTTGACTAGAATTAATCGAGCTCAAGCTCGAGCTCGAGCTTGATAATTTTTTTATTTTAGAGCTTGAGCTTAGCTCGAGCTTGTTTATATTAAGCTTGAGCTTGGCTTGGTTTGAGCTCGAGCTTGGCTTGATAAGCAAGTTTAATTCAAGCTTGATAAACAAGCTTGACAAGCTCAAAATCAAGCTCGTTAAGCTTGATTTCAAGCTCCGCTCAACTTTATTTCAAGCTCATTAAGCTTGATTTCAAACTCATTAAGCTTGATTTCAAGCTTAACGAGCTCGATTTCAATTTAATTAAGTTTGAATTCAAGTACATGTAATATTAACAATTTATTTATAAAAATTTAATTAAAAAAGTTCCTTGATATCAATTATTAAGGACATATAAATACATAATGCACACAAATATATATATATATATATATATATATATATATATATATATATATATATATATATATATAATTCAACAAAGAACAAACGAGCTTCTAAACAAGCTCCTAAACGAGCTCCTAAACGAGCCAGCTCGCGAGCTCAATCGAGCCGAGTACTTCTAAGCTTGAGCTTGGCTCGTTTATTAAACAAGCTCAAAAATGAAGCTTGAGCTCAACTTGTTTACTAAACGAACCGAGCTCAAACGAGCTTTTATCGAGCCGAGCTGCGAGCAGCTCATGAACGGCTTGGCTCATTTGCAGCCCTACTCCTAGTGTTGTTCTACTAGTTCACGTGGTTATATTTTAACATATTTTTGTTGGTTTTAATATGTTATTTGGTTTTATCTTTTACATTACTAATTTATTTATGTATATTTTTATTATTTTTATTTTGTGCCTCGTTTCGTTCGGACGCGCGCCTTAAGTGCGTCTTGTGCCTCAGACAATATGGACCCTTTGCGTCTCGAGTGTGTCTTGCGCTTTTGACTACCTTGGGTACGATAATGCAAAAATACTTGAGATATTTGAGTGTGGAGAAACGATGAAATCATGAGAAATATTACGTCAAGAAGATGGTGTGTACACATGATGGGTGGTTTCCATTGGACACACTATCCCAAAAACTATACCTAGCATACTTCTATATAAGTTAGTGGCTGGGTCACACAACCATGTTAAAGATCCTATAACTACACCAAAACTCTAGAGCTATAATGATGGTTGAGAACATTTTTATTATTCCAACACATACCCGACATGTTGAATGTCCATTTTGGTGTCAAATATCCATTTTGGACAGAGAGCTGAAATTCGCAGTGCAATATTCTTTTTTTAATCAACTTAAAATGTGTGCTAGGGATTCAAACCTAGGTTGCTCTAATACTATGTTAAAGTCCATGCAACTGCACTAAAACTCTAGAGTTGTAACGAGGGTTGAGGGTTATGTATTTATTCTAATACACCCTCGCAGGTCGAAGGCCCTTCTGTTGGAGAAAGAGTTGGATTCACACATCCGAATCCACTTAAAATTTGCGCCATAAGAGATTCAAATCTCGGTTGCTTTGATACCATGTTCAAGTCCCTGCCATTGCACCAAAACTCTAGAGCTATAGTGAGGTTTAAGGGTTAAAATATTTATATTATTCCAACAAATTCAATCATTGGAAGTTTTCAAGAGTCACAATCAGGAATATACAAAATATTTTTGGAATTCCGTAGGATTAGAGAACTCTAGTGGATTCAAGATAATTGTGAGGGGAAAAACTTAAATAGTATCCACCGCACCAGCTGTCTTAAGTTTTAATTAATGGGAATTCAGTTGGATTATTCATTACCATGTTGCTAATAATATCCTCTATGGTAGTTCCGTTCTAACAAGCTAACAAGACATTCTTGTTTGGTAAAGGGTATGATAATTCAAGGGTTGTTGAGTTTGGAAGAAAGGATGAAAACTCTTGCAAAGAAGAACAGTGTGTACATACGATAGGTGTTTCATTGGAGACACCACCCTCAAATACTAGATCCTTCTAAGTTAGTGGCTTGGTCATAGAACGTCATCACTGGGAGTTTTCAAGACTCACAATCAGAAATATCAAGAGTCGTGGAACTCCCCAGAGTTAGATAACTCTAGTGGATTCAAGATTATAATGTGGGTAAAAAAAATCTAATATAATATTGTCTGCACCAGCTGCCTTAAGTTCAAATGAATGGGCACTTAAAGGTGGATTTCGTATATCTGTAGATTACATAAGATTATCTTATGAATTTATTGATTGTTACATAAGATTGTCTTATGAATTTATGCATTACACAGTGATCCTTTGGTTAAGCCTCTTACAGTGAACCAATAGGTCTCAGATTTAGGCATCTTTAAACCACCAGATGCCCTTTAGTCTATGTTTTATCTAAAAGGATTTTCTTCATACCAATTGATCGTCATATATGACTAACACCAGATGCCCTTTAGTCTATGTTTTATGTAAAAGGATTTTCTTCATACCTATTGATCTTGTCAGTTGTCATATATGACTAACATTATAGTGTCCAGTAGAGTTTGTGTGTGAGTATATCCTCAGTTTTTTTTGTAAATGAAAATACATTTATACGCGATAACCTAGTATTTGCACCAAAACAACTTTAATCAGGAAATATACTAGGTCACTCACCACACACCTTTATGAGCTTATTATGTTATTGTCTATGCATTATCTCTTACTTCCATGGATTGTACTGTGTCAATCAAGTGACCCACTTATTTTATAAGACATTCTTTTCCAAAATTAGTCCATGGTCTAGTAACTCTTACTTTTGGCATGTCAGCAAAAGCTTAGAAACAAGGCTTATTGTTGCTATTTGCTAACCATTTTATATGTTTCTCTCAGGGAATACTTATGGAGTCAATAGGAGCAGAATCTGATGACCACATCTTCACCCTTGTGGATGACATGATGGATACCAATAGAAATGGTATAGTCAGTGGTAGTTGTGAACCAGCTGACGAGGAAGGAGAGAGATCTGTTGCTTCTGTTGAGGAGCAGCTGCGACAAGAAATGACTATATACGAGGTTTGACCTTCATCGGACTCTGAACTGGATATTTAGCAGCTCTAAATTGCTAGCAAACGTTTTGTGCATGCAGGAACATATGTCTTGACCCTACATATTTGATTTGACATCTCTATGCATCGGATAAGAAGTTGGGCTTTGAATGCAATGTCATTGTCATATTATGTTGAAGTTTGTGCTACAAGCATACAGCCATTATTATAGTGCTAACAGCATACAGCCATTATTACATGATTTCAAGCTTATATTAAATTTGGCTTTGGAAGACTAAATATTCCATGCTTTCTAGTAGTCTTTAGCGTTTACCAAGACTGAAATCAAGCCCCGCACTTTGTAGGCTAAGGTGAACAATTTACATCTATAAGTCCATCCAAAATTTCATGTTTGGCATTCCAATTACCGAATTAATTATGATGCAGCCAGTTGCATACAACACCAATACATTGATTCTTGTTATTTGTAAGGTAGCAAACACCTTGTGCTTTTTGCAGCACCAAGTCACCAAAGAATCTTCTCAGGATCTAGTCGTGATTCAATGTGAACATGTTATCGTGTATTATAGTGTGGACTACAGCCAGTGCTGCATACTTGTCAAGTTGCATATGGTGTATTTGAATGTTGAAATCCTGGTATCCGACTAGTATTTTCTTGTTTGCAGAAATTCATTGAAGGGATGCTCACTAATTTTGGCAGCTTGACACTGGATAGGATACACAACTCGTTGAAGGTAAAATGCTAATGAGTTTTGCTGCTAGCATTTAGCAATTTTTATGTGAACTTGCCCATGATTCTTAGCATGACCTTGTATTTCAGATGTTCTGCTTAGCGGAACCACCATATGACAAGTCCCTGCAACAACTGCAAAGCTTTCTATCAAGTCTAATCTCAGAAGAGAAGCTAGAAATGAGAGAGGGGTTATACTTTCTGAAGAAGTAAATATAGCGAACATTCAGTACATATGCAGATTGGGCATCAGCCCAGGTGATTTTTCCTTAGTTTAGAATGATAACAAATATTCATTTACTTACAAGTGTAATCTTTACTTTGTCCTGTACAATTATTCCGCTATTTCTGTTCTGTTCTTTTCCTGCATAGTGCATATTTCTCCCCCTAATTGTACTTTCGAGTCTAAAGCAGAAACAGAAACGTATCAATATATCATTCTGATACCTTCAATGATCTACAACTTTTCTCTCATATATGGAGGTCACTATTTACAACAATAAAACATTATGTTCTTTGCTGCTCTAATTTGGTATGTTCATACATCATATTTTTTTTTTATGGAAAACTGGTAGCCAATGTAATTGTTTCAGATAACTTTTGTTTGGTTTTATAACGTTGAAGCACCTGTCGCTTGTTGTGGACTGATCCATCTTACAGACTATCAAGTTCTGATATTTTCAGGAACTTCTTAGGCTCAGATTTGGTTAGATCTGCTTGCTAAGAAATGAGTGAAAGTCGGAAATGGCTTTGGGTTAAATTTATTGCTCTCTTTTGGTTGGACTTCAGAACAAGGTAACATATTTTGGCAACTTCTAGGAGATCTTCTATACTGTTCCTGCTCCACCATGCCGGGGAAGCATAGAAGGGACAGTTTAAGAAAATTAAGTTAAAACTGCAAAAGGCGAAAGTTATCCGAGTTTGTCTCATAAACAAAGTAGGCTCAAAAGTGTGAAGTCTCCCCTAATAGCTTAAATCCAATAATGTACAATATGATGTTGAGTTCCTGGATTTGTTCTACTGTAAGTTGCCCATTCATCGTTGTCCCTGAGATCTGCTGGGTTTCCGTATACTATACTCTTCATTCAACATAATGGGCAGGTTGATTGTGCACTAAAAAGATCTTACTGCAAAGCACACAAAGTCCATACATGGTACTTCCTTTCAACACATGAACAATAGTTAGGGCAATCTATCGAGCTGGAGAGGAGTCCTAGGATTCTGTTGCCCATTCATCGTTGCCCATTCATCGTTGTCCCTGAGATCTGCTGGGTTTCCCTATACTCTTCATTCAACATAATGGGCAGGTTGATTGTGCACTAAAAAGTCATCTTACTGCAAAGCACACAAAGTCCATACATGGTACTTCCTTTCAACACATGAACAATAGTTAGGGCAATCTATCGAGCTGGAGAGGAGTCCTAGGATTCTGTTGTTTCTGTGGGTGCAAAGTTCTTGTA
Source organism: Iris pallida (assembly GCA_029216955.1). NCBI lineage: Eukaryota > Viridiplantae > Streptophyta > Magnoliopsida > Asparagales > Iridaceae > Iris > Iris pallida. The sequence goes on from JANAVB010033816.1 coordinate 742,255, forward strand.
TTTTTTTTGTTTGAGGAGGGTGAAAATTTGTTGTTAACATAAAGTAACATGTTTGGACATTGACTCATTGCATGCTGTCATCTGACTGATAATCACATCAATCGTGCAAGTGATCTGATCTCATATGAAAGCGAGCTCCCGTCTCTTGTTTGAATGGTTTATCTCCAGGATGAGTCCTTCCAGCCTTCCAAGGAATATCGATATCCCCTGCTGGATTGTCTCCCGGGTGTATGATGAATGTACATGACAATATGCTGAGAAAAGCGATAATTTATGTACAAAATCATAATTGTTAAGCAAGAAATAGCATTTGGATAGTATCTAAAGTATCTCTGTATAACATTTTTATTTCATCAATGGCATCGTCGTTTACAAGTTCAATGGTCACCATTTTCGTTTGTATGTTTTCAGGAGATTAGTTCTCAGCATCCTGTAAATCTTGTTCTATATGTTGCCTGCTGATGTTTTGAGAATGAGATGTATCACATTTATTTTCTGCAGAAGTGTCAGATTGCGAGGATAAGCTAATAATTAACTGGCATTGCAGCGATCTGCAATTGAAAGCAGTAACAAGGGACTATTTGAATTCTGATCCTCCTATTAAATGATACATGGATGTCATAATGAAGTTGTTCTCCGCATATATACAGGAACAAAGATCAAATATCAGGAAATTGATAATTCAGATTGACAAGTATTACTGTTGCCAAAATTGGTTCTTATCCTCTTTTTGATTAAATCACAGTATGTGCAACTTTTTTATTTTGCAGTCTCAAGTATCTATATTTGTATTTGATAGAACCAAGTAAATCAAGGGAATTGTAATTGCGAAGGTAGTTTTTACAATGTTTTCGGAGTTTTAAGGTGGGTTACCAAAACTATTCTCAATTTATTACAATTTTTAAAAATAAAATTTATAGTCTCCCTTATAAATTAACGGTAATTTTGGTAACCTACTTTTAAAATCCGTGGACGTTCAATTGGTGCATTTGTTTTCCACAGTGTTGTCAGAACCAGACTGACCGTCAGTTGGACCGGGTCCAACCGGTTTATGCCAAGAAATCGATCAAGTTTGACTAAAACCGACTTTTTAAAGAATTGTCAGTTTTTTTTTCAAAACTGGAGTTCAACCGATGATCCGGCTGAACTGTGCACAATTGAACAGGTCAATCTTTTTTTTTTTTTAATTATTAAAAATTTATCACGTGAAATTTAGAACATTTGGTTTTTGGTTTGGTTTTGATAGACTATAGATGTAAAATTAAACAAAACCAACATACTAAGAACCAAACCAAGAAGCTATTTGAACCAAACCAAACGAAGTCTATTTGAACTCCGGTATGACCTATACCATCATACCAAAAAATTCGTTCAGTCATCGGTTCGGTTTTTAAAAGATTGGTTTTCCATCCAAGAAAGAGCTTCTCTGAAATTTTTTTTTCCCAAGTATGCAAGAGCCATCTTGCTAAAATGGTGCTTCTCTGTAATTAAATGCCTTCATAATTGGAAAGATATTCTAATCTTAATTTTTGTGGTTGCCGAAAGAACAAAAACCATGATGTTGAACTTGCACACCTATATATATATATATATTTTTTTGGAAAAAGGGTAAATTTTATTCCATCATCTCAATAAGGTTACAACATAGAGGTACAATCCCAACTCAGGGGGACATTACTAGTACATCCGACTCAATGTTATGAAGTATGCCCACCACTGGGGTGGATAGTCCCTCATAAATGCGCCGGTTCCTCTCCCGCCAGACATGCCAAACTGACGCAGCAAGTCTCAATCTAGCACGCCTAGCCCAGCTCTGCTCCTTGCCCCTGCAATCTCCAATCCACTTAAGGATTTCTCTGAAGTCCCGCTCCCTGCCAACCCCTCCCAAGTGTCTCCGGCACTGCTCTGCCCAGATGCTCCACGCCACATGGCACTGAAAGAACAGGTGCCCAATAGATTCAGGCTCTGTCTCACACAGAATACACTTAGGGTCAGGGACAGAAACCCCGAACCGAAGTAATCTGTCCCGAGTAAGCAACTGGCCCATCACCAGTTTGTATGCAGAAAGTTGCATCTTCCTGGCGAGCCCCTTCCCCCAAACAAAGTCGTACTCCTCAATATCATCGAAGTGGGGGCGGACAAGGTCGTAGCAGCTGCTAAATCTGAACCCCCCAGCACCCTCCGAGCGGCCGGGAGGGGCCCACATCCAGACATCAGACAGTGCCGTAGGAGTGATCTGCACCTGTCTGATCTTCTCAACTAACGCAGCAGTGAATCGATACTCCTCAGGCCTCCAGACCCCACCACGGATGATGTGCCTACACGTCAGACCTCTGTATGCCACGCCGTCCCTCTGGGGACCCAGAATCTCCAGGAGAGACTGACCTGAGATCCACGGATCGAGCCATAGATCCGTCTCCCCTCCCTCCCTCATCCTCCTCCGCAAAGCCGTCCGAAGAACAGGACGAGTCCTCAGGATATGCTTGAAAGACACAGAGAAGTTGTTGTCAATTTCACATACCCAGAAGTTTCTGCCCCGGAGATACCGACTAGACATCCAGGCAGACCATAGAGAATCACCCTGAAGGAACCTCCATGCCAGCTTGATCCCCGCCGCCTCCCTGACAGAAACAAGTGATCGCAGACCCACACCTCCCTCTTTCCTAGGCCGACAGAGCTGCTCCCAGGAGATGGCAATATATATATATATATATATATATATATATATATATATATATATATATATATATATATATATATATATTGTATTTCTTTCTTCTTTCAAGTGACTGTCCTTTTTTAATCCATAATTTATAACAATTTGCACATAACTTATATATGCAAATGTATTTATTACACATATACAATCACCATATGTGTCAACATGGTTGTGTTACGAATATAACATTCTTTAATGGGACCACATGAATTTAAAGGTGGATAATTTGAACATGGCTGATCGATACAGAACTATTGCTTTTATCGATTGGATATTGCAACCTGCTATTTGGGATACTGTGATCAGCTATTGTATGTCCTTTTCAAAGTATAGTCCTAAAGTTTAGCAAAAACAGTGCAGACGTTTGGCGTTATTATGTAAATGTAGTGGTGGTCCAAATCCATTCCCATATCAAATATATGTCCATTTTTAAGTAGCTGAATAATTATTATAGGGATATTTTAGCAAATATCTCCACTATAAATATGCAAATTAGCATATACCTCCACTTATTTTAAAAAATAGCAAATGTCCCCATTATGAATAAAAGGGTAAATGACAAAAAAAAAAAAAAAAAAAAAAGATCCCATGCTTTTAAATTACCCACTATTTATTTTTTGTTAAAAAATTTTCCAAATGACAATTTTATCCCTCCCCTCCTCCTTCCTCGGCAGTTGGGGGAGGAGCTGGGTGGTCGGCGATGCCACGGGGAGGGCTGCGTGGGGCCGGGGCGAGAACGGGGGAGGACTGCGGGGGGCCGGCGAGTGCGGGGGAGGGTCGTGCGGGGCCGACGAGGTCGGGGGGAGGCTCGCAGGGGACGGACGGGGCTGGGGGCTCGCCGCCGGGGGGAGGGCCGCCGGGGGGGGGGGGGGGGGGGCAGGGGGGTCGGACGGGAGGAGGGCAGGGGGGGCAGGGCCGACGGGGGGAGGGCAGGGGGGGTCGGGCGGGACTGGGGGGTCGCCGCCGCCACCGGGGGGAAGAGGGTGGCAGAGGCATTTTCGGGATTAAATTTTTTAATTTTGACTGGAGGAGCCTTATTGAGCGGATTTGTAATCTAAGGAGGGACGAATTGCTAAAAATGACTAATATGTCTTAATTTGCAAAAGTCGGATATCTAACGAGAATTTTTTGTCATTTACGAATAAAATAACCAAAGTTTTGGTTAAGTAGTGGGAGTATATTTTAAATTTTAAAATGTTGTATAAAAAGGAATGTGAACATTTGCTAATTTTTGAAGGAAAATGCTAAGTTTACTACCAAAATTTTTCAATTTTCTTACAACCCATCCCTACCCCTGCTAACATGGTCCCATCCGGTCCCCCCTCTCCCCCAATCAAAGAATGCCACGTAGGCGGTTGTAAAGCTTACAACCAAAATCGGTAATAAGCATAACATTTCCTATTTTTGAAATAAGTGAGGGTATATGATAGTTTCTATATTTAGTGGGGACATTTGCTAAAATATTTCATTATTATATGAATATATATGGACAGCTGTTCTCTCAATACTTTTATTTTGGTGTGCAACTGATTAACTAATTAATTATTATTATTATTATTATTATTATTATATTTTCGGTATATATGCCACTATCCTGTCTAAAGGCCCCACACTGCCCTGCAGGAAAAAACTTTGATACAGAAGGCTGTATCAAAGTTTGATACAGCCTTCTGTATGACAGATGGATCTCCCCTATTTCTTGGTAACCGTGTAAGCAAATATATATAAGGAGTCCACCTGTCACACCTGTCATACAGAAGACTGTATCAAATTTTGATATAGCTTTAGACTATACAAACTCAGTCCGAAGGTCACTACTCGACCCCAAGGTCCCACACCGCACCACACTTTTTCCGCAAGGAATTAAGCTTATGAACCCGCAACTTCGAGAGGATGCCTCAACCACTTGGACTATATTTATGTGTGTGCGCACGCGTGGTATACATATATGGAAGAAAAAAAAAAGTAAAAAAATTGCTACAGTTGGTTTCAATTTCGAAAACCAGTAGGTATCTCCTTAAAGTGTCACATTTAAATAATCTGTCTAGGATCTCCAAATGTCTTGAGACATCTCTGAATTCAAGGAATCAATGATTTTACTTGAGCTATTTTCTACATACACCGTTATGACTGTCGCAAACCAAATCCGGGATAAGCTGACATATTGGTCTAGTGGTAGGTTTTTGTTTTTATCTATCGCTTTTTCACGCTCTCTTATTTTCTTGCTAGTGGACAAAACTAATTCGGAGGGTTGAATTGTTCTATCCGGAGCTAGTTTTTGATTGTTCCTTGACGCTTTAGGTCGATTCTGGAGCGTCACTTGTAACTAAGGGTGAGCAAAAGGTCGGTTCGGTTGAAACCGAACCATAAATCCTGAAACCAACCATGAACCAAATCTATATAGTTGAAAACCGATCCGAACCATTTTAGTCCAAAACGGATCCGAACCGAACCGTTCTAAATCGGTTTGTTCGGTTAATTCGATTCTTGGGCCTTGATCTTAATGGACCGGTTTATGGGCCAGAGCAAGCAATTTTAACCCAAAAAATTAATTTATGGGCCAGAGTAGACAAATTTAACCCATACAATAATTTTCCAGCTCCAGTATGGACTTCCAGAGTTCACAAAATAATCCAATTTCTAATAAAACATGGCCCATTTATCCAGTTCTAGCAAATTTTTGATGCCAACTTTTAACAATTCAAGCAGATTTATTGATGCCAACTTTTAACAATTCAAGCAAATATACAGTCCACAAAATAATCCAATTCAAATAAATATACAGTCCACAAAAAAAAAAAAAAAACAATACAGAAGATTGAAACAATAAATCCCACTTTCCAGTTTACAAACCAATACAGAAGATAGAAACAAAATTGCATGTTTACAGACGAAGGATCCATGCGAGTGATGCCACTTTCTTGTTTTCAAATATACTGTTCAAATGCCCTGCACAAAAAATAGAGGAAGAAGAAAAAAAAAATTAGGGAAAAAATGGCTCATATGACTTATTTATGCATCATAGTATGATGCCATGTAGTATCAATTACACTTTCTCAAGTCCTAATCATCATTGCCACTTTCTCAGTAAATATGTCAGTAAAATTTTAAAGAATAAACAATAAATAAACTGGCATTAATAAGTAAACAAGCTGATCATCATCAATGGTTGTCTGCAGACTTCTTGCCAATGGCTGCAACGAGTGCCTCGCCATTGCAAGCATTTATAATATATGCCTCGGCAGAGTTCTCATTCCTCAATGGCTGCAATAATTTACTCTGCACACTGCACACACTGTTATACAAAATGTAACAGCAAGTCCAACTCCAAAATACACTAAGAATAGCAAGTGAAAGTAGCAAGTCCAACTCCAAATATAAATGTGATTATGTGACAGCAACTCAGCAAGTAGAAAAGAAAGTAGCAAGTCCAACAAGTCCAACTCCAAAATACAGTAAGAATAATACGTGAAAGTAGCAAGTCCAAGTGTCCAACATATTGCAAAATACAAGTGTCACAACAGCTTGTCTAAGCTGTCTAGCAAGTAGAAAGTAGCAAGCACAAACTTATTAAAATATATCCAAAATGGTGTTCGTTGCTTCACAGGTTTTCTATGAACCCCCAAGCATTGAATTTGGATTAGAAATTGGCTCATTTGTGGCTTGCGAACTAGTTGGTGGTTGAGGAGGATATTCTTGCGACATCTAAAATTTGTGGCTCTCAAAATATGAACAATAGAAAACAAATTTCAATAAAATTTTTTAAGAAATACGCACATTGCATGAATATGATGTTGTTGCCATTGATTGGTTTCGTGCGTGCTACCTAGTAAACATCACACAATGTGATTTTACTTGCAAAAAGCCAAAATCCTAGTGCTAATTGCTAAGTGTTAATTAATTGCTAACCAAAAAAATTAATTTGCTGAACCATAAAACATTTTATGCATATTAAACAAACACAGAAACAACAAGAATTTTTTTCCAGCAAACATTTTTTTCCTGCAGCAAGCATTTTTTTCCTGCAAGCATTTCTTTCCCAGCAAGCATTTTTTTGCTGCAAGCATTTCTTTCCCAACAAGCATTTATTTCATGCAGCAACCATTTTTTTCCAACAAGCATTTTTTTTCCAGAATGCATTCTTTTTGCCAAATAACAAACAACAAGCATTTTTTGACTTCAAAGTGTGCACAAAGTCTAATGTCTAGTGTGTGCTAAGAGTGTTCACTTCAATGCATTTTTTTTTCAGCATGCATACAACCAGCATTTTTCTTCCCAACATGCATTTTTTTGCTAAACAAGAGACAACAAGCATTTTAAACAGAGATAATAGTATTATACCAGTAATTTTGCAGAGTGTTCAGTGAAATATGCGGAAAGCCGAGAGATCGAACCTCTTAAAGCGAGAATATGGTAAAAAAAAAACAGATATGTACAACCAAATTAATACAACATTAAAAACAAAAATATAATTTAAGTTCTTTGAGTAGATCTAAGTAGAAAATTATACATGTAGATGTAGGTCAGATCTGTCCACTCGGACCTGTAGAAACCTAATCTCCAGTAGAGAGTGGAGAATCGGAGTCGAAGAGGTGGAGATACTGGAGACTGGAGGAGAGGAGGGGATCAGAGAGTGGAGGAAAACCCTAATCTCCAGTGGAGAGTGGACACTCGGAGAGTGGACACTAGGAGAGTGGAGAGGATCAGAGAAAACCCCTAATCTCCAGTGGAGAGGTGGCCGGCCGGTGGGTAAGCGTGGAGAGAACTCAGAGAAAATTCTATCTCCGTTGGAGAGTGGAGACGGGAGACGGGGAGAGTCGAAGGAAACCCTAATCTCCGGTGGTCCGGTGGAGAATGGAGAGGGAACAGAGGGGGATCGCTCGGAAGAGCAAATCCTAGTTTTAGGAGCGGCTGAAAGAAATGTCAGGAGAGAGAATATTTAGGGTTTGGGGAGTATATATATTGTGGAGGGGTAAATGGTTAATTATACATATATAATTCGATTTTCGAATCGGTTCGGGTCAAAAATTTCAAAACCGCGAATCGATCCGAGACCCGTATTTCTTATTTCTGCAAACCGTTATCCGAACCGTTAACTTCAAAATCGACCCGTTTTGCTAATACGGTTCTGATCGGTTCGATTTGCAGGTCAAATCCATTTTCTGCTCACCCCTACTTGTAACTCTGATCTCTATTGGGACTATGTTGAGTCTGAGAATTGTCCTAAGCAAAAAAAAAAAGTTATCCAAATTCAAAGTTTTTGTCGACTTATCCCTAAGCCGGTCCGAGTCGGTCAAGGCGGTGCCATGTCTTTTCGCAGGACACGAACAAGGTCCACCAAGCCAGATGGACGGCCGAGATCGAGTGTTGTTATCCGCAAGTGCAACTGCCACAAGATGTAGATAATGGAGAGTCCATTAATCTCGTGTAACGGTGTAAGCACACACACTCACTACAGACAAAAATGGGCATTATCCGTAAATATGAGAAATTAGGAGGGGCTCAACAGACCAATGCTTCCTCTCCTGAGTGAAGTAAAATAATAGATGCTTCATCATCATCATCACTCAGTCCTCCCATTTCCCATTTCCCCCCTTAATATCTCTTGCTCTCTCCAATCACCAAACCCTAACCCTAACCCTAACCCTAATTTTAGGGTTTGGGTTTCCTCTCCCGACGATTCGACAGGTATAAACTCTTCTACCACTATTGTTTCTTCAATTATACCAAGTGTTTATTGTTTTCTTCCATCTACCTCGAGATCTGTTATTTTCCTGTTATGTTAGCGTTTGATGCTGTGGATCTTGATGAGTTGGATAGGAAACTCTGGGATTTGAGGAGGGAATGTTCAATTTCTGATTAATTTTGGACATTTATTTCGATTTTGTGCGTGAGCAGTGAGTGTTGTTTAGTTTGATGTCTTGATGGGTGTAGGAAGCTGTTATTCCTCTACTTATTGTGGTAATTTGGGTTTTTTTAATGATGATGAATGCATCCCTAGATTGGAATAGTTGGAAAGGAGTAGCCTTTGTAGGATTTGACGAGACTTGAATAAACCTCCGTTCTTTCTATAGGTGATTTGATGCTGAATTGGAAATTTTCTTACTCCCGATGAGTAGCCTCACTATAATATTGTTCGTATTGGAAATAGATGCTCTCTCTGTAGAATTGTTGGATCGGATCCCGTAATGCCAATTTATCGTAATGCCGCATAGTGCAAAGCATATGTGGAAGAATGCACGAGAAATGTAATTTTTTCGTGGCCAATATCTCATGCATTCTTCTATATTTGCTTGGCAGTACAAGGCATTACAATATTTGGCATTAGGGGATCCTGGTCTTAGCTTGTGGGTCTTTTGTGTTGTAATTGACCTTTTATATTTGCATGTTGGTGCTTAGATTGCTACTGTTAGAAGGTTTTGACTCCATTGGCTTAGTTAAGAACCATCATAATGACATCTTAAAAATCTAGAGTGCATGTGTGACTTGGACAACATGCTATTATGAAAAAAAAAAAAAAAGATGCTCTATTTGGATAACGGATTATTTGATATAGGTTTGGACTCCATTGGCTTAGTATTCGGATTGGGATGGTTTTCTGAGTTTGGGTTCCTAGGAGGAGTATTGAGGAGCCAGGGGCCGACCCCCCTGGATTTTCGTTTTCCTACTAAATATGTATCTTCTTATATACTTTGTGTTTTATATACAATATGTAGTAAGTAGTTCAATGGTAAATGCACATCTTTTGAACCAAGAGGTCTCAAGTTCAATCCTCGATGTCCCTTTACTTGTGGGTAATTTTTTTTTCTGGGTCCGACATTGTCCGGGACCTGTGCGGAGCCATGTTTCCATGTACCTCTGGCCATTAATTCCTATACTTATATGGTATTTGTCAACCCCAAACGCATGCATCCCGGTGCATGTATATACAAAAAAGAAAGATGTTTGGGACTAAAGTAAGTGGGTTTAGACGGAGTTTGTATTAACGATCAGCAGTATTCACTACTTCTCAAGTTCTCATGATGTAGAGCACACAGTTCAACACCAAAAAGGTTGCTAAAGGATTGAGCAATCCGATGCAATGCACCCTCAACATTGATTTGGTGAAATCCTAGGAATTTTTTATGCACACATTATCTGTATACATGTATGGTCTGTGCACCTTGAGAACAAACTGAAAGGAAACTTGAAGCACTGAGCCTCAGAGTTTGTCATGCATTCAATAAATGGGCTCTATACGACTGGGCTTACAATATTTGAATTGTTTGTCATGCCTGTGTCATGTCCAATAGGTTGCCTGGGTGTGGGGAGCAGAAAAATTTCCAACATCCCACATGGCATTACATCTCCATTCGTAAAGAAATGTTGTGAATCATACATTCCCGTGTGGGGTATGATTTTCACATTTCGAGGAATCTTACACTCCGATGTTTGGTATAGTTTTCATATTTTCAGGATCATGACATTCCCCAATATTTTCTTGATTCCCCTGCAATCAGAACATACTAATCATATTCAGTGCTACTTGTATCATATATTTAAAAAAAATGATTTTTGTCGAGTAATAATAATACTAAATAATAATTCCATCCATTGAGAAAATAACTCGTCCAAAGTGCTAACAATAAGTATAACCACAAAACATTCTTTTTGGCAGTAAAACTTTTGGGGAAGAGGAACATAATATCTTGGAAAAGAGAGATTGTGGGAGAAAGTGGGAGTGTTATTCTTTTTTTTTCTTTTTCTTTTTTTGTATACAAGCGGATAAAAGGGAATATGAAGTTAGGATTCTTGTCAAGTGGAAATGTCACATTCCCACCTATCATGGTGGGAAATGATACTCATGATATGCGATATTGTACTTCTCCAGGAATGATGTGGCATTTGTTAGATGATGTAATCCCCTTGAAAATTTTAGATTTCCGAGTAAAGTTCGTGCATACTAAGGAGAAATTGATTGTGACAGATTATGGGAGAAAGTGGGAGTGTTATTATTTTATTTTATTTTTGTATACAACCGTATAAAAGGGAATATGAAGTTAGGATTCTTGTCAAGTGGAAATGTCACATTCCCACCTATCATGTGGGAAATGATACTCATTATGCGATATTGTACTTTTCCAAGAATGATGTGGCATTTGTTTGATGATGGATTCCCCTTGAAAATTTTAGATTTCCGAGTAACATTCGTGCATACCAAGGAGAAATTGATTGTGACAGCTTAGGGATAGTTGTTGAGCTTTATTTCTATCTTAACATCTTTACACAGAAAATGCACACGAACTTTTCATTCCAACATCTTCATTAGCCCTTCTACCTATGGATTTGTTGCTTTATATAAGAATATATAGAAAGAAGGTACAATTAGTAATAAAAGACAAAAAATGAAGTTATTCTACGAATGCCCCCACTCAGATATGTGGTCTTGTGAGGAATAAAATAAAACTCTTTGGGATCTGTGTAGTTAGTTAAAAGGTAAATTATTAACTACTTCTCTTTCTGTCGGGACTGAGCTTCTCAACCATTTGGCTAAGGCAAGTTCTATTTCTCTCTCTCTTTTCTTTTTGACTTTCTGCACTTCTCTCTCTCTCTCTTTCTAATATATATATATATATATATATATATATATATATATTGCATGTCAGTCTTGTTCCCGAAGAATTATGTCCATCTTCTTGTTGTTAACCGAATCTTTGTTATTATGAATCTTTTCTCGAACATTATGGTTATTCCTTAAGTTCCAGGATTTGCAGGGGTAGATCGGGTTTTAGGACGTGTATGGTTCTGTCTTTTATTTGGTCGACTTTGTTGAAGAGCTGAATGATGGCAAGTGTTGGAAATACACACTGGTGTTACAGATGCAGGCAAGCAGTCAGGCCTCTGGGACGTGATATGCTGTGCCCTTATTGTGACGATGGCTTTCTGCAAGAGATCAATGAGGTTGAGGGTGTCATGAGCCCTTTTGAGTTATTTGGACTGAATCCTGAAGAGGGTTATAATCGTCGATCTGGGATTATGGAGGCCTTATCTGCAATGATGAGACAACGGATGGCTTTAAGGAATCATGAGATCGATGTTCGTGATAGGACAAATACAGACCAGGTGGTGGGATCTGGATCAGGTCCTTTTCTGGTGTTTCGAGGCCAGATGCCTGGTCATCATTCAGAGAATGGAGGAATTCAGCTCCTCTTCAACGGAGCTCCTGGTTTTGCGGTAAGGCGTGCGAATATAGGGGATTATTTTGTTGGTGCAGGGCTAGATGAGCTTATAGAAATGTTGACACGGAATGGTCGTGTTGGCCCTCCTCCTGCTTCCCGATCAGCAATCGATGCTATGCCCACTATAAAGATAAACCAGAGGCATCTTCGAGGGGATTCCCACTGTCCTGTTTGTAAAGAAAGGTTTGAGTTGGGTTCTGATGCTAGGGAGATGCCATGTGGGCACATATATCACCCAGATTGCATTGTCCCCTGGTTGGTGCAGCATAATTCCTGCCCGGTTTGTCGCCTTGAGTTGCCACCACAGGGTGCCCGTTCTCAATCAAGCAATCAAAGATCAAGTGACGGGGAGAGAAACAGTGGCAGTGGTTGCCATTCTGCTAACAGAGAAAGCAATGGAGAAAGTCAAGGGAGGCGTAGCCCGCTCTCCTACCTGTGGCCATTTCGCTCCTCAAACACTGGCACCAACTCTCACCAAAATGACTACTCCAACACGAACGAGCCGGGAACTTCTGCTGTTGTTCATGATGAGAGCAATGAGATGAATTACTCTGGATGGCCTTTTGATTATTGAGATAGTTTGGTTAAGGCTTGTGTAGCTCTTTTGTTAGAATCAGATATATAGTTCTATATTTAGTTGAACTCTGTTTCGTAATGTTCTGGTACATTAAATGTACGTCTCTCTTTGGTCTTATATGTTCTCCTATCTCCAATGTAAATAGTATTTTCTTCGGTCTTTTTTTTTTTGCTTGTTTACATGCCATTATGGCTTCAATGTACATGGTCGTTACTGGATTTGCAAAAATAAATAAATTGGGCTAAATAAAGAATTTGCTTGTAGATTGCTGCCTACCTGGTTCTGACCGGGCTGAGGGCTCTAGCTGTCTTTGACTGTCTGGATTGAGGGATAATTTTTGTTGGTTTTGTGGTGTTGGACATATATCTCCTCTCTTTTCTCTGTAATGCTCTGGTCTGTTAATACTTAAAGCAGGTGGTTCCTGTTGAATTGAATCAGTTTATGTATGCTGAGTTCGGTAGGAGACTCTATTTTACTTCACCTTGTGCATTATTTTCCGTTCCATTGGAATTTGGATGATATTCTTTGTCTGATAATGCTTGGTTCATACCAGCCAGTAGAACTGGTTCTATTGAATTTTCCAACCTCTGCATTTTATGTGCTTCAGGACTTAGGTGCTTCAGGACTTAGCTTATTTGCATACCAGTTGTCGATACCTTCATATTTATTTTCAGGGCTTCACAGTATGCACATACTTCCGCATTGATCTGCCTGGGGCTGTTTGGATGGAGGGGAGGGGTGTCCTGTACTAAGTGAAAAAATTGTGACAGAAATCAGAGTCTCTCCTTTATTTTCTTCTCATTTGCAGCCAAAAAGGAGAGGGAGTGGGCTGCAAGTGAGAGGAGGGAGAGAGAGAGAGAGCTTCTTACTCGACGCCGGCGAGGAGGTTCGCCTGAAGACTCGCTCAGATGCGGCACAGCGCCGAACTGTGTTGCTGAAGCGGATCTTGGTGGAGGAATAACCACCGAAAGCTGCCAGCGACCTCGGTCGTGGAGACTTAGACGGCTGCGGTAGGTCCAAGGCGGCGAAAATCTCCGGACGTCGGAGTTTTGCGGCGTCCCGGTTGGGAGGAGGAGCTCCCACACGAATCTGGTGATCAGCACTCGAAAGAGCCACAGGCGGAAGCAGACACGCTTGAAAGAGCCACCAGCTGGAGCATCCACACGTCGATCGGGCCCATTGCCGATGTCGCCCTCATAGATACGGAAATCATCGGTGGTTCGGGACTGCTTCGAACGGAGGAGGCTTGCGGTGGCGTGTGGCTCATAGGGGAGAGAGAGAGTTTTGAGAGAGAGAGAGAGAGATGACAATGAAAAAAGAGAGGGGGAGGGGGGTGGGGGGGGGGGGGGGGGGGGGGGGGGGGGGGACTACGTCTTCAAACATTGAAAATCATCATTTTCACTTGTGGGGGACAAAAAAAAAAAGGATCCGGCTATACACACCCCAAGGATTACTTAGCACACCCCATTTTTTTTAAAAAAACAAAAATTCCTATTCTACCCTCCCCCTCCCCCTCAGCTCCGACGACCCCGACCCCGACCCCTCCTCCTCCTCCGCCTCCTGCGCCTCCCGCCCCTCCTCCTCCTCCTCCTCCTCCTCCTCCCGCCCCTCCTCCCTCCTCCGAATCCGACTCCACCTGAGGAGGGAGGAGGTGGAGTCAGAGGAGGAGGATGGAGGAGGGGACGGGAGGAGGAGGAGGAGGAGGAGGAGGAGGAGGGGGCGGGAGGCGGAGGAGGGTCGGGAGGAGGAGGAGGAGGAGGAGGAGGCGGGGGAGGAGGAGGATGCGGAGGAGTCGGGGTCGGCTGAGCGGCGACGGCGGAGCCGAGGGAGGGGGCGGGGGCGGAGAGCAGGGGAGGGTAGAATAGGAAATGTTTAAAAAAAAAATTGGGTGTACTAAGTAATCCTTGGATGTGTATAGCCGGACCCAAAAAAAAATTATCCAAACACATTTTGGAAAGTCATACATGCTACAAATGTACTGTAAGTCAATATGCTGCAAGTGTCACTTTCATACTTTCAATGAGTTTCCATAATCCAAACAGCCCTTAACAGGTTTATATCTAGTTATTTAACGTGTTTACTTTTGGGGTGTTTAACACTTGAGGAGTTCTTCATAAATTTGTGAAAAGGATTAATGTCCAAAAATTATTGGAGGCAACCTTCTGAGTAATAATTCATTTGAAGTAGGATTATATAAATATTTTTTACTTTGGAAATCTCTTGTAGTGTATTGTCTAGACCCTTGTTAGCAATTTGACAAATGGAAAAATTCGGGACGGCAAAACTACGAGTATAAATCGACTCGGTACAAATAAAATACGTTCAAAATTTTGATCAAATATAATGAAAATATTGAGATTTGAAAGTTCACATTCTTAAATATGTTTGTCAAATTTGGTTAATTAAACATGTTTCCACCACGTTTTTTAGCTAAATTTTGTAATAATGTATACGGAACACGTTTAAAACTTAGCGGGTTTAAAATTTATGTATTGATTCGAATCTTTCAAAAGTACGTGAGTATTAAAACGAAAAAATTTGCGTATGATATAAATTTTATTCGGGTGATTGCTAACAGGGGTATAGACTGATTGTTATTCCGACAGTTTCCCATCTTATTACATCATTAACATGTTTGTTTTTGTATTTTCTTTGTTCTTTTGTTAGTTTTGTTGAAGATGTTTTAACTTTTCTGACAGATTAGGAATGCATCTTCTGCCATAATTGAAAATGTCTTGAAAAGATTGTAAATCTTTTAATGTTCCAAATTATTTAACATGTGTCCTAAGGCCATCTCCAATGGGGTTTCTCTCTTCTATATCTCTACGGTAGAAATCTACTTTAGGAAAAAAAAACCTCTCTTAATGAAAATTTATATAACAGTTCCTATAATATGTGGATGTGATGTAGGATGGAGAGTTTCTATGAGGGTTTCTACTCTGAGAAATTTTTCATCCCTTATACCAATTAATATTGGACTCCACACCATTAAATTGATCATTTCATTAATTACCACATAGGATAGAAATGGAGAATCATTGTAGAGTATTTTTATATATGCAATTTCTATGTAGAAACTCTACCAACTATGATAGAAATTTTCATAAAGTACAATGACAAGTAGGATAGAAATCCAATTTTGGTGATTTCTAAAATTGAGTTTCTATCCTACTTAGCATTGCACTTTATGAAAAATTCTATACTAGTTGGTAGAACAAAGAAAAACTCTCAAATGATTCCCCATTTTTATGCTATATAACAACAAATGAAAGGATCACTTTAATGATGTGGGGCCGAATATTAATTGGTATAAGAGATGGAGAATTTCTATGAAAGTTTATACATGTACAAACTCTCATAGAAACTCTCCATCATACATCAATGCCACCTACAATAGAAATTGTGATATAAAATACCATTAGGATAACTTTTTTCTAAAATGGATTTCCACCATAAAAATAGGGAAGATAGAAAGCCCCATGGCATCTCCAATAGTAATTTCTAAAATTGGGTTTCTATCCTACTTGGCATTGTACTTTAAGAATTTTTATCCTAGTTGGTAGAGTTTCTATAGAGAAATTGTACGTACAAAAAAATACACTTCAATGATTCTCCGTTTCTATCATATGTGCCAAAAAAATAATGGATCAACTGAACGATGTAGGGTCCAATATTAATTGCTATGTGAGATGGAGAATTTTTATGAAAATTTCTACATGTAAAAGTCCTATAAATTCTCCATTCTACATCATTGCCATATAGAAATTGAGATAGAAACCATCATTGGAATAAGTTTTTTTTTTTTTTCTAAATTGGATTTCTGCCATAGAAATAGGGAGAGAAATCCTCAGTGGAGATGGCGTAAGGACACATTTTACATTTATCAATACAAATTTTAAGTAAAATGTGTGTCGGTAGAAGTACCCATATAAATTACGCATTTATTAATGTATTAACATGTGTTATAACAAAATCTATCTTTGTATTGTGATATTTTGTTATTATGTGATCTTATAGTTCAGTGTGTCAAAGTATTATTATTTTTCCAACAAAATCCTATGTCCGCTTTCACAATAACTTTTTTTTTTAAGACGAAGAATAATTCCATGTAGTAAGAGTAATTTGTATTATCATCGTCAACTAAACTGGTAGATAAATTGAATCCTGGTAGGATGGTTATTCATAGGAAATAGGCTCCTACTCGGATCACAATTTTCCCTTGTACTACCAAAGCAAACCCATGCCAGGGACAGAAAAGAGTATCCATCCGCTACTCGTGTACACACAGACCAAGTAACTTCACCCCTCTCTCTCTCTCTCAACATGAGGATGTCCAGACCATGCTCTGCATGTAAATGCCCATCTTTTGTGGTAGCAAAAAAAAAGAAAAAAGAAAAAGAGACGCTGTACAATTGCTGAGTTTGTCCGCTGGAGTTCCTGGAAATGACACTTTCATTATTGGTAACATTCAGCACAACACGGCCTCGAAATGCTCAAGTAAAACTTGCTTGGAGATGCAATTGATGAAGCCAGAGGCCAACATCGCTGCATGCACAACTCAAGTGGCTAAAAAGATGAACACCCAATGGATAATAAATTTGGGACAAAACAAAGCAGCTTTTAAAAACAGAACAACACAATTTCAACCATTCGATCATCTTTCTTTATCATTCTTTTTTCCAAATGTCCCTCATTTCCTAGGGAGATGGGGATGTAACAAACTGCCTAGGAACCCTAAACAGGTCTTTCCCACCAAATGGAGAAGTCCACTCGTGGGATCCTGCAGAGGGCATAGGACGGTCCACCATAAGGCCCCCATCCTGCAGCCCAGAATTGCACACCCCGTTGCTGACTAGCGGCCTTGCAGCTTTTGATGTCATATAGGATGCATGCCATGAATTATCATACAACCGTTCACCTTTTATTGAGGACAAAGGTAGCGGCAAGGGGGTCGAGTCCAAACTCCAATCAATGCTGGTGTAGTCGCACTGAGGCATAGATCCACGAGTACTCCAATCGACAGGAGATGAGCTGGAAGGCCCAGTCGAACCCCAACCTGTGAACAAACCCAAAGAGGAAGGGACGGCCAGTGATGTTGAAGAGGATGATGACCTGGTAGTTGTTCCTTGCATACTCCAAGAGGCACCCCAACCCATACCATTAGATTCCACAGGACCTGTAATGAATTGTTGGTGATGATTCTGGGGATAGAACTGCTGCGAACTTGAACCATTCATGGCCAAGTTGCGCAGCTGTTGCCCCAAACCTCCATTGGCCAATTTCATCAACTCCACGGGATTTGAGCTACTTGGATACCATCCTGAGGATGCTGGTGGTGAAGCACTGAGACCAATGCTTGTTGAAGGGAGGTTTGGCCTGGTAACATTGGGCTGCGAGCGCTGCATCATGGTGATCGGTTCTCTTAATGTTCCCCCTGCCATGTTGGCTTTAACATCACTGCCCGAAGTTGCAACATATCGAGGTTCAGGTTTTGTGTGTGCAGCTCCAACCTGTAAAGGAGAGGCTAAGGAGTATGGGGTAGAGGGAATGGAGCTCGTATTCGGCCACCTCTTCTCTAAAGGAGTTGGAGCTTGTGGTTTTGTCCAGTCCGGCTTAGGTTGTACTTTTCTCAAAGATAGTAAATTCCTGTTTGCTGTTTCCACTGGTGCAAAACCTGCAGTTACTGCTGCCTTTGTGTTGTTAAGATCTCTTTCATCCCTTCTCTGCTGGCCAATGGCTGGAGCAAGTCCCTTTAGTTGTGCTCTTCCTGTAGAGTTTTGACTAGAGGTAGCTAGCCTATTATTATGGAACCCAGCTGAAACTATAGGATGATCAGCAGATTCTTCTGACTTTTGTGGAGCAACAGTTGGTTCTTGTTTCTGTGTCCTCAAATTCTCTTCAGCCTTTTCCAAGTCACCTTCACAAGCAACCACAGCCCTTTCAACTTCCTGCTTTGTGCACTTGAAGATTAACTCCATGTCAGCAATTCTTGCAAGCTCATCTGTTATATTAATCTTGGGGTTAACTCCATCAAGGTTAATTGGAGCCTGTTGTTTGCTTTCCTCACCCCCTTCAGTTAGCCACAAGGCTGATTCCTCAAGACGGCCCTCATTTTGAATAAGGGCCATAGTTGCCTGCTCTGAAGTGAAGCCCATCGCCACAAGCTTTTGAGCCAGTGATTCCAGTTTTCTTGACGTTAGGTAGCTACAGCACCTCTCATGGAGCTCCTGGGCCCGCTTCTCCCTCTGTCGCTGGTGTTTCCTCTCATTCTTTTGTCTTATTTTTTCACGCTTGTCCATATCTGAACCAGGGATAGGCTCCGTGCGAGATGTAGGGCCAGCCACCATCTTCTCTTTCTGTTGATCTTCTGACTCACCAGAACAGCTATCATTGTTGGAAACAGAGTCATACTCAGCTGCTGTACCTAATGAACTACCAGAATGCTCCTCCGTTTCATCAATAGTTCTAAACCGTCCATTGCTTTGGGATGTTGGGGTGGAGGCAGATGGCACCGACTCAAGGGTATGGAACATTCCAGAAACCGGATCATATGCACTTGCTGCAACACCACTCCCACCATTTACAGGTGTAACAGACGATTTTGCAGCCTTATTATGTTCCTTGACCATCTTCGCAGCTGACTTGTCCTTTGACTTGGATTTTGATGCTGGAGACATCTCTTAGACCTGCAAATAACATGAATATATGCTTAGTTCCTAAGACCAGTAGCAACAAATATGTGAGACATCCCAAGCCCCTGATATACAAACAATGCTTGGTACTTGACTAAAGTGGGTGGCAAAATAAAACAAATTGCAACCCATCTTCAATATTTCAAGAATAGAACAATGTCAACATAGGCAACGTAAAGTTCGCTGACCAGAACCTAGGTGTGCTGCAGCAATTTGCACAATATTTATTCATATAGTTTAGTAGTATACTGATGTACCAGATGGCACACACAACCCAGCATAAAAACCATAAATCACAGCCATTGAAGCAACACAAGGATATGGAAACCGTAGCTTGACCCAATCTTCATCCTTGAGTTCAAAAAACATACCCCATGGCTAACAAGTATAACCCAACTATTAGAGATGCATGGGTTATGTTTAACTAAACATACTAAGATAATTTGATTTTAAAAGTACGGGGCTATATCGAGGTCTAACATTATCTACAAGCTATGCTTCTGGACAAGTTATTCCAGCAGGCAATAGCACACTACTAAGGAAACAAATCAGATGAGGCCAACACCTCCAATTTCGGCTTGTTATCCGATTTGACAGATGGAAGATGTTTATATGCAGGAAACAAACTAATCATAACTTGCTTAACAAAGAAGAGAAAGCTCAACTCATTATGCAAAATATTTATATTTATTAGCTACGGACATTTTTAGGGTGGCACTGGCACCTGCATCATATCAAATGAAGAGAGTGATGAGGCTATACATGCATGTCCCTACATTTACCCGTCTAGACTAAGGGGCTTCAGAGATCACATTCAAGTTACCAACAGAAACAGATCATCCCCTTCACCTCTAACTCAACTCTCACACCATTACCTGATATGTTACACTATAAATCCTCGAGAATTTCCACAAAAAAATAATTTTTAATAATTTAGAATTCACCTTCCATGTTAAGTTACCATAATCCTTTTAAATTATAACTAATAGTGGTTCCCTGGTCATCGCCTGTCCCAGCTCCAGCACTTGATGATATTAAAAGTATGCATAGATGTCCTTCATAACATCAAAATTGATTCTAAATGAACCCACTACGTTCTATCCTTAGGAACCCTATCATATACTTGGGTAAATCTTACCTACCATCTACAGGTCTCTTTCTTCTCTTAATTATTCCAGTAATCATCTTCACAAATAAAAGGCTTGCATACTTGAACTCTTTAGCACAAAACCAAATTGATCTTGAAGATGTATTTTCACATGTTAATCATGCTCATTTACCATTTTCCACGGCCTGACCAAGGATGTTAACTTCACGATACCATGTAAGATTATACATCCCCCCATTATTTTTATAAATTTGTATTGCAGCACTTTTATCCATCAACAATTATTTTCTTATTTAAAGAAAAATTATCAAACAAGTTACAGTCAACCACACCAAGCATTGATCTCACTAACACTTCCAAACCTCAATAGGTTTGTATTTTCATTTATAACAGTGTCTTGGCTTCATTAGACCTGATCTCTCTACAAAATATATAGTTCCTGACTTGGCGTCTATCGTCTTACTACATGATCAATTCTGTCCCTTAGCAACTTAATGGCAATAAGTCATGATGTCTAACCCAAATCCTTCATACAATACCCATGAGATAATAATGTTATCACAGAAAACATCACCTTATAACAGTCCAAAAACGAGACTATCATCTACATTGAGCATATAACAATATCTGATCATTGTTTTTCTTTCAGAAACACAAAAGGCTCTTCATGAACTTGTATTTAACCATAAATAAAGAAGAATGTATAAGCTGTTTTGGCATATCTTCCTTTGCTGACGATACTAATTAAACAAGCATCGTCTATCTAACCAAAGATGTCAAACAAAAGAATACAATTTGCAAGTTTTGAGCAACAGACAAATATTAAAGCTGTGACAATGATGATTCAGCATATAAAACAAGGTGAGTGCATGCAAAACTTTTGACCAGAAGTAACTACAGTCTCATCATTCTCAAGTTAAATACCCGGTCATATGAACTTGAAAACTTTAAAGATAAAAGAGAAAAAAGAATAACATAAATAAAATAAAACCATATCTTATATCCTATAAAAGAAACCAAAAGGAAAAATATATTCCATGAATATTGGTGCCTACACTCGCTATACATCATAAAAAGAGCTCCATGTTGCACGGACACGGAAAAAATGATATTGTACCCTTATCGTGTCCGCAGCCATGTCCGTGGAACATATGAAACTACTTTTATACCTACTTGAAAATGTCTATATCATGTATTTGTATCGTGTCCGTATTCATGCAACTTAGCAAGAGCTTAACACCAATGCATATGGCTTGTGAAATACTTGAGAGCTAAGCCTATACAACAGTCTCATGATGATGGAAGTCATGAAACACCTAATCAGATGCACATTATACGTTCACAAATTGTATAAATTATAAATTTTAGCTTCAAATACTTCTTATAATTTTCCCAACTATTTTGGAGGAAAACTGGAAAAAGCTTTAAAGAAGATATTTTTAAACAATACATAGCACTCACAAAAAGATATAAACATCTTAATGTATAATTTATGAAGTAGAAGAGCAAAAACTAGTGGCAAGGTTATGCTGCAATTGTACAAATAAGATCCCAAGGACAGGAAGTATATGAAGAGCTTAGTTTTCTCATCCCACAAACACCCTTCAGAACCAAGTAGAAGTATCCTTAGGTAGCTGATCAGCACGTACCGAGTCTACCAACATAGACATTTTCTAGATAAGCACGATAGTATGAACTGAAGTGATATTATTACTTGAGACCAATCACCCATTAAATCCCCACATCTTCTTCCATGACCTTCCACACACTATCAAGGAAGATAGCACCATCCATGTGTCCTTAATAAGATAAATTCCTTTACGGCCCTACCATCTGTGGTAGCGAGTCTTTTGCACGTTTAGTCCCAAAGGAGCCTTTCCATATGTCATTTTGACATAGATTAATCATTGACATTGTATCTTATATGGACCCATCTGTGGTTAGAAGTGACTCCAAGTTACTGAAGAATTTATAAGACCATCCTCTATGGCTAAAGAAATGATGCAAATTTGTTCATCCCATACTGACCATTAGCATAACAGCATCAACCATTAGCATAACAGCATCATGAGCTTATGCAGAACACCAATACAAAACAATGAATGCTATATTCATATCGTATCAACAGTCCCATTTAAGCATTAAATTTCCATGAAGATATATCATCCATACTAACAATCAAGCACCAAAAGGTGTTATGTCGAAATGGAAATTTCCCATATGGCCTCACCAAAAAGATTTGCATGGAGGATGACAGGGGTGCTTGAACTCCCAACCTGGCCAATACCGTCATATAAGAAGCCGATCCTCTTTTTGGTGCTGATCCCAAATCAGCAATTATACTAGATGGGTCTCAAAACAATAAAAATAGAGTTCCCTTCTACTTAGCAAAAATAATGGAACCAATATAGCATATATAATCCAATTAATAGAACTTCTCACCTTCATTTGTTCCACCAAACTTGTTCAATCTCCAATAACTGGATATTTCTAAGATCCTTAACAAGTTGCTAGATCTAGGTACTTGTTACATAATATAAAACCAACTACGAGGCTCACTTTTCTAGACAAAATGATATTGATATGCTACTACATATCAGGCTTCATGTGTATGTAAAGACTGGAGCAAATTTCATATTTCACATGTTTGCCAAACAGGAGTGAACTTGGGATGAAAGGGGGCAGGTGCAGCATTGAGCTGTAAAAAGAATGTCTCAGAGGCAACATATAGTGTGATAATTCCTTAATATCTCACTAGGCCATTCTCCATATTGAATAATCAGGTTGCAGGGCCAAGACAGATAAAAACGCCTTTGTAACTAATACATACAACAAACCTATGACTTAATATCAGGTCACATTGAGTACAACAAAGTTATTCAAGGCACAAGGAGCACCGCGGAAAAAAGTTTGTAGAGGACCGAGGCGTGAGGTGTGAGGCACGAGCCGCATGAAGGCGAGGCATATATTTATTCAATAAAATGTGAAATAATATTAATAGATAACATATGAGCATATGTAATAGATATGGAAAAAAAATGTAATAGATATTGAAAGTGGACGTACGAGACTTTAATTCAATAATGATATCAATCAAGGTTATAAACGGCTGTAGGCGGGTAGCGACGGAAAGGATTCGCCTGCTGCCTAGATGCCTGATAGGGGTGAGCATTATTCGGTTTTGGACCGAAAACCGAACCGAACCGAATAAGAGGTTCGGTTCGATTTTAAAAAAATTCGGTTCGGTTTCGGTTTTGAAAATACTAAATTTTCTTATTCGGTTTTGGGTTTCGATTTCGGTTTCGGTCCAAAACCGAAAACCGAATAAGAAAATTTAATTAATTTATATATATGTGTGTGTGTACTATATATATAAGTATTAATATATATAGGTATATACTAAATATATATAGGTATATACTAAATATGTCTATGTATATTTAGTTACTATATATATTAACAAAAAAAGCTCAAAAAAATCAAAAAAATATGAATAAACCGAATAAACCGAAAACCGAACCGATTTAATTCGGTTCGATTTGATTCGGTTTTGGGCCAATTCGGTTCGGTTTCGGTTTTGCTTATTCGGTTTCGGTCCAATTCGGTTTTGGATTATTCGGTTCGGTTTAAACCGAATAAACCGAATGCTCACCCCTAATGCCTGATACATTTTGGGCATTTTTTTTTAACTATGTTACCCTCTTTTTTTGGCATAATATGCATATTTTAAGGGTGTATTATGCGCATCTAAGTTGCAGAAAAAAAATTTATGGAGTTTTAGTTCTGTAAAAACATCTTGTCAGGTATTGCTCCGTCTACGCCGCCTCACCTCCGCTTGCCTGCGCCGTCAAACCTCTGTTGGCCGCCTACTCCATCGTCGAGTGCAAAAGCAGTGCGGAGAGCGGCCACCTCGTGTCTAGACGACCCTCAACCTCCATTTAGAACACCAATATCAATATAAGGAACTTAACTGTTTTGTAGGAAGAATGAGAGGTAATGGCTTCACATTAGGAAAGTAAAGGAACAAACTAAAGAAGAGCACATTGGAAAACACAAGGAACAAAGTGGAATTAGTGAGCAATGAACGAGTTGAAAGCAACATCAAATTAAAAAGCAAAAGAAATCACGAAGAAGAAGAAATAGAACATGGAAAAAAAATAGCATTAGATGTTCAAGGTATAGCAGAAGAAAATAAAAGTACAATAAAAAGAAATCAGGACACCGGAAGAATATAACAAAATTGAAGGAAAAAAAGCAAAAATCCCAATGTCAGATAATAATAAGAAGAAGAATAAGAAGAAGAAATAAGGAGAGGGAAGAAGAATGCAATTGATTGAGAACTAGGAAACTGTGAAAGGCTTAGATTTCAGAACATGCAGGGAGCATGAAGAGGATTTTAAGTTCTTATCCTTTTAATATGTAAGAGTCATTTCAGTTTCTCCTTGAAAGGCATAAAAGTGACAGATCCAGTGGTGGTCCATGCTCAATTAAAACAAGTTAGTAAAATAAAACATATAAAAGTGTAAAATTCAGTATATGCATCGTGCCTAAGTTGGACATGAGCCTCACCATGAGGCTCCAAGTGGCGCTCCTTATGAAGGGAGCCTTGAACAACATGTAAAGCCTCATGCGCCTGGCGCTTGGGCGTGCCTGAAACAACTTTGGCGCAAATACAGTAGGTCAAATTAGGCTGTTGGTTTTATGGTTGGAACCCCAATTCATAATTTCCAGTGGACCCAAGTTTGCCAAGTTGCAAAATATTCACATGATCACCTCAGTCTAGATAAGCAACTTGTGAAACAAAACCACGACATAAGTAATTACATTGGTCAACTGTAGATATGAAACTCACAAGACACAAGACAAGTTAATCACTTTGGTCAATTTCAAATGAAACTTACCACGAACAACGACAAAGCCTTCATCCCAATTTTTTGGAGTCGGCTGTTTGAACCGTCTTCATTCAGCTCTGTTATAGGCCATATCCTCCATAACACGCTAACAAAAACCATGTATTCTTTAAAACTTTAAACTATGTTCGTCTAGGTCCGGTGTTATAAATTTCGCTAGGCAGATTCGGTGCGCCAAAGGGGCGCCTAGCGCCTAGGCGCCGAACTAATTTTTTTTTAATATCAGTTTAAGTTATGTTAGATATATATTATGTATATGCTAACTTGAACACAAGTGATCTTTGCTAGTTTGGTTAGCAGTGAGTATATAAGTTTTTGACCTCATTAGGTCACAGGTTCGATTCCCATTTCCCACAATTGTTTTTTTTTTCAGATTTTTTTTATAAACCTAATCGAATGGGAGGAGAGCGAGAGCAACAACAACATCCTCTCCTCTCCTCCCCTCCCCTCCCCTCCCCTCTCACCGCCACCGCCGCCGCCGCACCACCACTACCACGACAACAGCAGCACCACCACCACCACGACAACAGCAGTAGCACCACCACCAACGCAGCAGCACCACCAGCCGCCGCCGCCGTCCAATCACCCAAGGTTAGTTAAATAAAAAAAAATTTGCATTTTTCTGATTTTTTTTTAAGTTTGAATTTTTTTTTGAAATTTCAAAACTACCTAGAGCCGCCTAGGTGGTTTCCGGTGCAGCCGGAGGCCGCCTAGCGCCTAGGCGGCTGCCTAGGCCGCAATTTAGAACATGGTCTAGGTCTATCTCTAGTTCTAACGTCTTCATTAATGAACTTACCAAGAACAAACTCCAAACAATTGTCAACTTAACTACTAATGGAACTATGTTATAAGACAGAATAAAATTTTAACTCTTTCCTGTAAGCATAGTTGATTGATCCAAATTGAGATAATTTTCAAATTCTATTGATAAACGAATATGCTATAAATTGAACAAAAAAATTCCAAACCTCATAAGCATGCTAATAAGAACTAACATATTGCAGGCAGTCAAACTCCATTTTTATTAGTACGAATTAATTTGCAAAATTGCGGTGCAGTACCCTTCAAACAGCACTAATCTAAGTCTTGAATCAGAGCACAAGAACATAAATAACAATAATAATAATGTGTAGAAGGTAACGAACCAAATGGTCAACAATCATGCGCGAGATAAACCGTAATACACTTTATGCATGTTAACACTCAACATTTTTCAATTATTACCAACAAGCGGGTATCTAAGAGACGACACTTTGATTATCAACAATAGACATGCATGTCATAAAACTTCGGCAATGTCAACCTAACGTCAACCCTCTATGTTTGTCCCAAATTCTTAGCTGAGGTAGGTATGACCATGAGAGGGCCAGAGGACACACGGCTACAAACCAATCTGTATATAAACCAAACTAAACTATGAAAAATACATAAAACCTAAAAGAGTGATGAAAACCTTGAAGCTAGTCAGCTCAAAGAAACATATAATTCAAAAGAAAATCAACATTAGACAACACACCCAGTTTTCGACTTCTCAAGAATATACATACACGACATATATATTTCATGATTCAAAAAAAAAAAAACTTCCCAATTGTTGTCGACCTAAAATTCCCCATTCAAAGTCCTATGACTCCTTATCTCCCCGAATGAACAAATTTCAGCTAGCACCACGTAACCCTAATCCAGATCTCGGCTTTTCTCCAATAATCTCCCAACAACGAACAGATCCACCGACATGTCCCGAAATTCCCACCAAAACCACCCAATATCCATCTAATCTTCCAAACATTAGGGCACCAGACCCAAATATCGAATTCCCAACAGATCGAGAAGATAAATCGAAGAAACCCTAAAAATTACCCAATTTCCGAAATCTGGATCCGAACCCGAATAGGAACAATCAAAATGGACAAGACACGATCCATCAAAATATAGGAAGCATTGGTAATCCCTAGGCCAACTTCGAATCGAAAACGAAAGCGAAGACCGCGCAAATCGAGATCGAGCAATCGAATCACCGAACGGGATAATAGGATTAGGGATTAGAAGACCGACCTGAAAATTGGGGATTGATCGATCAACGAGGAGGAGGCTGGGAATTTAGGGTTAGGGTTTTGTGGTGGATTCGGGGAGAATGGGGAAACGGATGGGTGAATGATTGAATGAATGCTATTGCTCTCTCTCTCTCTTTTCGCTTCTCTTTTCTGTGTTTTTTTCTTATTGGTTTCGTGCGCGAAGGCTGTTAGTAAACCGGATTTAAGAGAGAGGGTTGGCGTCCGAGGGATTGTGGTGTACGTGGACAAAAAGCTCACCAGTGGCCTTTCTGGGATCGGACAACACGTCACCTTACGGCGTTTCCCTCTCCCCATTACCCGTGATTAACGGCGTGATTCAGTCGTTAGAAGCCTCTAGAATATATGATATATGTGACTGGTATATTTATATATATATATGTGTCCGGTGTTACGTACTTGTGTTACCCAGCCAGGATGATTTGAGTTCGACATATTGACTGATATTAAAAGCCCATTTTTGTTACAATTGTTTTTTGATTTTTTTTTTTTTTTTTTTTTTTCTAACAGTGGGTGATTGTGTTCTCGAGACAGGTCCAAAAACGATCAATTATATAGATCCAAGCATTTTTCCATCACAATGGGATCAATCCGATAAGCATAAAAACCTCCGTAAAAAGAATTTAAGTTTTTATGAGTTATCATACGGCGTTAAGGAATTTTTCTAAAGGCACCACACATTTTACTTGGGACTATTCCAAAAATATTACAAGTTTGTCATTAATTTTTTTTACGGGACTAGCCCAAAAAATGATATAAATACCAACTTCATTTCATTTCCTCTCTTCCTCTTCCTCTTCCTCTTCCTCTACTCTTTCTTCCTCTACCATTTTCTTCTCCTCCTCCACATTTCTAGGTCATAAAATTCTAGACTCTAGTCCAAAAAAATTTCCAAAATTTTCTAGAATAGCACCTTGACATCAGTGGGTTGGAAGTAAATGAAGAGAAAATAGCCAATCACAATCCCAACAAAGATTTCAACTCCGAATCCAACAAAATCCAGCACAGAGCTCAACAAACCCATCTCCTCCATTGCCGCCTCTCCAAGAATCAGAAGAAAATCACCACCACAACAACAAGAAAATAAAATACTAATTTTCCACCCAAAGAAAATAATAGTTATTTTGGGAAACTTAAAAGGAAGGGGAAAAAAAAGAGAAGAGGGTCCAGTTTCATATAGGAGTGCCAGTACCCTAGCAGTTCTAACTTAATGAAGGACTGCCAGGGGGCTGGAAGTCCTGTATAAAACTCTCTGTGAAGAGAGTTTCACTCGCTTCACAGAGAGTTTGGGACAGTACTGCCAGCCCCATGACAATCCTAACTTAATATAGGACTGTCAAACCCCTGACAGTCTTAACTTAATGTAGGACTGCCAGGGGGCTGGCAGTCCTGTATGAAACTCTCTGTGAAGAGTTTCATCTAGGACTGCCAGACCCCTGGCAGCCCAACACTAATGAAGGACTGTCATGGGTCTGGCAGTCTTAGATAGACAGAGAATTTTATCTAGAACTGCCAGACCCATGGCAGTCCTTCATTAGTGTTGGACTGCCAGGGGTCTGGCAGTCCTTCATTACTTTGCAGTTTTAGGTGTGCTTTGAATTTTAAAAAAGTAAATTTGGTTGGAAGAACATATATTAATTAACATATGATGCTATATCTTAATTAGTAAGTAAAGTGTCGAGCATAAATAATTCCGTGAATTTACTAACATTCTATTCAACATTCTTTCTGTCAGTGATTCAACCAGCATGTTTAAAAGCAAGAGAAGTGGAGATGGTCCTCATTGGCCATTGTTAGAGGATGGATCAATAGAGAATCAGCTCACTTGTTGTGGCGATTGCTCAACGAAGTTCGAGACCGAGGCTCGAGGTCTAACGAGAGCATCGAGCAGCAGCCATGGCTTTGTGATCACTGCCTTCCTGGCTCCAACAGTACAGGGAAGAGAACAATAGAGCAACAAATAATGATCAGGTATTTGTCCAAAGTAACCAATATTTGCATGCCAAGGTACCATTGTTTCAGGACTGTCAGGATTCTAGCAGTCCATATATTAAAGAGGACTACCAGACTTCTTGCAGTCCTCTTTCATTAGTGGACTACAGGGAGTTTGGCAGTCCTACTTAACATTAGGACTGCCCCAACCCTGGCAGTCCTAATGTTGTCAACCAACGGCCACAACGACACATCTCTGGCTAGTCCTATTTTCTGCAAGGACTCGACCAGGTTCTGAGGAAGGCCGAGGTTCGCGACGGCGAGGTCATTCTCATCTTCATCTCCCGCCTCCTCCGCCTCGTCGTCGCCGTCCGTGTAGGAATCGTACTCCTCGTCCCCGTCGTCTCTCCGGACCGAGGCCTTATCGAGGCCCTTGAAGACCTCATCTCTCATCACCGAGTTCGGCGGAGACGAGGAGTACAAGGGAGGGGGAGGAGGAGAGGGCGGCGAAGGAGGTGAAGATGTCACGCCCCAGAACCAGAATACTGGAGAGCGGGGGCAGACATAGCCAGCTACGTATAATGAAATGGAGTCCACCTCACTATACGGTCACGGCTGTCTAGATATATGAGGGTTTAACTACAATCCATCAGTCTCTTATGGTCAAGAACAAGCCTAGTGTCTCAATCACCAGCAAGCAAATAAATGTTACAAGATGTAAGATCACCAAATATACAATAGTAAGGCGTCCCAAACATTACATATTCAGCTGATCATGAAGCTAGTCGTTACAAAATGTGAGGACTAGCAAGAGTTTAGTCATACATGATCAACCCTAGGTTGCCAATCATGTTACAGCCCGTAGGCAGACAGTTAGTAAAAATGTACACGAGCTAACACTTGCTCGACGGCTAAACGTCTCAAAAGAATAATTTTTCAATAGAATGGGAGAGCCAAAAATAACCCACTCGTTGCCCAGATTCCGTCTAGTGGTCACCATGTGGCTGGAAGGTCGGTAGATCCTCTGGTGCTGCTCCGGCCGGTCACCGCCGAGTAAATGGTGCGGTAGATCCTTCGGGCTCTTCTTATTAGAACCTGGCCATG
Source organism: Iris pallida (assembly GCA_029216955.1). NCBI lineage: Eukaryota > Viridiplantae > Streptophyta > Magnoliopsida > Asparagales > Iridaceae > Iris > Iris pallida. Next base: position 772,587 of record JANAVB010033816.1, read on the forward strand.
CAAAACCAGTGGGGTCAGACCCCAAATAGCAAGTACCACAAGGGAGGCCGAACTATGAACTTAAAACCAGCAATCATAGGCAATCAACAGGGAGAGAAGCAATAAGTAAAGGAGGATCGAGATTCGTGCAGTACCAATGCACTTATCCCGAACATAGGAAGACAGTAAGTAAATCATCATTTGACAGAAAGTAAACTGGGGACACATATTAAATAAATAGAGCCCGGCAATATACGAAGAGAGGACGAAGGTACTGTTCCGGAAGCCATGTTACAACCCTTAAACCAAACAAGGACCGGGATTGTAATCCTTCGCCTAAACAGAACTTGGTCTCTGATCATTTATCGCTAGAGGTGACAACCATCAAGTGACAATCAGAGAGTGACAATACAGAGTACAATACATTAGAGTGACAATCATTGCAACTATTATCCTGGAACAATTAGGAACTGGATCTAGACAAGACTTAGACTGGAAAGGTGATATACGATGGGATAACCATGGGACTATTCAGATAACCAGGTTACAACCCGTAAACCAAACAAGTACCGGGGTTGTAACCCTTCGTCTGAACAGAACTTGGTTTCTCCCACCATTTATCGGCAAGATAAAATAAGAAATCAGGACATGTAACAATCATGTACAAGATCAAGACAAGACTAGACAGATTGAACTCCATCCAACATTCACGGCCAAGCAATAAGTACGGCTTGATACTTTAACTAACTAAGGTTATCACAAGCCTAGTTACTAATAAGATGCAGCGAGATTGTTCGACAGCCACAAGCCCTGCAGACCATCCAGGTTATCCAGGCGAATATTAGTACAATATGGGTGCAACACATGACAGTGTGCTGGAAGTGTGCCCTACTCGTCGGCAGGCTACAAATCCACAAGCGTGCCCAGATAACGGGATTGCCTGTAGCTGAAAAATCTCTTCATGACTACTGGATTATTCTAGTTATTAACCTTAGTCGATTTAAGTGGGTACCCCTGACCGTGGTACTCAGTGGTCCCCGTCCTAGACATGATGCAAGACAAGACGGGTTCATTTGTACAAGCACAATCGTCCATGGTGTCCAGATCATTCAATCTTGTCGTGCCATGCTGGCCGTCGCAACAGCCTTCAAAAATATACATATCAGGCCAGGTTTACTTGTCAAGAGTGCGCCACGGCGGGCCACTATCAAGAATTATCATATCAAGTTTATGTCAATTATCATGTCAAATTTGTCAGGTCAAGTTATCTTGTCGGGAGTGCACCACGGCGGGTCACTATCAAGTCATGTCATTTATCAAGGAATGGAGAAAATTGCACAATTAAATAATAATATATTTATAATATATATATATTCTTGAAGCAAAGGAGAAACTCTAAAACTTTTATGTTGGGAGTGGGAAGAAATTATGACCACAATTCAGGCAAATAAAATATTTAAACAATCAAAGTGGACCCCATGCGGTCCAAAAGTGGGAGGACATACATGCGGCCAAAGAGAGTGGGAGGCCACCCATGTGGCCAGCCAAAGCTGATGTTAGCACCCTGAATTTCGGGTTGATTTTTTTCATTTTATTTTATTTTCTGATTTATTGGTTTGATAAATAATTTATTCTGTTTAATTTTCCTTAAGTGTACTTTTCCATGCCATTGATATTTGGAGTATCAGGGATGTTCAATTCTGGAAATATTCTTCACGAGTTTTGGAGTGGACACGATTACCTTCATGACGGTATATAGTGTCCCACCCAAACTTGTTCTCTTGTGCTCTTTCTGCTTCGCTGAACTTCGGGTCGAATTAGACCGTTCGATCAGTAATTGATTTTCCCACTCTTTTTCTTGATCATTTTCAGCGCGTTACCATGACATTTAAATTGGGAGCGCAAGACCAGTCAGTTTCTCGAAACCAACTCCTCATTGATGATCAACTCGAGACGCTCGTCACCCATGACCTTTGTTTCCCACTCATCCACGTCATTTTGTGCTCCATTTGATTCGCACAACTTTTCCGACACGTGACCCGATTTTATTTTGTGCCACGGCGTCACCTTCATTTTCCAACTTGATTTGTGGGTCCCCTGTCGACCAAAACCTGTCCGCCCCAACTATGGACATGGCCCACTTTGAGCCTACTATCCGTCCGTCATTTGTGTCCCATTTATTGGAATCCCCATGTGCTACTTATTCGCTCATGATCATCAACACCTAATTTTAATTCTATTTTTGTACGATGTCCAGTTTTGACCCAATCCGGCTCCACCGAGTCCAGTCCAGCTCCACGTTGCTCTCAATCATAACATCCTTATAATTCTTGCCCAAAAATATCAAGTACTCATTTTGCATATTTTTCTATATTTAATAGAAATTTCTATTGAATTAATTCTCATTGGAACAACCTATTTTCTCTATTTAATTCCTAGCCATTGATCCTCCAATTAAATCACCACCCTTCATTTTCCAACTCCCCTCACATTCACACAGCACTCCCCCCCTAGCCGGCCCTAATCCCCATGTTGGAACAACTTTTTCCATTTCTCTCTCTCTCTTATCCTCTCATTCTCTCTCTCTCTACATTAATTACTACTCAACCAAAACCTTACAATTTCTCCTCAACTCACAACCATGCACACCTCCACCTTCACCCGACCAACCCCCATGGCCGACCTCCGGCCACCCCCTGGCCGGCCACTCCACCGTCGGCCACCCCACTTCTCCTCCTCGGCCTACTCCTCCACCTCCTTCCTTACAAACCCGAGCCTTCTTCCTCCTCCTCCCATGCAAACTCACCTCACTCCCCGACCACCCATGGCCATGCCGAACTCCTCCTCCTCGTGGAGCTCCGCCGACCTCCCTGGCCGAGCCACCACCCCCGGCCAGCAGGCCGTCGACGTCGACATCTCCACCATGTTCCTCCTCCTTCTATCTCTTCATTACCATCACCATATTCCGGCCGTTCAACACCGACCACCACCACCATCAACACCTATCCGCCACCTCCACGCCAACCAGCAGCCGACGTGCATGGCTGCACCGCCGTGCCGCCCCTGGCCTCGCCGTGGCTAGGCCGCGCAACCCCTGCGCGCGCTCCCATAGCAGCACAACGTGGCAGCAGCAGCAGCACGCCCACTTGCGCGCGTGCGTGCGAGCGCAGACGAGTCGCCACCGGCCACGTCGAAGTGGCCATGGCCCTCCCCCGCCTTGGGCGAGCTCCGTCGACCCCCCTGGGGTCGGTCTCTCCTCCTCCAGCGCGACGTATAGGCGATTCGTGCGTTTTGCACGACGTCCCGTCGTGACGCGCGCGAAACGAAGTTCGTTTTGGCACCCCGTCGCAGCAACTTCGCACGTGATTTCCCGGAGATCCAACCGTTGGATCGACGATTTCTTCACTCCGTCACAATCTCGGTATATCCACCTTCGCTCATGTCAATTTTCGTCCGTTAATTTTATCGTTTGATACATGAAAACCGGCCACCAAGTTGACTATTTAAATTATATTAAATTTGGACAGTTTTGCGGGGCCAACTTTGTCAGCTGGTATCTCCTCCACCGCAGCTCTGTTTGGCGTGCTACCAGTTCCGGTGCGAAGCTGGTATAACCCTCTTCCTGCCCCCTTTAGATTTCATTTCAGTTTGAGCTTGTTTGATTGGTTGAATTCGACGCCAAAGTTGGCCGTCCGAATTCGTAATTTCCAACTTGTAAAATTCCATTTTTGAACACGGGACTCCAGATTTCATTTCTGACACCACCATTAGATTCGTGGCATCGTTCTGGCATGTTTTCATATAAAATTTGTTAGATTTGGAGAACGTGGGCCCGGGCACGTTTTTCGGTACAAAGTGGGTCCCACATTCTGGGTCAACGGGACTTTTTGGCGCCGGCTCATCGGAATTCAATTCCGGATATACCGTTGAGTTTGTATCGTTATTCTGGACTCGTTGACATATAATTTGCTAGATTTTGGTAGACATTGGGTCTGGCACGCATTACGGTGCAAGTCGGATACCAATATCCGGGTCAACGGGTCATTTTGAGATCGGCTCATCGGAATCCAATTCCGGAGATACCATTGAGTTCGTATCATCATTCTGGACTCGTTGACAGGTAGTTTGCTGAGTTTTGAGAACTTTGGCTCCAGCACGCATTTCCGTGCAAACCGGAATTCCAAGTTCTGGTCAACGGGCCAAATGGAGATCGGGTCAACGGAATCCAATTCTGGAGATATTGTTGGGTTCGTATCGACATTCTGGTTTCGTGGACATATAATTTGTTATATTTTGTAGACTTATTTTTTTGCACGTTTTTCGGTGCAAAACGGCTCCACACGAACACCGTTTTGACCCGAAATTACCTTTTTGCTCTTGTGTCCAAATTGGACCGTTGGGTAGGCTATCCTAGCTAATTTGACCATTCTGGACACGTTGGCGATGTTCATTTCATCGTCCGACAATATTTGTTGATAATTTCTCTAAGTTTAACCTTTTTATAATTAATTAATAATTAATTCTCATAATGTTCGTATTTCGGGATTAGTACAACGAAACTGAGATCAGTCAATTCTAGTGATCTCACATCGCTGAAATTGACAAGTTGGATACGTGGATCACTATAATAAGATTATCAACCTTACCGATAATCTTCTTATCTCGATTTGCGTGCCGTAAGTTTCGACGTACAAATAACGAAGTACACTTTAATAATTAGATTAGATTTACCCTGTTTGACCAGAGTTGACCAGTTGACCCAAAGTCAACTGTAAGTCAACACTTGACCTAGTTTGACTAGATTATTGACCGGAGTCGACCTAGAGTTAAATTGACTTAGAAGAACCTAGAATAATATAGATTGCCTGTAAGGATTCATTTATTTCAACTTAAACACCTTGTAACCTGTGTTGCTTTAAATAGGACTCTGTGGCTTCAGTGGGACCTCCTATACTTATCAGCTGTTCAGGTTATCGAGGCGAGTACATTCTCTGATCATTTCATATCTTGCTTAGAATTATTTCCTGCAGTAGATTACTTTATTTGTACTGTCACGATGGTCACACGGATTGGTACTATATGGATCCTTTCTTGAGATGTTATCCTTATGGAGCATCGGGTACTACGTGTTCTGTGCGTTTCACTTACATGGCGTATCACTATGCTTCTTGGTTCACTTGATTACTTGTGACATGTACTCTCATGATCACAGAGTCTCTTGAATCTTACACAGTTGGGTAACCCCCAGACTCCCCATTTATGGGACATCCATGTATCACCCTTCGCGGGCCTTGCATGGAATCATATAACATAACCTGGCTGGATCCTTGTGTATTGATTGGGGGTACGGGGGAGTAGAAGTGGACATGTGAATAATACACCAGTAGTTTCTTCATTGAATCATTCCGTAGTGTCTTCATTGAATCATCCCAGGCCATTTACATGTTCATGTTTTACTCTGACTCACTAGTCACATGCTAGCTCTTTATGTATAGTAGATATTTCTATTACAGCTCTCCTGTTTACATACTGCTTTTTCCTCAGTACCTGTATCTTACTTTACTGCATGTTATATGTTTTCTAACCTGCTATGATATGTTGAGATGTACTGTGCTCGCTCCAGTCCAGACTGGACCTGTTGATAAATTTTACAGATAGCCTGGAGGTGCCTGCTAGCCTAGAGGAGACACAGTAGGGTTTGTTTAGGTAGTTATTTCATTTTTGTCTGGAGTTGTATTTACTTTGGGGATTACTGTATCTTTATTTGAGTTTTGAGATGTACTTCTGGGTTCATGTATCTTAGACACTTAGACTTCTATCTCCTGTATTTAGTTTGGATTTCATGTTTTATCTATCCTTATCATGCTCTACCTTAGATGTGATTGAATTTGTATCTGCTATGTCACCCCCATTCGGGGAGTATAAACTGCTTAGCTTTATATTGTTAGATGTTGTGACCTAGGACAGCGTTCTACCGCCGACACTGCGGCGTAGGCTGGGCGTCGTTACGTTCTCGTGCCCTAACTCTAGGGTGCGGGTTGTGACAGCTTATGCGGCCAGAAAATAACTGAAGGGGGCCATAATTGCCAGCAAGAATTATTCATGCAATCAGAAAAGACAAGGAGAGTGGGACCCACAATAAATGCAAGCTTCCACTCAAGCAAAACAATTGAAAGGACACGTGGCCAAACAATTATTATATACAATATAATATGCCATACAAGTATATAAGGCCATGCGGCCAAAATTTCTCATGCGGCCAGCAATTTGGAAATTTATGCCATACAAAATAGTATAAGGCCATGCGGCCAATATTAAAATGCAAGGTCCAAGGTACAATGTCCATGCGGCCATGCCACTGATTATATAATTTAATAAGCCATGCAAGTGGAAGGGGCCATGCGGCCAACTTTACAAGTTAGCTTGCAAATGCAAGCAAAATGCTGCATGCAACAACGCATTACATGCACAGAAAAATATGCAAAGTCAAATGGCCTATGCGGCCAAGTTATTAATAAAAGCATGTTGAATTAAAAGGCCAAAATATACTTGGCCATGCGGCCAGGATTGGTTATTCCCATGCGGCTAAGATATTAGGAGTTAGTATACATACGCGGCCAAGTGTTGCAAATGGACATTAACATTATTAATGTCTCTACTGCATGCAAAAGCAAAGCCATACAACTTTAATATATAACAATGCAACCACTTTAGTCCATGCGGCCAGGATTGCAACTTAATATACATAAAATGCTTGCAACCACTTTATACATAAACCTGTAAAGCCTATATGCTGATGCATGCATTTGAATATTAAAGCTAATGCTTGCATAGAATATTAAAGCTAATGCCTTGAAACTCATGCATTAAATATAGGCATTCCATGCGGCCCATTGTTTGTTCCATGCCAGCAAACAATAAATGGAATGGCCAAGCAAATGAATTGCAATGCAATGGTTGCATGCATGCGGCCGAGTTAAAGAATTAAATGGCCGAGGCAACTAAATGCTAAGGCATTAATTAATTAAAAAGGCCATGAATTCTCTTGGCCATATGCGGCCAAGAATTCTCATATGCGGCCAAGAAGTCTCTTATGCGGCTCACTTATATTAATACCCATGCGGCTAGTGCTTGCATAAGGCATGCAAGCTACAGCTTGCTTAAAGCATGCAAAACGCAATTAATCTAAGGCCAAGTAGTTATTTAATGCTAATGACAATTATTTAATGCAAGCAATTAATGCATGCATGCAAGCAATTAATGCTTGCAAGGCCATGCGGTCAAGAATGGCTAAGGCCATATGCGGCTAAAATTATAGATGGCCATGCGGCCCAAAATAAATGCAGCTAGCTAATAAAATATTTGCATGCCTATGCGGCCAACACAAAATTACATGCATGCGGTTCCAAAAATACAAGCAAGCATGCAATGCAAACAATGGCTTCCCACAGAAACTATGTCCGTAGAAAATACCATGGCCTCCATGCTCCACCAAACTACAATGGGAACCCCAAATCCAGACTTCCATGGGTCAAATTAGGTAAAATGAAATTCTCTACAACATGGAACCATCAGTTGACAAAACATGCAAGTTTGACAGATCAAAACCCATGAAAACCGAAAATACCACAAAGCTAGATCTACAACAATCCACTCAATAAAACCGAAAACTCCAAGTTCTAAACATGCTTAGAATGTAACGAGGAAGAGAATGGAACAAACAAAATTGAAATAGTCCAACATTCGGCAATGTGTACTTGCCTCTCTCTAATGGCTAGGGTTTGGTGAAAAAGAAATGAATGAGGGTGAATGAGGAGGGAGAGAGAAAAAGTGGCTTATATAACAAGCTCAAGTGATCTCCACCATTCATTCCTCTCCACTCAATCTAAACCATACACCTCATCTCATAAAGAACCAAACTAAACCAAACCAAGTCAAAGTGGAACCGAACCAAATAAAACCAAACCCAAGTTAAACCAAGTCATGAAAATCCAACTCTTCGAAAATTTTTAAAATATCACGCAAATCGATAAATACGAAATACGGCTCAAATAAACACGTATCCGTATAAAATACCGATACAGTGAGACGGGTCTCACAGAAGAAGAGAGTGGAGTTTTAGGGCTTGAGGAGCTTTTGGTAGAGGGAGAAGGAAAAAAGAAGAAATGAAGTAAAATAAAGGGTTTGGGGGGTGGGATAGCCCCAAGTAATTTTTGGGTTGTCCCCAGTAAAAGTTCCTCAAACTTGGACTGTCGTCTAGTAAGTGATAGCCCCAAGTAAAATGGAGTGTGCCCTAATAATTTGTGTTGGTGTCGAGTACAGTCAAGGTAATTATGAACACAAAAATAAATTATTTATATAAATTTAGACAATCATCTGACATGTAGGTAAATCTATTTTTTCATATATGCAATTTAATCTCATGCAATCGAGAACATCCTTCCAAGTTTCTCCATATATTGACTTTATCTTCAATTTGAACTTGCAGTATGAGAAAAAAAATGGTTCAAAAATTCATTTTGTTTGGGCCAATATTACATTTTCTATTGGGGCTAGCCGAAATTCTCTCTTCCCAGGAGCAAGCCAGTGCGAGGGGCAGAATTCATGATATGTAATGAGTCGGGCAGCCCGGAACCTGGCCCAGTCCCCGCCTAATCAATGCCAGTCTGGGTCATCCCGGACCAGATCAACGGACTCGCTCGGCTCGGCCCATGGTGCTAGCAGGTCTGAGCTGGGTCCTAAATTTCGGCCCGATAGCCCGACCCGGCCTACCCCAGTTAAGAAACAAGTTCGGTTCGGTTCAGTTAACCCGTGATGCCCGGTTATCCAGGCCCGAACCTGTCTGGTCCAAGTCCGTTCCAGACCTGGTCTGGCCCAAAATTTGGAAAAAAAAAAATTATATCCGCTGGAGGGATATTTTGACGAAAATATTCCCGTTATGGTGGTAATTTTAGAAATATTTTGGTCATTTTGTAAAAATAACAAAAATATCATCATAACAACTATATTTGAGAGATATTGAGGGTAAATTTGCGCCAAAAAATTTCTATAAATAGTCCATAAATCATAAAAATTAACAACCACCAAAATTCTTTCAACTATAATTTATTAGAAACGTACCAACATTCAACTTTCAAAGTTTCAATTTTTTCAATTTAAATTTTATAAAATATCAACTTTCATCTTTTACAATTTATCAACTTCCAACTTTATATTTTATATAATATCAATTTTCAACTTTCAAATTTTTTTAGATGTCCAACGATACGTACGAAATTTTGTGCACGTTACATTGCATATCTTTTGGGCCTGCTACCCCAACCGAGTCATAGCATTAATAAAAATTTGAGAAGGAAAAAGTTAATATATTTTTTTACTTAATGTTATAGCATATTTAAATTATATTGGCATTAATAAAAATTTATCAAATTTTTTCTTCTCAATTTTTTGGTAAGTTGTAAATATCTGTTATAGCATATTTAAATTTAAATGACATTAATAAAAAAAATCTAATTTTTCCTTCTCAAATTTCCATTTTTCTCTTCTCATTTTTTCAAAATATATACCGGTCGGCCTGAACCCAACCCTGAACAGATCCGGTCCAAGCCAGGTTTGGTCCGATCCAGCCCCGATCAGATCATAGGTTCGGAATGACTTTCTATTTTTTTTTCCTCGGGTCGGTCCATTGCCTCTACCAGAATAAGTTCGGTCCGGTCTGGTCCAATCCGAATTCGGTAAAATCCGGTTCCCCAGGGCGACGGATCGACCTATTACACACCTTGAGGCAGAATTATGGACCAAAATTCCTTAGTCTGGCAAGGTCAGCCTAACTTGGTGTCACTCCCTTTTTCCAGAATACGTATTTTAATACGTGTACTGCTTGAATATATTTATTTAATATTTATCATGCATTTGTTCTGTATTTAATTTCTTTAATTTTTTGCTAATTATTTTTCTGTATTTTATTTTCTGCTTTTGCTTTGCTCTTAGGTTCGGCTTGGGTTGGTTTGTTTCTGAATTTTTGATGGTTCATAATGAACCAAACCCAACTCTCCACCTACCACATCTTCATTTAAAGCCCCAACCCTTTCTCTCTCTTTATTACTTTTCCTTCTCATTTATTCTTCTTCTTCCTCATAACTCTCTCCACCTACCAAACTCATAGGCAAGTACATCTTGCTCCACATGAGAACCCATATTTTTATGGTTCATTTAGCTTCCTCCCATGATTCTAAGATAATTTAGAACTTGACATTTTTCATTTTGAAGTCTCATTTTTGTAGATCTAGAAATTATCATTTTTCGGATTACATTGGTTTTGATCTATCAAACTTTCTTATTTCCAAATTTTGAGTCGTCCAGGTCGTTGAGATTTGTGTTATACACCATTCTGACCTATGGAGTCCTATTTTTGCCTTCGATTGAGGTTTCACAGAAATTTGGAGTTCGGAATGTTCTTTACGCCCACGTTTTACGTGTCCGCGTAATTTCAAGCTCTACGCCCACGATCATTCGTGTCAGCGTGAATCTGGAATACGCAAGTCTACTCTGGCTTGGCGTACTTCCTTTTGCGCGTACAATGTTTTACGCGTAATATTATTCTTTACGCATATTCATTTACGTGTAACATTATTCTTTATGCGTACAAGTTTACGCGCAATGTTATTCTTTTACGCGTACAATGTTTCACGCGTAACATTATTCTTAACGCGTACAATGGCTCACGTGTAATGTTATTTTTACGCGTACTTCCTTTACGCGAGCAATACTATCCTTTACGCATATTCATACATGCGTAAACTCTGACTTTTTTACGCGTACAAGATTCATGCGTAAACCTTGATCCTTTACGCGTGACGTTATTCTTTACGCGTACTCCTCTGGCTTGGCGTAAGACGAGTTTTTACGCACAATTTTATTCCTTTATTGAGCGTGCTCCTTTACGCGTAAGCTTTATTCCTTCATGCGTAAACTTCCCTCATGCGTAAATTTTCTTTACACGTATTTTATTGAGCGTACTATTCTGGCTTAGCATAATTCATTGAGCGTACTCCTTGGACGTACATGGCACCCTTATAATATCCTTACGCCTTTTTGACATGAACTCGATATAATCATGATATGCTAATATTTTAATACTTATTATGGTGGAGAATGTGCCTTGTGTCCCGATTGGTTTATGGATACCCAGTATGACTGGAATTGTAACGTCCCAGTCCCAAAATACGTAGGACTAGGAACGTAGACATGCCAGCCGTATAATAAATATATGTAAGCTGTAAAATGCAGTAGAACCATAAATAATCTCATCCACACAAAAATAAATGAATAAAAGATGTCATATATGAGAATGAATTGTCTTGATATAATATGTTGGACGGAGACAAATCCACTACCAACAAAATAAGAAAAAATACATGGAAAATAAAATGAATTTGGCGAGCGAAGCGAAGACGATCCAAGTGCAATCATCCTCGAAAAAATAGAGAGGATCACGGCTAGAGCTAGAATACCTGCGAAAGACAAGAGCACACGCCTAGAAAGATAAACAGGTTCTCAGAGGGACGTAACAAGACACATAATATCATGCCATATAAACTGAATAAATATTGCTCAAATAAATAAGTCAATTGAATTATAACATGGTCTAATACATACTATTGAACTAGCTTACCATCCCCCCAACCAAACAAGGACAGGAGATGGTAAACTAATTCACAAAGACGTATCTTTCCATGCTATGAACCCAATATGGTATCCGGACCCCGACAAGGTTCAATACCTTCTCATCGAAGTAGTAAGCCACACCTACAACCAAACAAGGACAAGGTGTAACGAACTAATCTGCGACAAGTTATTGTTCCAAGCCACGGTCAGATACAAGTACCCAAACCAAGTGTACTCATACCTAACGGATAAGGGCGCCTAACCAAATCTAAGTGAATGCAGTTGTAAGAACAGTTCATGGTCGCATGACTACCGGGTTAAGTCAAGAAAATATCAATACAGTACCTCAGTAGCGAGTCACAACACCATATACTATTCCTCAGTATCGAGCAAGTCTATAGCATATAGTCTACCTATCGTTCCTCAGTAGCGAGCGAGTCTACAATAGATAGGGTGGTAGTCAACTTCCAATCATGTTTTCCCCGTCCAATGCCAACTCATAACTGCTAAGTCTTCTAGCATGCGATTCTATTAGCAGTCATTTCCTAACGCACGGCTTATACGTACTGGTGGCCAGCCAATCACGCATGTCCGAGTCCTATATGTGACACACAATAACGTGAAATAAATGTGTCAAGGCCTATGAATGCAACACACAAGGTGGTCTCTTAAATCTAGGTTTATTGTGTAAGAAAAATAATACATAGCAGGAAATATAACTGAACAGTAAGTTCTAACAGGTTACGCCATGTATCACAGTTTATTTTGCATAAAGAAAATAATGAATATGCATGAAATATGAGCTAAAATAAATAAACAGCAAATGGCAAGGTGTCTTGCCTGAGGGTGGTGCGAGATGTAGCAAAATCCGACAGTCAGAATCGTCAACACGAAAGTCAAAATCCACAAGGAGCTCCGGATGCTGAAACAAACATCACGAACGAGTTTGGAATAAAAAATATGTCTAGAAAATGCCTGTCCAAAAGTTAAATTCTGGAACAGGGCAAAATCGTAATTTCGGGTCAAAACGATGTCCGCCGTTGGACCCGCTTTGCACCGAAATATGTGCCAGAACCTATGGTCTCTAAAGTTGTCAAACTATATCTCTACAGATTTATTTTGATGAGACGAATCCAACGGTATGTCCTATTTTGGATTCTGGTGGGCCGTGCACAAAATCGTCCGTTGAGTGGGATTGTGGCCCGCCAAAATAGCGTCCTAATCAACGGTCTCAGAATCGGACCAAACTTGGCATACAGGACCAAAAAAATATTTTGAGTCCAATGGCGCAAGTTTCGTTGCAATTTGATGAGTGTACACGAAGTTATGGCCAAGCTTGCAAAATGTCGATACGGGGTATCTCGACGGATACGCACTGATTTCGTCGCGCACATGCAACGAAATTGGGTTCCGTCAGTTCCCACACGTCGACAACATCCATACGCGCCTTTCGATACGTATAGTGCACGATCACGTCGCCCGATTTGACGGGACGCACGGCGTATCAGGAGGATTTTAAAGTTTCAGAACAGTTTTAAAAGCGATTTTTATCAGTTTTAGAAACACAGATTTCTCGACCTATACTCGACGAAAGATTAAACTACAAAAAGTGTTTTGAAGTGGTATAAGTGGTCTAATTTACTGTTCAAAAAGTTTTGAAAGTTCTCTACAAGGTTGATCAGGATGTGACTCCCAACATGGGTGGTTGATTTGATTCTCTATTTCGAATTTGGACAGTTTTTCGGAATGTTTACATCGATTTTTTACAACAATATAATGCACTAGAAATTAACCTACTTAAAGGGGATGGAAGGGGGTTATATTGGCTTTCTACATGAGTTTACGGAATTGAATTTCGTGAAGTAGACAGTGAGAAATCTAAATCAAAAGGGAGTACCTTTGCTTAAATTTGATGTTATAGTTGTTGCGGTTATTGATGTCGTCGTTGCTGAGATTACGAGGCTGGGGCTGCGACGCACGGCTGCGAGGTTGGCCGAGGGTGGAGGGACGAGTATGAGGAAGGGTGGAGAAGAGATTAGGGTTTGGAGTTTATCAAATCTCTCTCTCACGATCTCTAAATTTTCTCATTTATAAAAGGGGTCGGCTCCCCTTATAAGTTGCTGGTTCATTATGGAGTCGGGCCCCTCCCCTCTAATTTGTGAGTTGTTGCTGCTGCTTCTTGTTGTGGTCGGTCCCCCCTCCTTTGGGCCGGCCACAACTAAACTCCTTTTTTTTCTTTTTTTTCTTCTTATTCTTATTCTTTCATTACTATCAAATCTTTTAATATATATATCTATATATATATATATCCAAAAAAATCTATTTAAATCCAAATAATAATTTAGATGTCATATATCCAAATATTTACTATATTTAAACATATCTACACACACACACACACACACACACACACACACACATATATATATATATATATATATATATAAATTCAATCATTAATAAATCAACTCAAAATAATAATAATATTTAAATAGGATAAACATGTTTATTAAATCTCCACAAAATAACTATAATAATAATAAAATAATAAACTCGTCCCAATGGATGAATTTATCCCGTACACCCTCATCCGGGTCCAAAAATTATAAAATTTTGTAAAATATTATTTTATTAATAAAATATAGATTTTGTACCAAAAGTCAATAAATATTCAACAAGTTCTAAAATAATTTAAAAATTATTTGTACATACACAAAATATTCCTACATGGCCACCTTAGTCCCACTACATGCCTACATGGGCTTAAATTTGGTTCGGGCCCAGTTCGGGCTGAATTGGACAAACCGAATCATCTAAAAATAAATATATAAAATAATATTTAGTTAAAATAATTTAAATGAGTTAATGCACAACTTGGCCTGGTTTTCCTAGTATGGACAAAACTATGGCTAGGCCTCCCATGGCATGGCTAATATACTGGTCAAAGCACACTGCTACATCTTTTGTGCCAAAGTTCATGATCGTCTAGTGCTCCAAACTCAACAATGGCTAAGGTCATTTCTAATAAAAATCATAAATTGCATAAATTTATTTTTAAGTCTAATAAAATAATAAAAATAATAATTAAAAAAATTAGGGATTTTACAGGAATTTAACCCTGAGAGTTATAGACTCGACCATACTAAATACTAGTTTGACTTGCATGCCTTGTCACAATTGATAATGGTTGTTACCTTGACTAATGATTGTTCATACGTTCCTAGTTGGAACTAAGAGGCTGGCTAGTCGTCTTATTGAAATTGAATGAGACATGTTCATATTAACTATGAACCATTGCAATCGACTAGCCGATCCCAAACATTGACATATGGACACGTGCAGGCTTTAACTGATTTCCTACAAAAGCGGCATGTGTACTCTACAGTCAAGGCATGATTATTCCGTGACTAGGTTTGATTGTTGTATTACGCTATGTAAGACCTACAACCTAACCGCACGGGCATCGTTGTAGAGTTATACATATCGTACTCTGTACGAAAGTACTCATCCTGAATGACCATGATCCACGGCATGGGATTTCAATTAAAATAGGGATTAAGTTAAATAAAATAATGATTGAATGGAGAGAATGGATTCCCGAGTTCTTACATGACAGCCATTCTTGGAACAATTAGTGCCCCGACATGGCGACTGGTTCCCACAGATACTGCAAATCTGCCACACGGACAGGAAGCGGTATTTGCTTATATTTATTTACTGTATACTGATGACGGGCGTCCCGCTGGGACTCGTCTAATTCATGATTGGCGCAATTGATTACTAGGTAGACTAGCCTTGCTTGTGTATAGTAAGAACTGAGGAATCCTTATTGCATATTTTCAGGATAACTTGGAACTCACAATTAGCAAGCCGTAGTAGTTGTATTGCCGTTAAATTGATTTGTTTGCGTATTGTACCTATTCTGTTAACTACTGAGATGACCAGAATGTCAGGACATGACGGGTCAACTTCTGTCCTTGTTTGGTTGGAAAGTTGGCTTGAAGTGTCGTGATGTTGTGTGAAATCCCAGTAGCAAGCAGAGACCTATGTATCATATTCTCAACCCTTATTTACTAGTTTTTAATTCTCATGTCGTGCTTCATTGTGGTACTTGCTATTAGAGGTCTAACCTCTCTGGTTTTGCATGGCCAGATTTAGAGCCAGTTCCCAAGGACTCAACTTACTTCTACCTCCAAGATGGTCAATACTAGAGGGATGATCGCAGGAGGACACGAGTGGGTTCTTTACTTCCCTGCTCGTTTCGCTACTTACTTTACATTTTGCCACTTGGCACCGATATGTTAGTCGAACTGTCTTGCACTTACTTTTTACATAATTGTAACTAAGTAAGACTGCAGCTGATAACGATTGTGTATACCTTGTTATATCCTCTGGCTATGTTTTTGTAAAGCCAGATCTCAAGAACATTTTGACTGAGCGTTTGGGACGCCTTACTGTTTTATCTTACATGTTCTCTATTTACTGTTTCTTGTTTGAATGATTGAGACAATAGATGTTGAGTAACCCTAGTGAGACTTTCATGTAGTATGCACCCCTTTGTCTTTTAGACAGCATTGATCATATTATACGGTATTCATCTACCCGTAATACGTAGCTGGCTGAGTCACTCCCCCGCTCTCCGGTATTCTGGTTCTGGGGCGTGACACTTGGGACCGGTTCTTGATGTATTCGAAACTTTCCGAATTTAGTTGATTGCTTAATAATTAATTATTAGGCTTTCTTACCATAATTATTAGGGGTGCAACTCAGGCGGGTTGGGTCGGACTTGAGGTCAACCCGAGCCCAACCCGATGAATCATAACCCTAGCCTGAGCCCAAGACCAACCCGACCTCGGGTTCAACATATGAACTCCAAGACCAAGCCCGGAGGATCGGGTTGGGCTCGCGTTGGGTCGGGTCCAGCGGGTTTATCGAGCTCTAATATAATATTTGAGACAATTTTAACATAAGTAATATTAAATACATAATCAAAGAGTCTGTCACGTCCCGCTCCCGTAGGAGCGATCCTCCTCGCGAAGGCGTGATACCGCACGAGCCTAGATTGCGCTCGTGCAAGGCGGGTTCCATAATGGCCGATTTCAGCGGCTGCGACGGGGTCGTCGCACAGAAGTCCCAAACAGAGACATTGAATATGCCAGCGAAAATTTAGAACAAAACACAAGTCATTCAAAAGATGTATTTTATTGATATTGAAACAATGATTACAATGGGGCGCAAGGCCGAGATTACAAGTCACTCAAGCTCACTCAAGCTCACATTATAAGTCACTCAGCTCTCTCCTATCTCTCAATACAAGTCTTAAACCAGCGGATGCTTCGGAAGGCGACGTCCATACATTATGTCCCGTGTAAGTCTTGACTCCATGCGGCCGCACGCTTCGAATCGCCAAGGAACGCCGTGCCTCGACGCATCCAAGCGAGCTCCGTGCCACGAGCTTCTACCCGTGCCTGCACATGAAAACTATGTGGGTGTCAGTACTCAACTGTACTGGTGGAATGAGCTCCTCGCCCACCCATGCAAAACCGACACGTTCATTTACTTTGTGCAACGTAGCCTCTTTTTACGATTGCCTTTCTAGTCTTGTCTTAGGATTAGTTTTAGGACCGACGCCTTGGCCTATTTTGTGTCTCTAGACCATCCCGTGCTTGCAACAACAACGTTAACCTATCAAGTCGTGTTTGCCTTACGATCCAAAATCAGAGCCGCGACTACGCGATAGTACCCAACTTCCTTGTGACCGTGCTATGAATCCATCGTGCCGTGCCTCGTAACTCAGTGTGACATAACCATATCACCACCTCATGGCTCTTGTTACTTTGATCACCAACTGACCCAACCAAGACTTCTGGGCTAAGTGTCACTCGACCGACTTTGCCTTGCGGCGTTTCCTGACTTAAACTCAAGATGACTCAAATCCAACTTATGTAACTTATATGCCGACAACTTAAGACTTGACGCTACATCTTATGCCAAAGCACGTCGCCTACGTTGAAACCACATCTTAGGCCCAATATTGTGTTCTAACTGTACACACACATTCAACTCAACTCAATCCAAAGGCACACATGCGGGTTGCCGCCATGCCGACTCATCTATATGAATTGGCCACCGACACCCAGAGCAATCATAGACTCCATAGCTAGTTAGACGGCCGTACTTCCAGCACGAGTAGCGAGCTCCGTTGGAAGTCTCTGTACTAACCTGTGCGGTCATCCAGCACTGCTTAACATGTCTCTATCGCAACGGTCCCGTGGGCCGCCTGGGTTGCCGTTCGAGAGACAAACCTACCTTGTCGACAAGTTGTCTATGACCATGCAAGACTCGACTCAAACTGACATCTCACACAGTCATTCTACCTCTAGTGTTACCATCTCTTTCAGGGCCAAGTTCAATACTTCTCAAATCTGAGACCGCCTCGACGACCTATAGTCACGAGCATTCTTCTTTCTTCTGAGACCGTCTCGATGACCTATAGTCGCGAGCATTCTTCTTCCTTGCCCTATCATTTCATTCAACTCAGAAACAACTATTTGAATCCTTTTTTTCCAAACTCAATGAATCAACCGTAATCCGTGCCTTAAAATACTAAGTCTGTGACATCGTGTCTTAAACCGACTTGAACTCTATGCGACACCACCACCCAAGTCATACTCTATATGACGGACCTTGAAACCGTAAGACTAAGTTGTTATACCCAGCCGTATAACTCGTAGGACCGTACTCGCTACTACTCTGATAGCCTAACACAACTTGTCTAACTTAACTTTACAACAACTTGACGAGTAAAGGCTGCGTCAAGCTTTGCCTTGATGGAACGAGCCGTGCACGTACCCGGCTTGAACAAACAAGTTATTTGGTTGCCTAGACTTATGCCACAAGCTGTGCAATGTAGCTTAACCAATGGGAAGGACTAAGGCTATGCCAAGCCTTGGGCAATGGATCGTGCATGCTTTATCAAGCATTCGTGCGGGCGACGCCTATGACTTAGGCTATGTTCATATCTTCACCTACTCAACCAACTTTCCTTCTCCCAAGCCACGGGACGAAGGATCGAGTGTCATTTTCAAAGCACGTCGTGCACCAACTCTAAGCCGACCGTTGGACCTTTCCATATTCTAACTCAATTCGACATGTCGGGATTATTCCCTTATCTATGTTGATTCGTCTCTTTTATTATCAAACCTACTTGTGCAAGTTAAAAATATACGATTTATTATGTGAAGGCAAAGATGAGGCGAGTTTACCGAAACTACCCCACCTGAGCGAGGAGTCGTCTCGACCGAACGATGTCTTCGAGCAGTCGTTGTAAGGCTAAGTTCGAACGCCGTCGGCGTTCCGATTCCTCCGATTGACTGAGCGGGACGGGACACTACATCATACACCACTCAGAAAAAGTTTCGTCCTTGAAACTAACTGAGTACACTTATCGTCTTATCACTTCACTCAACATTCAAGGACTCTCGCACACACTACTACTATGCATTTTCTCAATCCGAGCCACGCTTGCACTACCATCACATTTCCTTAAAACTCTATTTCTAAATCTTTGACACTTTTCTATTCCTCAAGTCTCACTTGATTCAACATATCACTTAGTTGGATCGTGCACATATTCCAGGCGTCCCCAAAATACATGCATTTTAGCTAAGCCTCGTGATAGAGAATCCGCCATCACCATTCGAGTCGGATCGTATACATATTCAAGCGTCCCATATATACGTGCATGTCAACTGAGCCTCGTGAGCGGTGCCTCCACAATTCCTGTCTCTCCGTACCGGGACGTCTGTCTAACCGCTAGACTATGTCTTTAGGCTAAAGTCATCCGTCAGTATTGGAATCATAGTTTCCAAACAATAATATAAACACTGACCCCATCTTAAGGTCAAACCAAATTGATAGTACGGGGTTTTCTACCCAAGCTCGCAATACTCTGATTTCTAAACATCGAGCATCGACTCCCTACACACATCCTAACATTCGTCGCACGGTGTCTGAGTCATTCAGCAAAGCTATCCTAGGATAAGTTCACTCAACCAAATCTTTAACATATCAATATCGCTTGTCCAAGAAGCCATTTCGCATAGTCTATCTCTTCGAACACGTTTGACACAATCTACCTATCAATCCTTCCAAGTCAAACACGCTACGACACAACTTATTGCTACACCATAATTCACATTTCATATTTCCTAAGTCGTTCATCACAATTTACGTATTCGATCACAAGGTCGTCTAGCTTAACAATATGTTGCGTCCCGATCTCACGCAAGTCTGATTATCCATGGTGGGCATGAAATCACCATGTAACGCTCCTGCAGAATAATCATTCTCATTGGGACATAACTCTTATTTTGTGTCTAGACTAATTCATTTTCGATACGCGGATTGGACCTACTCAATCCTCAAGTTTATTAAATCATCAATCGCAAGTCATTCTCAAATTTTCCTTCGCATCAAATCAACAAGTTGAGACAATCAAAGTTGTCGCGTCCTGATTTTCCGAGTTCGATCATTTCTGCGACATGAATCACTATGTCAGCGCTCACGCGGAAGGATCACCCCAAACTTGATGCGGTACATGTACGAGGCTAGAGTTGCGCTCGCACAAGACAAGATTGTCGACGTTGTGATTTGCAACGCAACCATCAAGATACAATCATTTTCATCCAACATTTATCTCAATCAAAATCCTAAGTATAGCATCCAACCGAACAATAACACTTGCACGATCGTCATTCGCCGAGTCAGAGTACCCCCGAGTTATCGTATATCGATCTTTGATACTGTGAGGCCCGCCTCACTGTATCAGTATTTTATACGGATACATATTTATTTGAGCTGTATTTCGTATTTCCTGAATTTTGAGAATATTTAAAGTTGCTGAATTGTCATTGTACGAATTTCTGACAATTGTCGGGTGACCCGTATACTGGCTTGTTTCATTTATTTTGGTATGAATCATGACTTGGTTTTAATTTGATTTGACTTGGTTTTATTGGTTTGGTTTGGCTTGGACTTGGTTTGGTTTAGTTGGTTCCTTATGAGAGAGGTGTATGGTTTAGATTGAGTGGAGAGGAATGAATGGTGGAGATTGCTTGGGCTTGTTATATAAGCCACCTACCACTCTCTCTCCTCCATTATTCATTTTTATTTTCCATCTTCATCTTCTTCTTCTTTCCTTCTTCACCAAGGAGGAGAGGCAAGTACACCTTGTCGAACCTTGAACAAATTTGCTTTTGATTGTTCCATCTTCTTCCTTGCATGATTCTAAGCATGTTTAGAACTTGGAGTTTTTGATTTTATCGGGTGGATTCTTATAGATCTAAGTTTATATTATTTTCGGTTTTCTTGGGTTTTGATCTACCAAACTTACTAGTTTACGAAAACTAATTGATCCATGTTGTAGAGAATTTAATTTCATGCAGTTTTGGCTTTTGTTTCGCTTGATTTCGACTTCGGATGAGGAAGTTATGGCCAAAAGCAATTCTGGTCATTTATATGTTCATCTGCAGCATGAGCCGCATGTCGCAGTAGGTGCATATGATGTCGCAGTTGAGCCGCATGAGTCGCATGTCGCAGTAGGCGCATATGGTGTCGCAGTAGGCACATGTTGCATGAGGCACATGTCGCAGTAGGCGCATATCATGTCGCAGTTGAGCTGCATGAGGCACATGTCGCAGTAGGCGCATATGGTGTCGCAGTAGGCGCATGTTGTATGAGGCGCATGTCGCAGTAGGCGCATATCATGTCGCAGTTGAGCTGCATGAGGCACATGTCGCAGTAGGCGCATATGGTGTCGCAGTAGGCGCATGTTGCATGATGCGCATGTCGCAGTAGGCGCATATCATGTCGCAGTTGAGCCGCATGAGGCGCATGTCGCAGTAGGCGTATATCATGTCGCAGTTGAGCTGCATATGGTGTCGCGGTTGCATGCATGTCGCAGAATAGGCCGCATAATGCATATTTTGACTATTTCTAACTGTTATATGTCCTAAATGACTGAATTATGGCTCGAATTTCTCCCAACTCCCAACATGAAAGTTGTAGAGTTTCTCCTTAGCTTCAAGAATATATATATTATATATATTATTATTTAATTGTGCAAGTTTTTCCCCTCATTGATAAATGACATGACCTGATAGTGACCCGCCGTGGTGCGCTCCCGACATGATAACTTGACCTGACAAATTTGACATGATAACTTGACATGATAATTCTTAATAGTGGCCCGCCGTAGCGCACTCTTGACGTGATAAACCTGACATGATATATCTCGAATGCTGTTGCGACGGCTAACACGACTTGACAAGATTGAATAACTTGGACACCGTGGACGATTGTGCTTGTACAAATGAACCCGTCTTGTCTTGCATCATGTCTAGGACGGGGACCTCTGAGTACCATGGTCAGGGGTACCCACTGAAATCGACTAAGGTTAACAACTAGAATAATCCAGTAGTCATGAAGAGATTTTCCAGCTACAGGCAATCCCGTTACCTGGGCGCGCTTGTGGATTTGTAGCCTGCCGACGAGTAGGGCACACTTCCAGCACACGGTTATGTGTTGCATCCTTATTATACTAATATTCGCCTGGATAACCTGGATGGTCTGCAGGGCTTGTGGCTGTGGAATAATCTTACTGCATCTTGCTAGTAATTAGGCCTGTGATAACCCTAGTTAGTTAAAGTATCAAGACGTACTTATTGCTTGGCCGTGAATGTTGGATGGAGTTCGATCAGTCTAGTCTTGTCTTGTCTTGATCTTGTACTTGATTGTTACATGTCCTGATTTCTTACTTTATCTTGCCGATAAATGGTAGGAGAAACCAAGTTCTGTTCAGACGAAGGGTTACAACCCCGGTCCTTGTTTGGTTTACGGGTTGTAACCTGGTTATCTGAATAGTCCCATGGTTATCTCATCGTATATCACCTTCCCAATCTAAGTCTTGTTTAGATCCAGTTCCTAATTGTTTCCAGGATAATGATTGCAATGATTGTCACTCTAATGTATTGTACTCTGTATTGTCACTCCCTGTTTGTCACTCTCTGAGTTTCACTTAATGATTGTCACCTTTAGCAATAAATGATCAGAGACCAAGTTCTGTTCAGGCGAAGGGTTACAACCTCGGTCCTTGTTTGGTTTAAGGGTTGTAACCTGGCTTCCGGAATAGTACTTTCGTCCTCTCTTCGTATATTGCCTAGCTCTAGTTATTTAATATGTTCTCTAGTTACTTTATCTCACCTGTTCATATGACTACTTGCTTTGCATAACTCTTAAAAGATCGTTTGCTTAACAAGTCTACTTTTAATTGTGTTTACTAAATGCTTTACTTACTGCCTTCTTATGTTCGGGTTAAGTGCATTGGTACTGCACGAATCTCGATCCTCCTTTACTTATTGCTTTCTCTCTCCGTTGATGGCCTATGATTACTGGTTTTAAGTACATTATTTGGCCTCCTTTGTGGTACTTGCTATTTGGGGTCTGACCCCACTGGTTTTGCATGGCCAGGTTCTGATAGAAGAGCCCGAAGGATCTACCGTACCATCTACTCGACGGTGACCAGCTGGAGCACCAGAGTGCCTCAGTGGGTTTCTTCTTCATCCTCCCACTGATATGTAAATTTTTCTCTTGTAACGTTTAGCCCCGAGCACGTGTTTAGCTCGTGTTTTGGTATTTTCCTTGATATTGTAGCCTACGGGCATAAACATGATATGTGTATTCTAGACTGTAGCTAGTCCTTATCATGTACGACTAATATTCTAGCTAGTCATCAGTTCTGTGGTACTGGCTTCATGATCAATCATGTATATATGGTTCGGGACGCCTTACTATTGTATGTATGATGATCGTACTCTTGCTCTTGTATAATTGCTTGTGATTGAGATACCTAGGATTGTTAAACTATAGGATTGACTGATGGCATGTAGAGTAACCCCCATGTCTTGACAGCTTATACGTGATTTCAGAGTATTAACGTACTTTGGGATTGCGTAGCTGGCTATGTCTGCCCCCGCTCTCCAGTATTCTGGTTCTGGGGCGTGACAGATACACCTCAATACCATCGACGATATGCGTAACCTGACGATCCTCCTTTACAACCAATTTCGAGTCGTGCGAATGATGCTATCGTCCGACTGGATAATCTCCTTTGACATTCAGGTTCAGGTTCGATCATTATCCCTCAAATTATTCACAACATCAATTTCCTCAAACCCAAATTCGCGTATCGTTTACCCGTCTATCTTAAGTCATCGACCAACATATTCCCTCAATTCATATAACTCCTTTGCTAACTCAAATCATCGAGCAATGTTCAATCCAATCCTTAGAGTCATTCGCGTAACTTCAAAATCTAACTTTTTCATGCACGCTATCTCCCCATCGTGCTAACATTTTCTATACGATCCACCTATCGATTTCCTTTATCAAGTCATCCGTTCGCTACACCTTAACTTTTTTTTTGATTTGATTTTACCTATTCAATCATTTTCGCATTTCATACTTTGCACAATCCTCAATCCCGTGCATGTTTCGTGCGCGTCAATTTCTAGGTCATTCAAATCAATTCGTCAAACTTCAAGACTAACAATGATACTCAATCTACGGCTTTGCATACATACGACGGTTGCTGATAGACTCATCGACATCCCGTATCCTCAATCGATCGATCGACATTCCTGAGGCTATCGCATACACCACTCAGGAATAAAGTTATTCAACAAATCCTCAAAACTATCATTCGAATCAAAATTGACTTCTTTGAATTCCGTTCTAACCATTCCTCTAATTCCAAGCACGATCATCTATATCGTACTGACGTTATCGTCGTTCGATAGCACCCC
Organism: Iris pallida; assembly: GCA_029216955.1. NCBI lineage: Eukaryota > Viridiplantae > Streptophyta > Magnoliopsida > Asparagales > Iridaceae > Iris > Iris pallida. The sequence continues at coordinate 797,096 of JANAVB010033816.1, forward strand.
TATCGATAGTCATCTCACTTTACTCAATCGAGTTCAACTCATTCTTGCTCAACACATTTTCAATCCCCGCACTCGACTTTTCTAAGGTCGATACAACTTTGGTGTATATGTCCAGCCCGACTTAGCCAACCGTGCTTACGCAAACCATCTTTTCGTTTTGTCAAAAACTGTTCTCCTATGTTTTGTAAAATAGTTAGATTTATTGTATGGACATCCCGTGGGACATTTGAGAAAGAGCGAACCAACGATATCAACTTTGCGGAAGCAACAATTCAGAGTTTGCGGAAACAACGGAGTTAAAAAATTCAATCGATAGTCCAAGGACGTAAAACCGTGCTCTGATACCATTATGTCACGCCCCGCTCCCGTAGGAGCGATCGTCCTCGCTAAGGCATGATACCGCACGAGCCTAGATTGCGCTCGTGCAAGACGAATTCCATAATGGCCGATTTCAGCGACTGCGACGGGGTCGTCGCACAAAAGTCCCAAACAGAGACATTGAATATGCCAGCAAAAATTTAGAACAAAACACAAGTCATTCAAAAGATGTATTTTATTGATATAGAAACAATGATTACAATAGGGTGCAAGGCCGAGATTACAAGTCACTCAAGCTCGCTCAATCTCACATTACAAGTCACTCAGCTTTCTCTCATCTCTCAATACAAGTTTTGAACCAGCGGATGCTTTGGAAGGCGACGTCCATATATTATGTCCCGTGTAAGTCTTGACTCCATGCGGTCGTACGCTTCGAATCACCAAGGAACTCCGTGCCTCGATGCATCCAAGCGAGCTCCGCGCCACGAGCTTCTACCTGTGCCTGCATATGAAAACTATGTTGGTGTCAGTACTCAACTGTACTGGTGGAATGAGCTCCTCGCCCACCCATACAAAACCGACACGTTCATTTACTTTGTGCAACGTAGCCCCTTTTTACGATTGTCTTTTTAGTCTTGCCTTAGGATTAGTTTTAGGACCGACGCCTTGGCCTATTTTGTGTCTCTAGACCATCCCGTGCTTGCAACAACAACGTTAACCTATCAAGTTGTGTTTGCCTTACGGCCCAAAATCAGAGACGCGACTACGCAATAGTACCCAACTTCCTTGTGACCGTGCTACGAATCTATCGTGTCGTGCCTCGTAACTCAGTGTGACTTAACCATATCACCGCCTCGCATCTCTTATTACTTTGATCACCAACTGACCCAACCAAGACTTATGGGCTAAGTGTCACTCGACCAACTTTGCCTTGCGGCGTTTCATGACTTAAACTCAAGATGACTCAAATCCAACTTATGCAACTTATATGCCGACAACTTAAGACTTGACGATACATCTCGTGCCGAAGCACGTCGCCTACGTTGAAACCACATCTTAGGCCCAACATTGTGTTCTAACTGTACACACACATTCAACTCAACTCAATCTAAAGACACACATGCGAGTTGCCGCCATACCGACTTATCTATATGAATTGGTCACAGACTCCCAAAGCCATCATGGACTCCATAGCTAGTTAGGCGGCCGTACTTCCAGCGCGAGTAGCGAGCTCCGTTGGAAGTCTCTGTACTAACATTGCGGTCATCCAGCACTGCTTAACATGTCTCTATCGTAACGGTCCCGTGGGTCGCCCGGGTTGCCGTTCGAGAGACAAACCCACCTTGTCGACAAGTTGTCTATGAACATGCAAGACTCGACTCAAACTGACGTCTCACACAGTCATTCTACCTCTAGTGTTACCATCTCTTTCAGGGCCAAGTTCAATACTTCTCAAATCTGAGACCGCCTCGACGACCTATAGTCGCGAGCATTCTTCTTTCTTCTGAGACCGCCTCGATGACCTATAGTCGCGAGCATTCTTCTTCCTTGCCCTATCATTTCATTCAACTCAGAAACAACTATTTGAATTCCCTTTTTCCAAACTCAATGAATCAACCGTAACCCGTGCCTTAAAATACTAAGTCCGTGACATCGTGTCTTAAACCAACTTGAACTCTATGCGACACCACCATCCAAGTCATACTCTATATGAAGGACCTTGAAACCGTAAGACTAAGTTGTTATACCCAGCCGTAGAACTCGTAGGACCGTGCTTGCTACTACTCCGATAGCCTAACACAACTTGCCTAACTTAACTTTACAACAACTTGACGAGTAAAGGCTGCGTCAAGCTTCGCCTTGATGGAACGAGCCGTGCATGTACCCGGCTTGAACAAACAAGTTATTTGGTTGCCTAGACTTATGCCACAAGCTGTGCAATGTAGCTTAACCAATGGGGAGGACTAAGGCTATGCCAAGCCTTGGGCAATGGATCGTGCATGCTTTATCAAGCATTCGTGCGGGCGACGCCTATGACTTAGGCTATGTTCATATCTTCACCTACTCAACCAACTTTCCTTCTCCCAAGCCACGGGACGAAGGATCGAGTGTCATTTTCAAAGCACGTCGTGCACCAACTCTAAGCCGACCGTTGGACCTTTCCATATTCTAACTCAATTCGACTTGTCGGAATTATTCTCTTATCTATGTTGGTTCGCCTCTTTTATTATCAAACCTACTTGTGCAAGTTGAAAATATACGATTTATTATGTGAAGGCAAAGATGAGGCGAGTTCACCGAAACTATCCCACCTGAGCGAGGAGTCGTCTCGACCGAGCGATGTCTTCGAGCAGTCGTTGTAAGGCTAAGTTCGAACGCCGTCGGCGTTCCGATTCCTCCGATTGACTGAGCGGGACGGGGCACTACATCATACACCACTCAGAAAAAGTTTCGTCCTTGAAACTAACTGAGTACACTTATCGTCTTATCACTTCACTCAACATTCAAGGACTCTCGCACACACTACTCCTATGCATTTTCTCAATTCGAGCCACGCTCGCACTACCATCATATTTCCTTGAAACTCTATTTCTAAATCTTTGACACTTTTCCATTCCTCAAGTCTCACTTGATTCAACATATCACTTAGTTGGATCGTGCACATATTCCAGGCGTCCCCAAAATACATGCATTTTAGCCAAGCCTCGTGATAGAGAATCCGCCATCACCATTCGAGTCGGATCGTGCACATATTCAAGCGTCCCATATATACGTGCATGTCAACCGAGCCTCGTGATCGGTGCCTTCACAATTCCTATCTCTCCGCACCGGGACGTCTGTCTAACCGCTAGACTATGTCTTTAGGCTAAAGTCATCCGTCAGTATTGGAATCATAGTTCCCAAACAATAATATAAACACTGACCCCATCTTAAAGTCAAACCAAATTGATAGTACGGGGTTTTCTACCCAAGCTCGCAACACTTTGATTTCTAAACATCGAGCATCGACTCCCTACACACACCCTAACATTCGTCGTACGGTGTCTGAGTCATTCAGCAAAGCTATCCTACGATAAGTTCACTCAACCAAATCTTTAACATATCAATATCGCTTGTCCAACAAGCCATTTCGTATAGTCTATCTCTCCGAACACGTTTGACACAATCTACCTATCAATCCTTCCAAGTCAAACACGCTACGACACAACTTATTGCTACACCATAATTCACATTTCATATTTCCTAAGTCGTTCATCACAATTTACGTATTCGATCACAAGGTCGTCTAGCTTAACAATATGTTGCGCCCCGATCTCATGCAAGTCTGATTATCCATGGTGGACATGAAATCACCATGCAACGCTCATGCGGAATAATCATTCTCATTGGGACATAACTCTTATTTTGTGTCTAGACTAATTCATTTTCGATACGCGGATTGGACCTACTCAATCCTCAAGTTTATTCAATCATCAATCGCAAGTCCTAACATTCTCGAATTTTCCTTCACATCAAACCAACAAGTTGAGACAATCAAAGTTGCCGCGTCCTGATTTTTCGAGTTCGATCATTTCCGCGACATGAATCACTATGTCAGCGCTCACGCGGAAGGATCACCCCAAACTCGACGCGGCACATGTGCGAGGCTAGAGTTGCGCTCGCACAAGACAAGATTGTCGACGTTGTGATTTGCAACGCAACCATCAAGACACAATCATTTTCATCCAACATTTATCTCAATCAAAATCCTAAGTATAGCATCCAACCGAACAATAACACTTGCATGATCGTCATTCGCCGAGTCAGAGTACCCCCGAATTATCGCATATCGATCTTTGATACACCTCAATACCATCGACGATATGCGTAACCTGACGATCCTCCTTTACAACCAATTTCGAGTCGTACGAATGATGCTATCGTCCGACTGGATAATCTCCTTTGACATTCAGGTTCAGGTTCGATCATTATCCCTCGAATCATTCACAACATCAATTTCCTCAAACCCAAATTCGCGTATCGTTTACCCGTCTATCTTAAGTCATCGACCAACATATTCCCTCAATTAACATCACTCCTTTGCTAACTCAAATCATCGAGCAATGTTCAATCCAATCCTTAGAGTCATTCGCGTAACTTCAAAATCCAACTTTTTCATGCACGCTATCTCCCCATCGTGCTAACATTTTCTATACGATCCACCTATCGATTTTCTTTATCAAGTCATCCGTTCGCTACACCTTAACTTTTTTTTGATTTGATTTTACCTACTCAATCATTTTCGCATTTCATACTTTGCACAATCCTCAATCCCGTGCATGTTTCGTACGCGTCAATTTCTAGGTCGTTCAAATCAACTCGTCAAACTTTAAGACTAACAATGATACTCAATCTACGGCTTTGCATACGTGCGACGGTTGCTGATAGACTCATCGACATCCCGTATCCTCTATCGATCGATCGACATTCCTGAGGCTATCGCATACACCACTCAGGAATAAAGTCATTCAACAAATCCTCAAAACTATCATTCGAATCAAAATTGACTTCTTTGAATTCCGTTCGAACCATTCCTCTAATTCCAAGCACGATCATCTATATCGTACTGACGTTATCGTCGCTCGATAGCACCCCTATCGATAGTTATCTCACTTTACTCAATCGAGTTCAACTCATTCTTGCTCAACACATTTTCAATCCCCGCACTCGACTTTTCTAAGGTCGATGCAACTTTGGTGTATATGTCCAGCCCGACTTAGCCAACCGTGCTTACGCAAACCATCTTTTCATTTTGTCAAAAACTGTTCTCCTATGTTTTGTAAAATAGTTAGATTTATTATATGGACATCCCGTGGGACATTTGAGAGAGAGCGAACCAACGATATCAACTTTGCGGAAGCAACAATTCAGAGTTTGCGGAAACAACGGAGTTAAAGAATTCAATCGATAGTCCAAAGACGTAAAGCCGTGCTCTGATACCATTATGTCACGCCCCACTCCCGTAGGAGCGATCGTCCTCGCTAAGGCGTGATACCGCACGAGCCTAGATTGCGCTCGTACAAGACGAATTCCATAATGGCCGATTTCAGCGGCTGCGACGGGGTCGTCGTACAAAAGTCCCAAACAGAGACATTGAATATGCCAGCAGAAATTTAGAACAAAACACAAGTCATTCAAAAGATGCATTTTATTGATATTGAAACGATGATTACAATGGGGCGCAAGGCCGAGATTACAAGTCACTCAAGCTCGCTCAATCTCACATTACAAGTCACTCAGCTCTCTCTCATCTCTCAATACAAGTTTTGAACCAGCGGATGCTTTGGAAGGCGACGTCCATACATTATTTCCCGTATAAGTCTTGACTCCATGCGGCCGTACGCTTCGAATCGCCAATGAAATCCGTGCCTCGACGCATCTAAGCGAGCTCCGCGCCACGAGCTTCTACTTATGCCTGTATATGAAAACTATGTGGGTGTCAGTACTCAACTGTACTTGTGGAATGAGCTCCTCGCCCACCCATACAAAACTGACACGTTCATTTACTTTGTGCAACGTAGCCTCTTTTTACGATTGTCTTTTTAGTCTTGCCTTAGGATTAGTTTTAGGACCGACGCCTTGGCCTATTTTGTGTCTCTAGACCATCCCGTGCTTGCAACAACAACGTTAACCTATCAAGTTGTGTTTGCCTTACGGCCCAAAATCAGAGACGCGACTACGCGATAGTACCCAACTTCCTTGTGACCGTGCTACGAATCTATCGTGCCGTGCCTCGTAACTCAGTGTGACTTAACCATATCACCGCCTCGCGGCTCTTGTTACTTTGATCACCAACTGACCCAACCAAGACTTATGGGCTAAGTGTCACTCGACCAACTTTGCCTTGCGGCATTTCATGACTTAAACTCAAGATGACTTAAATCCAACTTATGCAACTTATATGTCGACAACTTAAGACTTGACGCTACATCTCGTGCCGAAGCACGTCGCCTACGTTGAAACCACATCTTAGGCCCAACATTGTGTTCTAACTGTACATACACATTCAACTCAACTCAATCTAAAGGCATACATGCGAGTTGCCGCCATGCCGACTCATCTATATGAATTGGTCACAGACTCCCAGAGCAATCATGGACTCCATAGCTAGTTAGGCGGCCGTACTTCCAGCGCGAGTAGCGAGCTCCGTTGGAAGTCTCTGCACTAACATTACGGTCATCCAGCACTGCTTAACATGTCTCTATCGCAACGGTCCCGTGGGTCGCCCGGGTTGCCGTTCGAGAGACAAATCCACCTTGTCGACAAGTTGTCCATGACCATGCAAGACTCGACTCAAACTGACGTCTCACACAGTCATTCTACCTCTAGTGTTACCATCTCTTTCAGGGCCAAGTTCAATACTTCTCAAATCTGAGACCGCCTCGACGACCTATAGTCGCGAGCATTTTTCTTTCTTCTGAGACCGCCTCGATGTCCTATAATCGCGAGCATTCTTCTTCCTTGCCCTATCATTTCATTCAACTCAGAAACAACTATTTGAATTCCCTTTTTCCAAACTCAATGAATCAACCGTAACCCGTGACTTAAAATACTAAGTCCATGACATCGTGTCTTAAACCAACTTGAACTCTATGCGACACCACCACCCAAGTCATACTCTATATGACGGGCCTTGAAACCGTAAGACTAAGTTGTTATACCCAGTCGAAGAACTCGTAGGACCGTGCTTGCTACTACTCCGATAGCCTAACACAACTTGCCTAACTTAACTTTACAACAACTTGACGAGTAAAGGCTGCGTCAAGCTTCACCTTGATGGAACGAGCCGTGCACGTGCCCGGCTTGAACAAACAAGTTATTTGGTTGCCTAGACTTATGCCACAAGCTGTGCAATGTAGCTTAACCAATGGGGATGGCTAAGGCTATGCCAAGCCTTGGGCAATGGATCGTGCATGCTTTATCAAGCATTCGTGCGGGCGACGCCTATGACTTAGGCTATGTTCATATATTCGCCTACTCAACCAACTTTTCTTCTCCCAAGCCACGGGACGAAGGATCGAGTGTCATTTTCAAAGCACGCTGTGCACCAACTCTAAGCCGACCGTTGGACCTTTCCATATTCTAACTCAATTCGACTTGTCGGAATTATTTCCTCATCTATGTTGATTCGTCTTTTTTATTATCAAGCCTACTTGTGCAAGTTGAAAACATGCGATTTATTATGTGAAGGTAAAGATGAGACGAGTTTACCGAAACTACCCCACCTGAGCGAGGAGTCGCCTCGACCGAACGATGTCTTCGAGCAATCATTGCAAGGCTAAGTTCGAACGCCGTCGGCGTTCCGATTCCTCCAATTGACTGAGCGGGACGGGGCACTACAGAGTCAAGCCTTGATCATTTAAAAAATAAACTGAAAGAATATTTAGACAATGAGTTCAATAGTTTGGGTGGACCCGACACATGAATCCGAGCCCAATCCGATTTTTGATCGGGTTCAAATATCTTAACCCGAACCCGATTATCTTCAACCCTAACCCAACCCATTAACGGATTTACCCGATCGAGCTCGGATTTAGTCCGCCCAAGTTGCACCCCTAATAATTATAAAAGTTTAAGGAGATTATTCATTGTACTGCTCTCAAGGAGATTCATGGAAAAAAATTTATTGAATTTTAGGAGGAGATTAATGCTGGATTCTAGGTCTTGTGCCTCGAGAAAGAAAATATAACACAATAGCCACAAAATAATTGGAACCAACAGATGCTCCAGTCCAAGTAAGGTCATGCATCCAAGCAAGCAAGCAACAGTCAACCATTTGGTGGGAACACCGAAGTGACATGCACGCCCCCACAATGTGTGGAAATCATATTATATATTTCCAAATATATATATATATATATATATATATATATATATATATATATATATATATATATATATATATATATATATATATATGCAACATTGATCAACAAGATCACATCTCCTGAGATTTCACTTTATATATTAAGCTTCGAGAAATTTTATGTTCGGATTTTGCTGTTGAGAAGAAAAATACAAATTAGATTGTCGGAATCCAGGATGTTTGTCTATAATTGTAGTTGAGAAGCACTAACTACACATATATTTAAGAGTTATTTACACTAATTATTCATAAGTTTTGGTTTATAACAATGAATATTTTTATTTTAAACTAATTACATCGAACTGTTGGTATTTTTACTTTTACTTTGGAAACTTTTAGTTCTACATTGGAAAACCACATGGGATGAGGTGACCCAAAGTGGGTTGATTTTTTCTAGAGAGTTGAGTTTAAATCATAAAGAACAAACATTTTTGTCACTCACTTTGGGAATTCTTAGGAGCTAAGCCCCGTAGGAACTTATCGACTCGGGCGAAGGGCGCTCATATGCTCCTTTATACGCGAGTTGCATGCACGGTTGTATTCAGGGGCGGATCCAGAAATTATAGTTGGGATGGACTGACAAAAATTTGGGTGGACTGGAAGTAGATAAATCCATAAAAGAAAAGAAACAAAAAAATTGTATAGAAAAAAATGTAATTTTTTTTTTGGGTGGGCTCCAGCCCACCCCACCCTACTTCTGGATCCGCCCCTGGTTGTATTTGCTATACGGCCATGCGCGTGGTTGCTTTCAGCTCGCAGCGGTGTTGGCGGCGCTGTCAGCGTGCAGCACGCAGCGATGTTTCCGCTGTCAGCATGTGGCGTGCTGCAACGTACGCGCATTGGGACCATGCGCGCAGTTTCCGCTGTTAGCGTGCGACACACTGCGGCATTCGCGCATTATGAACATGTGCACAGATCCCGCTCTTAGCGTACGGCGTGTAACGGCATTTGGGCAACGGGTGCATGTGAACATATCTCGTGGGATTTAGTCAGCATACGTCCATGCGCGCATGGGTGTGCAGAACTTGTATATAAATAGAGCCTCAGCTCCTTCATTGAGGTGTTGGAATAGAGAGAAAGTGAGGGCCACTAAATCCCACAGCAACAAGTTCATGCGCCAGCAGCCGCAGCAGCAACAGTCCATGCGCGCATAGAGCTTTTCTAGCTCATTTCATTTCTATAAATATTCACATCGATTCACATATAACTATCTAAATATTTACATCCCATACTATCTAATTTCCAAAATAATTAACTTACAAAAGAGGATACATAGATAAACGAAATGAATCTGATGCTCCTCCCTCGGTCTTCATTCACTAGCTCCTAGGATTCATCCATGTTGTGTACAAAGACAACGCCTCATCTGGTGCATATCTTCGTCTGGCGAATAAATACTAGATCATCAAAGACATACAAATCGTCAATTCAATAACGGTAAAAAAAATGAAATAAAATAAAATATGACCTGAGAATTGTATTATGATCCTCGGATAGAAAATATATTATGATCAAACCCTAAGGACATATATAGTGACTCTGGTATGTTTCTAATTCTAGTGATCTCTTAGTGTCCGAACTACCCTCATGACATAGTAGTTACACAAACACAATCACAACACAATTTACCTAAATGATTATGCAATTTGGAGAACAAATTTGGATCACATACTTGACTAGTTTTTTTGACAATAATCTCATTTCTCCGATATCAGTTATTTATGGATGTCACGTTGCTCAGCGTCCGACCCCTCACATAGACTATGAGTAAAAAGATATATCATTTATACACAATCGGTTTTTGATCGAAATAGGTACGTCCAAATTTTGGCACAGGTAAGTGAGTTAAGCCTCACATTCTCTCTTTACAAGGCATTGCAGAAGAAGGTAACATATATTGATCAGCTTTTGTTGTTATTATATCACAAATTTTTTTTACGATGTATTGATGGAGTAGAAGCTTCGTGGAACAGAACTCAGAATCGTTGAGGCGTGTGAATCATTGTCCTCAAGAAAAGATTCGCCCCTTATCGTTGCTGTAAGGCTCGAACGACGACTTTCCTCCAGGATACAACAACGAGTTACAGATAGCAGTACCTATCTGCAACCTACAGTCGAACAGGGAAGAAGACGAACGGCAGCGTTTCAGATCTCTCTCTATTTGGTGGTTTTGGATCTCAGCGGTGTGGATTTGCACCCCCCCTGCGCGTGCGACGTGCCCGCACATGCGCATTAAGGTTTTCTGGAGCTTCCCTCCAACCCGGGTGCATTCTAGCCCAATGCCCCCCGGGCGCGCGAGCACCCCCTTACTACCCACTCATCACAACCATGTAGAAGGTGTAAACATATATATACCCACTCTCAAGTGTGGGTTTTAAGCGATGTGGGACTAAACAAAAGTCTCTTCCTTTTTGTCTATGGTGTATTTGAAATACCTATAAAGTGGAACTAAAAAACCAAAAGTTCCAACAATCCAGTTTGTTCTCTTCCGCCCAACGTAATATTCTACGATCACAATAATTTTTAGTTTACTATGTTATATAACTCAACATGATATTTCCATCTAATGGGACAAGAAAATACAACTAGAATTTATATTTTTGTTTCGCTTGCGTGTCTACGTGTTTATGTCCTATGAGTCCAATACTTATATTGTTCGACCCAGGTATATTCAAGTTTGTCGAGAGTTTGCCTCTAACTAACAACTGACTATTTAAATGCCGGTTTAATACGATCGATAAATATTGGATTTCTAAATTTGGTTCTCTTCAAATTCTTATAAATTTCGACAGAGCCTCTTTTAAATTAAATCATCATTATTTTCATCATGGTCATCTCCTTCATTTAATATGTGTTATTCTTTTTTAATGAAACAATTTGGTGAGAAGAAATAGGACAAATATTAACAATTTGGTTATTAGATAAATATTGACTAATTGTATCAAAATTTGGTAATGATGGAGTAACATAAATATTTATATACGGTGAATGTAAATTACATTCGAGACAAAATTGCATGTTTCTTCACCATCGAATAATAAGCAAGTAAAAAAAATGTACCTTAATGTAAATTCACACTAGATAAAAAATAATCAATAATAATATTGCTTAAATTATCTAACTTAGTATTTCGATAAGCTAAAAGAAGTTGACTTAAACCTCTTTTATAAGATAAGCTATTTAGTGTACTGTTGGGTTTATAGCCTTTTGTTTTGGTTTTTAGTCCCACATCGGCTATAAAGGAATGTGTATCTCCATATATATGAGTCTTTACTCTTTATGGAGATGCACATATAGTGCACATGTGTCACGCCCCGCTCCCGTAGGAGCGATCGTCCTCGCTAAGGCGTGATGCCGCACGAGCCTAGATTGCTCTCGTGCAAGGCAATTCCATAACGGCCGATTACATCGGCGGCGACGGGGTCATCGCACAGAAGTCCCAAGCAGAAACATTGAATACATTGCAGCGGAATTTAAAGAAGAAGACATGAACACAAGTCATTCAAAAGAATCTCTTTATTGATATTGAATGCAAAATTACATTTGTGGGCGCAAGGCCAAATTACAATGTCTCTCGTGCTCACTTTTCACTCATGTTACAAGTCACTCTGCTCTCTCTCATCTCTCGATACAATACTTGAATCCAGCGGAAGCTTCGGAAGGCGATGTCCATACATTATGTCCTGTATAAGTCTTCAGATCACGCGGCCGCACGCTTCGACTCGCCAAGGAACTCTGTGCCTCGACGCATCCAAACGAGCTCCGCACCACGAGCTTCTACCTGTGCCTGCACATGAAACACTGTGTGGGTGTCAGTACCACAGTACTGGTGGAGTGAGCTCCTCGCCCACCCATACAAAACCTACACGTTTCATTTACTTTGTACAACATAAACCCTTTTTCGATTGTCTTTCTATTCTTGCCTTAGGATCAGTTTTAGGACCGGCGCCTTAGCGCAACTTGTGTATCGGAACCATCTCGTGCTTGCAATGTCAACGTTAACTCATACTTGTCACTAGACCACTCCTCGTGCCCACAACGTTAACCTATCAAGTAGTGTTCGCCTTCGTGTAGTTGCGTCTCTGATTATGGCCGTAAGGCGAACACGACTTGATAGGTTAACGTTGTGGGCACGAGGAGTGGTCTAGTGACAAGTATGAGTTAACGTTGATATTGCAAGCACGAGATGGTTCCGATACACAAGTTGCGCTAAGGCGCCGGTCCTAAAACTGATCCTAAGGCAAGAATAGAAAGATAATCGAAAAAGGGTTTATGTTGCACAAAGTAAATGAAACGTGTAGGTTTTGTATGGGTGGGCGAGGAGCTCACTCCACCAGTACAGTGGTACTGACACCCACACAGTGTTTCATGTGCAGGCACAGGTAGAAGCTCGTGGTGCGGAGCTCGCTTGGATGCGTCGAGGCACAGAGTTCCTTGGCGAGTCGAAGCGTGCGGCCGCGTGATCTGAAGACTTATACAGGACATAATGTATAGACATCGCCTTCCGAAGCTTCCGCTGGATTCAAGTATTGTATCGAGAGATGAGAGAGAGCAGAGTGACTTGTAACATGAGTGAAAAGTGAGCACGAGAGACATTGTAATTTGGCCTTGCGCCCACAAATGTAATCTTGCATTCAATATCAATAAAGAGATTCTTTTGAATGACTTGTGTTCATGTCTTCTTCTTTAAATTCTGCTGCAATGTATTCAATGTTTCTGCTTGGGACTTCTGTGCGATGACCCCGTCGCCGCCGATGTAATCGGCCGTTATGGAATTGCCTTGCACGAGAGCAATCTAGGCTCGTGCGGCATCACGCCTTAGCGAGGACGATCGCTCCTACGGGAGCGGGGCGTGACATAGTGGTATCAGAGCACGGCTTTACGTCCTTGGACCGTCGATTGAATTCTTTAACTTCGATGTTTCCGCAAAACTCTGTTGCTTCCGCAAGTTGTTATCGTTGGTGCGCTCTCTCTCAAATGTCCCTCGGCATGTCCATACAATAAGTCTAAATATTTTCGAAAGCTCGTACAAGCGTTCAATCTAATGCATCGGTAGGCCGTTGCCAAATGCATCGATAGGGCCTTTGTGCCGAACGTTGCAAACTTGACTCGATAGAAAATATGTGCTAATGTTAGCAAAGTTGTATGTGTGCCCGAATAGTCCTACGTTGACCTTAGCAAGTCGCGTGCATGCCAAATTCGTCCAATGTCGACCCTAACAAATGAGAATGCAAACTCGAATAAAAGTCCGCACAGGATGGCTATGCACACGGCCTTTTGGCTAAGTTGTGTTGCGCATCGCGCACCTCGACCCTTGGTGCAAACGAGTCGCGAGCGATATTAAGTACCGCTCGGTCGGGAACGGAGATATACTTAGAGTGCCTATCGATAGGAACGCTATCGGACTAACGCTTAGGCGTATACGGAAGATTGATTTAGATTTTGAGGAAATAGTACGAATGACTTAGTGCGTCGATACGACGCGAGCGACTACGTTAGTGATTCGTCGAACGAATCTGAAGGATGTCTTAGCGCATGACGTGAACGTGATTGAGGACTAGATCTTATGGCTGAATCCGAATGGTGTATGTGATAGGTTCGGAGAAGAATAAGAATGGGTGTCGACGACTAGTCGAGTGGCTCGAATCCGAGTGGTGTATGGTTCGTCTTGGAAAATTGTTCGAGTGAATATTGAGGATTACGAGTATGTCGGCGAGGCGATGCGATCGCGCAAAGCCTTAGAACGTGTCACGCTTAGTTGGTCGTGACTTCGAATGTCCCAAACGAGCATCTCGTTCGGACAACTTGTGAACGAGCAACGCGAGTTAGAAAATGTTTCGGAATGATGAATGAAATTGAATGGTCTTGATCGAGGAAACTTAGAGGATCGCGCGTGCGATATCGGATTGATGCAAATGAAATATAACTTGAGTTTTTGAACAATGATCTTGAAACGAGCTTGAGGAATAGCGATCGAACTTGATCTTGAATATCGAGGAATGGTGGTATATCCAGTTCGGACAATAGCATGAAGTCGCACGACTCGAAATTGGTTGCGAAGGAAGATCGTCAGGTTACGCATATCGTCGATGGTATTGAGGCGTATCAAAGATCGATATGCAATAACTCGGAGGTACTCCAAATCGGCGAATAACGATCGTGCAAAATGTCATTGTCCGATGGATGCTATAATCGAGATGTTAAAATGTGTCGAGGAAAAGATAGATTTGGCTCGAGGATTTTCTAAGTTGAACGAATGACGATCGAACGTGGCTTGGATAGAAACTGGAATGTTTGGATTTGCTTGGTCGATAACCACAACGTTGACGTTCTTGTCTTATGCGAGCGCTACTCCAGCCTCGCACATGCGTCACGCCGATAGGGCGATCACTCTGCGTGAGCGCTGGTATGGTGATTCATACAGTGGGAGTGGTCGAACTTGTACGGTGCGACAATTTGTGCTTCGACTTGTGGTTTGACGCGAAGATAGACTCAAGATTGAATTGGTGTGCTTGTCGATTGAACTTGAGGATTGAGTAGGTCCAATCCGTGTATCGAGAACGAATTAGTCTATACTCAAACAAGAGTTACGCCCCGATGAGAATGAGTATTCTGCGGGAGTGTTACATGGTGATTCATGAGCCGCCGTGGATAATCGGACTCGCGTGAGATTGGGGCACAACGTATTGTCAAAGCGAGACGACCTCGTGATCGAATACATGAATTGGTTAGAATTGGTGAATTGAAGGGATTTGAATATACGCAACACGTGTCGTAATGCGAATTAGGTGATCGTGCTCGATGTTTAGAAATCTGAGTGACGCGAGCTTGGGTAGAAGACCCCGTATGATCGACTTTGGTTTGACCCTAGGATTGGGGTCAGTGTTGGCATTATTGTTGGGGAACTATGATTCCAATCCTGACATTGACTTAGCCTCGTAAAGATTGGCCTAGCGGTTAGGCGAGACGCCCTGTTTCAAGTGTTAGCAATCGGAAGGATTGATCCTGAGGATTGAAATGGATAGATGGCATAGACCATGAATATAGGAAACCCTGCTCACGAGACTCGGCTGACATGCATATATTCAGGGACGCTTGGGTATGTGCACGATGCGACTCGAGTGAGAATGACAAATTTTCTATCATGTGGCTTGGCTGAATGCAGGTATTCTGGGGACGCTTGGAATGCATGCACGATCCAGCCAAGAGATACGACGAGTTCAAGCAAGGCTTGAAAGATGGGAGTGTGTCGAGATCTTGAAATCGTGTTAAAGTAAAGATTGATAATAGTGCGAGCGTGGCTCGGAATCGAAGGAACGCGTAGACGAAATGTGTACGATTAAGTCTTGGCCATAGAAATGGTAGGATGACTTGCCCTCAGGAAAGTCTCGAGGACGAGACTTGTTCTGAGTGGTGTATGTTGTAGTGCCCCGTCCCGCAAAGTCAATCGGAGGAATCGAAACGCCGACGGCGTTCGGTCTTAGCCTTGCAACGGCTTGCTCGGAGACATCGCTCAGGTGGGGTAGTTTCGGTGAACTCTCCTCATCTTTGCCTTCACAAAATAAATCGTGTTTTCAACTCGCACAAGTTAGACTTGATAATAAAAGCTACGCATCCACATAGCTAAGGGAATAATCCCGACGGGTCAAAATGATGTTAGAACATGGAAAACGTCCCACGGTCGGATTAGAGTTGGTGCACGGCGTGTTTTGAAAATGACACTCGGTCCTTCGTCCCGTGGCTTGGGAGAAGGAAAGTTGGTCTTCGGTGCAAAAGTTGAGAGTTAGCCTAAGTCATAGGCGTCGCCCGCACAAATGCTTGCTAAAGCATGCACGGTCCTGTCCCGCAAGGCTTGGCATAGCCTTTGCTCGTCCCTTGGGTTAAGTTGTAGGCTTGAGTGAGTTAGGCAAAAGTTATGCCGGTCGACCTAAGTTATTCTATGTGTCGTCCCGCTCATTCTGCGGTTGTCAAGATAAATAGTCCCACGACCCCAAGGCCCGTCATATGAAGTATGATTTGGGCGACAGCGTTGCGTCGAACACGAGTCGGTTTAGAGGCACGAGCCACGGTTGGTTCAGTGGAAAGTTAGCCACGGTCGGTCGATACTTAAGGAAACACGTTATATTCAAGTTAAGTTGGAAGGCTATGCAGTAGCCGTTCCCTGAGTTCAAAGAATGTTAAGTCTAAGCGATGGTTAGTCGCCGAGAGAAAAATATGTTGGGACTGTGGTTCAGTCGCCAGGGCAACCCTGGTTTGGGCTCTGCGAATGAAGTGTGAAAAGAGGAAAGAGTAAAACAAAGGAACGGTGATAATAATAATAAGACCTTACATTACGTTAAGTCTAGAAGTTAGCGTAGGCGCGTGGTCATGGACGACTTGTCGACAAGAGTTGGTTTCTTCGAGCGGCGACCCGCGGCCACGGGACCGACTCGGCCTAGGAAGAAACTGGTTGTAGCCGAGCTGGGTAATAGGCAACGCTGGTTAGGCGATCGGTAAGACGGGGACTTGCATCGGGGCTCGCTACTTGCGTTGTAAGGGTCCCGTACTACCAGGCTACGTCCAATATGGCTGGATAGGCCAGTGACCATTCATATAGATGTGTCGGCACGGGCGGCAATCCGCATAGGTGCCTTTGGATTGAGTTGAATATGTATGAGTTAAAAAGACACAATGTCTGAGCCTAAGATTTGGCTACAGCGAAGGCGACGTGCTTCGGCACGAGATGTGGCGTCGAGTGTTACGTTGTTGGCATAGAGTTGCATGAGTTAGGCTTGAGCTGTCGCGAGTTAAGTCGAGAAGGGCCGTAGGGCTAGTTGTGTGAAGTTACGTTGAGTTGCTGGGCACGACCTCGAAATATGAGGCACGATCGCGTTGTCACAACACAAGTATATGCAAGACTAAGCGAGGAGGCGTTGCCTCAGAGTTATCGATGCACGAATCGAGTTCATGGCACGACCGAGTCGTTACGTCCCAGAGTTTGGCACGAAAGATAAGTATAAGTAGGTGCGTCGACAATGCAAGCACGAAAAAGGTCTAGAGGCAAGGAAATGGAGTCCTTCGTGTAGTTGCGTCTCTGATTATGGCCGTAAGGCGAACACGACTTGATAGGTTAACGTTGTGGGCACGAGGAGTGGTCTAGTGACAAGTATGAGTTAACGTTGACATTGCAAGTACGAGATGGTTCCGATACACAAGTTGCGCTAAGGCGCCGGTCCTAAAACTGATCCTAAGGCAAGAATAGAAAGACAATCGAAAAAGGGTTTATGTTGCACAAAGTAAATGAAATGTGTAGGTTTTGTATGGGTGGGCGAGGAGCTCACTCCACCAGTACAGTGGTACTGACACCCACACAGTGTTTCATGTGCAGGCACAGGTAGAAGCTCGTGGTGCGGAGCTCGCTTGGATGCGTCGAGGCACAGAGTTCCTTGGCGAGTCGAAGCGTGCGGCCGCGTGATCTGAAGACTTATACAGGACATAATGTATGGACATCGCCTTCCGAAGCTTTCGCTGGATTCAAGTATTGTATCGAGAGATGAGAGAGAGCAGAGTGACTTGTAACATGAGTGAAAAGTGAGCACGAGAGACATTGTAATTTGGCCTTGCGCCCACAAATGTAATCTTGCATTCAATATCAATAAAGAGATTCTTTTGAATGACTTGTGTTCATGTCTTCTTCTTTAAATTCCGCTGCAATGTATTCAATGTTTCTGTTTGGGACTTCTGTGCGATGACCCCGTCGCCGCCGATGTAATCGGCCGTTATGGAATTGCCTTGCACGAGAGCAATCTAGGCTCGTGCGGCATCACGCCTTAGCGAGGACGATCGCTCCTACGGGAGCGGGGCGTGACATCTATGATCACTGACGTAGTTGCTATGATTGCACAGGTTGATGCAGTAAGGACTGACTCTGACTGGTGGGTAGACACTGGAGCCTCCTGCCATGTATGCTCCAGTACGGAGTGGTTCACCACCTATACACCTACTTCTGAAGTGGTTATGATGGCGAACCAGGCACAAGCTGAAGTGCTCGGGATCGGGACGGTGGTGTTGAAGCTGACTTCGGGCAAATCTCTGACGCTTCAAGGCGTGAAGCATGTTCCTGCTATCGCCAAGAACCTGATATCGGGAGGCCTACTCTGCAATGCAGGCCTCAGGATGGACATCAATGTTGGCCAGATGGTGATGTCTATCAAGGGAACATATTTCGGGAAAGCTTTTTATACCGAAGGAATGTTCAAGATTCAGCTTATAAATCAGTCCAATGTCATTAATGTTATTAATGAAGTCACTCATTCTGCTTATACTCTTAAGTTGTGGCATAATAGGCTAGGACATGTTCATTGTAAACGAATAAACAGAATGTCTAGTCTAGGACTTATCTCCAAATGTGGGGGTAAGGTAGAGAAATGTGAAGTTTGTGCTCAAACGAAGATCACAAGGAAACTCTTTCCTCGGGTTAATCGAAGTACAGATCTTCTGGAGTTGGTTCACTCCGATATCTGTGACTTCAAACAGTTCTCTACAAAGGCCGGGATGAAGTATTTTATAACCTTTATCGATGACTTCTCAAAGTATGCGTTCGTCTACTTGCTGAAGGCTAAAGACGAAGCATTCGAGAAGTTCAAGGAGTTCAGAGCTGAAGCTGAGCGACAGACTGGACAACAACTCAAAAGGATAAGAAGTGATCGAGGTGGGGAGTACAGGTCTCATGAATTCGCATCGTTCTGTAAGGAACATGGAATTGTCAATGAGACTACGGCTCCGTACTCTCCTCAATCAAACGGAGTAGCTGAGAGGAAGAACAGGACGTTGACAGAAATGATAAATTCAATGTTGTTGACTGCTGGCCTTCCTAAGTGCTACTGGGGAGAAGCTGCATTGACGGCCACTTTTATTCTAAATAGAGTGCCTCATGCAACTTCTGATATTACTCCTCATGAACTCTGGTTCAAAGTCAGACCTAACTTGAATCTTATTCGAGTGTGGGGGTGTCTGGCATATGTCAAGCTTCCAGATCTGAAGATTCAGAAGCTTGGGACAAGGACTACAAAGACGATCTTCTTGGGGTATACCGAGAAGAGTGATGCTCGGAGATTTCTTGATATTGAGTCAAATCATATCATTGAATCTCACGATGCAGAATATTTTGAAGACAAGTTTGCAAGGCACAAGAATATTGTTCTTCCGGATGTTCCGGAGAATAATGAGGGTGCACAAGAGACTGAAGTCTTCAATGAAGATGTGGTCCAAGAAGATGTTGTTGTTGAAACAACGGTTGAACCAGAACAAGCTGAACCGTCAGCTAAGCGTGTGAGGAGGCCGAAGGACTTCGGAAGTGACTTTGTCACCTATCATGTGGAAGCAGATCCACTTACCTATGATGAGGCGATGAAGACCAGAGACGCGGTTTTCTGGAAGGAGGCGATTGACAATGAGATTGATTCCATCACCTCAAATAACACTTGGGTGTTGGTTGATCTTCCTGAAGGAGCGAAACCCATCGGATGCAAATGGATCTTCAAGAAGAAGATGAAAGCAGACGGAACTATTGACAAGTTCAAGGCTAGGTTGGTAGCCAAAGGGTTTTCTCAGAAGCAGGGGATTGACTACTTTGACACATATGCTCCAGTAGCCCGGATGACCACCATCAGAATGTTGATTGCTCTTGCAGCAATAAATAAGATGGTGATACATCAGATGGATGTGAATACGGCTTTCCTAAATGGCGAGCTGACCGAAGAGATTTACATGCAACAGCCAGAGGGATTTGTCATCAGAGGTCTTGAAGACAAAGTCTGCAAGTTGATGAAATCCTTGTACGGTCTTAAACAGGCTCCCAAGATGTGGCATGAGAAATTTGACAAAGTTATAAGGTCAAATGGCTACATGGTCAGTGATACGGACAAGTGTGTTTACACGAAGTTCGCTGATGGAAGAGGTGTGATCGTTTGTCTGTACGTGGACGACATGCTTATCCTAGGTACGGATATTAGATGTGTCACGGAGACAAAGAAATTTATCTCAAGCAAGTTCAGTATGAAGGACTTGGGGGAAGCTGATGTGATCTTAGGGATCAAGATCATCCGGACAGACACTGGACTAGCACTGTCACAGTCTCATTATATTGAGAAAATGATCACTCGTTATGGGTATCGGGATCTTCCAGGGATCGATACGCCGTACGGGTGTGATCTGAAGCTGAAGCCTAATTCAAGGGAAAGCGTCAGGCAGCTGGAGTATGCAAGCGTAATCGGAAGTTTGATGTATGCTACTACTGCCACAAGGCCTGACATAGCTTTCGCCGTGGGAATGCTGAGTCGTTTTACGAGTAATCCAGGTGTTGAACACTGGAAAGCTGTGGAACGGGTTATGAGATATCTCAAGAAGACTCAGACATATGCACTGTACTACAGCGAAGATCCGCAGGTACTGGAAGGCTTCAGTGATGCCAGTTGGTGCTCAGAGGTGGAGAGCGAGAGGTCCACAGGTGGATACATTTTCACAATGGGTGGAGCTGCTATTTCGTGGAAGTCGAAGAAGCAGACTATGCTCTCGCGGTCATCCATGGAATCTGAGTTCTTTGCACTTGATATCGCAGTCGATGAAGCAGAATGGCTTCGGGAGCTCATGTATGATCTTCCAGTGGTTGGGGCACAAGTACCGGCGATACCGATATACTGCGACAACCAGGCGACTGTGGCGGTGGCATCAAATGATCTCTTCAATGGAAAGAAGAGGACTATGCGGTTGAAGCACAGGGCAGTACATGATCTTATCAAGAGAGGTGTTATTGCAGTGATTGATGTTCGGAGTCAGGAGAACCTGGCGGATCCGTTCACCAAGGGCCTCAAGCGCCAGCTGGTCGATGACACAGCTTGTAAAATGGGCTTGAAGGCATTCTGATATTGTATTATTGTATTCCTACCATAAAGTTGTATGCTATTAGTTCAAAGATTTATCTACTAGGCATCTAGCTTTTGGTTCAAGGGAGGACCACTAATCGGAAGAATATCAGGAACGGTGGGTACATGTTTTATTGGGCATGGAGAGGTTACGATTCTATAACCACTGTTGTCTACTGTTGTTTTCTGCGGAAAACAGGTCCTGTGGGAGGTTGGCTTAAATGCCTTAATGAGTTCTCAGGCATTTGGAATGTCTGGTATGCTTTACAGGAAGCATGGTAGCACAGCACTACAAGGAGTGTGACTCCATGCTATGTGTGGCGGTGACTCCACCATGAGGTTCTCGAAGGAGGTAAAGCCTCGGCTATGTTAGCCAAGTCACAGCGGTGTAGCACCGCAAATAGGCAGTTGGCCTAATGTTGTATATTGAATTAAAGAGTGATGTAGTCAGCACTACAAAGAGGAGGTGTTCCTCATGTTACGGGTGGCACGACACCACAATGAGGTAAACCCGGCTAGGGATAAAGCCTCGGCCTTGCAAGCCATGTCGTAGCGGCATAACACCGCACAGAAGCGTAAGGCTTCATGCTGGGTAGTTTGGCACTATAAAGGGGCTAGTCCTCATGCTACGGGTAGTATGACACTACGATGAGGTTCCCGGTGATTCGAGGTAAGGTCCTCGGCTTAAGGCCATGTCATAGCAGCGTAGCACCGCAAAGGAAGCGTTGGACGTTTCATGCCATGTCTCTTTAATAAAGAACTCACCTATAGTGTATGGACAAAGAGATATCAGGCCGTCTCTTGAGGGTAAACTTGTAGACGCCCAATATTATAGACTGAAACCAGGCTGGCACACGGCCTTAAATGTGCAGCCAGAAGCACATGTAACTACATTATGTGAGTGGAAAGAATTTCAGCTATGATGCAGAATTCAAGGCTTAGTCCATTCTTGTATTATAGTTTAATTTTTGACTCACGTGGGAAGATTCAAGTCTTAAGTGGCATCTATCCTAAAAGCATAATGGACAGTTACTGTGGGGAACACTCGTACTCATATATATAGAGATATGTGGGGGATTGTTGGGTTTATAGCCTTTTGTTTTAGTTTTTAGTCCCACATCGGCTAGAAAGGAATGTGTATCTCTATATATATGAGTCTTTACTCTTTATGGAGATGCACATATAGTGCACATGGGTGTGTGTCATGTGGGATTAATTATTAATGGTATAAAGGCTTAATCAACAATTAATATGCTGTAAGCTTTTTGCTCTTGGGAAATTTATTTCCATAGGAGCTAAGTCCCGTTGGGGCTTAGCGACTCGGACTCGAACTCGGACTCGGACTCGGGCTCGGGCTCGGGCTCGGACTCGGGCTTAAGGGCTCATGAGGCGTAATATGGCATTTTGTTGGCGCACTTTGCACTTAGCACGTCAGCATCGTCGCTAGGCGCATAGTGCGCTTAAGTTGCGCTCGTTGCGCGAGCTACTTGCGCGACCACGTTGCGCGGCCCGTTACGCGAGCCCAATTACGCTGGCCCAGTTACGCAGCCCAGTACGCAGCCCAGTGCGCGAAGTGTGCGCAGCGTACGCAGCGTACGTAGAGTGCGCAGTGTGCACAGCGTACGCAGTGTACGTAGAGTGCGTATGTACGTATGGCTGGCTGCATATTAGAGCGGGAACGGTTGCAGCAGTTGCTGCATGTTCAGGAGTGGTTCTGCCACTACCCTGAAGTGCAGGCAACTGCTTGGCAACCGCCCCGTGGGCTATATATGCAGGTTCTCTCCTCTCTCTCAGTTGGTAAAAGTAATCAGAATTCCAGAGAGAAAACTCTAAGTGTTCTTTAACACAGCAGAGTAGTGAGCGTGTTGTTTAATACAAACACTAGTGTTTGCCATTAAAATTGTTTGATTGAAAACTTTAATACAAACAGAACAGTGTTACAATGTAGGACTTAGATGTAGTCCTAGGAGTACACTTTTGTTTAAGCTGGGTCCTTAGTGCCAATGGAGCGAGTGGTAATGCGTTGACTCCGTTGACCGGCTGACGACGGTTATCGGTTCTCTGAAGGTGTGGATTGCTCTGGGTGCTGGAGCTTGCTGAGAG
This sequence comes from Iris pallida, assembly GCA_029216955.1. Lineage (NCBI taxonomy): Eukaryota > Viridiplantae > Streptophyta > Magnoliopsida > Asparagales > Iridaceae > Iris > Iris pallida. The sequence continues at coordinate 820,325 of JANAVB010033816.1, forward strand.
GAAGAAGACGTTGAGTGTCTGTATCTGCCTCTCTGATAATTCCTTGTATGTTCGTTGTGGATTCTGTCTGTGTGTGTGAAGGAGAAGATCCTTCTATTTATAGTTTTGCAGGCTGGCTGCTCATGCACGTATGTAGGATGCGCCAGTATGTGGGGACGCCACGTGGAGGTTGCTGATGGAGGCGCGTAGATGATGCGCCCTGATTGAGGGGGAGAACTCTTCATACTGCTGTTGTGAGCCGGCACGTAGCAGAGGAGAAGATCTTTCCGTTGCTGAAATCTTGGACGAGTTGAGTCAAAGGACACGTGTCATCGACTCATGGCTCGAAGATCTCGGATTTGGTGGGGAGAAGTAATCTGGTGAGCTGCACCTTGATTGGGCGTAGGAGGAGGCTACGGCTCAAAACCTTTAGGGGTTACAAACTGTTTAGAGCGCATGGCTTTTGAGGCGCATGCAGGCGACTTTCCTTCTGTCTTTCGGGATCAGAGATCAGTCTGGAGCGCATGGCTTTTGAGGCACATGCAAAGATTCAACTGGAGACTCTTCTTCTGTCTTTAGGGATCAGTGAAGGGTCTGAGGCGCATGGCTTTTGAGGCGCATGCTGGTTTGGACGCATGGCCGTAGAGGCGCATGCGGATGGCCACGTGGCAGTAGCCGTCGGAATAGAGTCATGATGATGCTGACGTTGCCGACGCTTCGTTCTCTGAAAAAGCTGAACTGTTCAGACTTTGGGAAGCGTGCTGCCAACTCTGGTGTCAGTTCAGCATTTAATGTTTGTGACGTTCGATGGACAGCTGAGTGGGCACATTGGTTGGTGTTCCACTCGGTATGGAGATGTGAGGGGGCGCATCCTCTGTGATGCGCCGGGTACTGTGGGGCGCGTCTGTGTGATGCGCCTGATGCTGGAGGGCGCGTCCATGTGATGCGCTGTTTGGCTGGCGCATCCGACATGTCCATTAATGGCGTGGCTGTCTCGCTCCTCGAGTGCTATAAATAGCCGTTTGGCTGAATTCAAGGCGTCCCGTTCATCCATTAAATGCAAATTCATTGCACAGAATTCGGAGGGTCATCCACTTGGCACGTGGGTTTGATTTGCCCGGCCTATAAATAGTGGCATGGAGAGAAGGTTTGCTCCTCATTCCCTCACGTACTTCCAACATGAACTTGGATATGTGGGTGCATTCTGTTGACGAAGTGCTCCCGAGGGTGAAGATGAGACGTCGTGTTGTCTTCGATGCACTTGAAGGTGACTGTTACATCCAAAAGATGGAGTCGAGGGCTTCTGAGGCAGGCGGAAGGTGCCTGTTGCATCCAAAGATAGGGATGTTCGGGCCTCGTCTCCGTTGTTCCGGAAGAGCCGTAGATCGAAATGGCGGTGCTAGGCTCTCTCTTCCTTCAAAGTGGGTGCCGCCCACTTTGTTTGTGTTGAAAGCTCCTTGTGCCATGATTTCGATCACTGTCTTCCTTGGTCTTTGGAGGCTCTTTCGAAGCCTCCCCTGGCCACAACTTTGCCGTGCTCTTTTCTTCCTTGGTTCCAGCCAGAGGGTTAAATGCTTTGTGTAATCGAAGCACTTATCAGGTGACCCTGGCTGGAAGAGCAGCACATAACTGGGCTCTGCTCGGCCAGGTGAGCCTGGTTGGAAGAGTTGCTCATAACTGAGCTGTTGAAGGGATGCACATAACTGAGCTGCTGAAGAGATGGTAGGATGCGCCTGGCTGGAGGCGCATGACATCTGCTGCGCCTAACTGACAGCGCTTGGTGACTGCTGTGCTTATCGGAAGGCGCATGGTGGTTGCTGCGCCTATCTGGAAGGCGCATGATGACTGCTGCGCCTATCTGGAAGGCGCATGATGACTGCTGCGCCTATCGGAAGGCGCATGATGGTAGCCGGCTGTAGATCTAGGATCTTTCTTTTGTAGAAATTCTCCTTTGTACAACCTTTTCTAGCCATGTAATAGACTTTTATATATATAAAAAGTCCTTCTTCGAATGGCTTATTTGATTTTGCTGTCTGAGTTCTGGCGCATATAGTGCCTGGCGCATGGGCTTTCTGGCTGTGAAATTCCATGCGTCTACAACTAGTACTTTTTAGTACGCGTGAGTTCTGTTACTTCAAACAGAGAGAGAAGAGTACCATTGCCAGAGGAGTTCGTCGTCTTCCGAGGAGTCAGAAGAGCAGGAGTGTTCCAAGATTTTCCGTCAACCTTGCTGGTTCCTGGAAGCTGTTCGCAGAGGGCGAATAAAGCTTTGAGCAACGGTGATAATTTACCCCAGCAATTCCATCTCTCGCCTGTCATCCTTCTGTTGCCTTTAGCAGTTCTGTCAGTATCTTCTTTTTAGAAGGCACTACTGCCAGTTTGCTACGATCACGAAAATCTATTTAGATTATTCGTGTATTACGATATCTTTTTAGATTTCGTAATTTGCAGAATCCTTCTGGATCTCTGTTACAAAACCTTCTTTAAGGAGTTGCATTAGAAACGTTGTCTTTACAACTGTTTCATTTTCTCAGTTTTCCATCGAAAAATTGTGCCCCGGCGTTTCCGGCAATAACATGTACTTCTATATGAGTATAATATTTTTAGTGTTTGACCCATGAGGAATAAAGATTGTAGAACTTAAAATGGAGAGCTTTTGGATATCTACTAAGGGCTTGTTTGGTAACTGGATATTACTATTTGGATTTGGATTTGGAAATCCTCCAAATCCAAATCATGGATTTTACTATTCAAATCCAACTCCAAATCCAACTCCAACCAAACATAGGATTTGGTTTTATGATTAATAACTATAAATTAAATAATTAATAATTAACGATAAATAATAGTAATTATAAATTAAATAATTAATAATTAATAAATTAATAAATAAATAATTAACGATTAATAATTAATAATTAATATTTAATATTTAATAATTAATAATTAATAATTAATAATTAAGTAAATATAATTAAGTAAAAAGTAATTAAGTAATAATTAATAATTAACAATTATAAATTAAGTAATTATAATTAATAATTAAATAATTAACGATTAATAATTAACGATTATTAATTATCGATTAGTAATTAACGATTATAAATTAAGTAATTATAAATTAATTAATAATTAAATAATTAAGTAATAATTAATAATTACAATTATAAATAAATAATTAATAATGAATTAATAATTAATAATTAATAATTAACGGTTAATTAACTATAAATTAAATATTTTAAAAATAGTAATTATAAATTAATATTATTATGATTAGTAAATTATTAATTAAATTATTATAAAATATGATTCTAGTTGTGATTAAATTGTTATTAATTAAGATTATAATAAAATAGTTATGAACAAATTATTAATTAATATTATAATAATACTAATAAATTATTAATTATGATTATAACAAAATTAACTAATTAACTAATTTTTTAATTAATAATACTAAACATAGGATATGATTGTTAATTAATATTATAATAATACTAATAGATTATTAATTAATATTATAATAATAATATAATAATACTAGTAAATTATGATTATTAACTAAATAATAAAATATTATTAATTAATATTATAATAATACTAATAAATTATTAATTATGATTATAAAGAAATTAACTAATCAACTAATTTTTTAAATTAATAATACTATTTTTTATTAATTAATAATACTAATAAAATAGTTAGTTTTTTTTATTAATTAACTAATTTTTAACGAAATTATTAAAAGATAAATATTTTTAACGAAATTATTAAAGATTAACTAATTTTTAATTTACTAATTTTTAACAAAATTATTAAATAATAAATATTTTAACAAAATTATTAAAGAATAATTATTATTTTTCTCCAAAATTCAACAAATCCAAGTTTTGGATTTTGTGATACTTTACATATCCAAATCCATCTCCAACCAAACATAGAATTCTATGGATTTGTCTCCAAATCCATAAAAATCCAAATCCCACCTCCAAATACGGTTTACCAAACGGACCCTAAAGATGAGCCACTAGAGAAGAACTGTGAAGATATTGTAAAAGAGAGTACAATTTGAAAGTTTATGCCAAGCCGCCTTCAATTTATAGGGGCAAAATTTATCATTATGATCTAAACGGTCGAAAATTTGAACATTGCAAATTGAAACAAGGAATGCGCCTGACACATCTTGCTGAAAATGTTCCAGTTGGATTGACAACTTTTCAACAGGATGCGCGGCATGCGCCAACTGACACATTTTTTTTTCTTCCATTTTTTTAGAAAATGCGTCATATATCGACTTATGCAAGGGCCGACGACTTGCGTCTTTATCATATTTTTGATAAAATATTCTCTACTACTACTAATAATAATAATAATTATTATTATTATTATTATTATTATTATTATTATACGTTTGGACTAAATTTTATAGTAGCTTAGAGTTTAAGTCTTACATGTCTAATTAAAAAGTTTAAACACTGAACTTTTATTTTTTATTTCTTCTATTATATCCTGCATGAGTACAACGACAACAAACAACACATATTGAAAATGAGTATAATAAAAAAAAACCAAAAAAAAATAAAAAAATTCAAACTTTTTATTTGGACATGTCAGAACTTAAACTCTAAGTTGGTATGCAAAATCCAGGATCCAAATGCTGGTCTCTTGTGCAATTTTTTAAAACTATTTTCTCCATGTAGATTTTTTTCTTTCTAAATTTTAATGTTTTAGGTGAATATTTATGTATTATTATTTAGGTTTAGTTAACATTAGCGCTAATATGCATGCTGTATATGCAGAATTGGGACCATTGCCCATGTGCTACCGGAGCACAATTAAACACTTGAATTTGGTACGATTTTTCGTAAGTCAAATAAGGAAGAGAAGCAAAAGTTGAGCAGAGGAAGAATGGAAGACAATTTTATTAATTATTTCCATCATTAACTTACAATTCTCACATAAAAGTAACATACAAAAGAAAAAGAAAAGTCAAATCCCATCTTTGCCCTCACCATTCCCTTCCACCTTCCTCTTGGGCCCACTCCCTTCAGCGGCTCCTCCACTCTTCTCCTCCCCCAAATCCACCAGATCCGCCGCCGCCTCCGCCGAGTAATTGAACGATCCGAACTTCGGCGTCGTCTCGATCGGCACCGGCCTCGTGTCGAACGAGAACGACGACGATCCGCTCCCTCCCCGCGCCGCCGCCGCCGACTCCTTGTCCGGCAGCGCCAGCCGGCACCTCCTCCTCTTCCTCGACTCCGACGATCCCTCCGCCTCTTCGTCCCTCTCCTCCCCCTTCTCCTTCCGCTTCCCGGCGCAGACGTTGGCGGCGGTCCGGCGCTCCGCCGGAGCTCCCGCCGGAGGATCCGGCAACTCGGCCGCGGTGTGGTGCTCCTCCGCCTTCGCTGCCGCCGCCATCGAGAGAGATTCGTTTCGGACACTCGCTGCCGCCGCCATCGGTTTTTTTTTTAAAGTCTGGAATTTTGCATTTGGGGCCCCTGATTTTTTTTCGTGAACTGACGGCGACAGAAGGGCGTTTTCGTCATTGCGTAGTTACAGACGTACACGTGGTGAGTACCGGTAAATTCTGGTAATTTTTTTTCTTTTGGTTTTTATGAAACTGGTTTGGTCACCGTCGTGAATTTTGACGGTGGTCAGAAGTCATCGTTCGTTCTTTGATAACGACTCGTTTCGTCCCTAACGATAAACTAACCGATAATATTCCGGGATGTGTTCTTCTTTACTTTGGTAAAATTTTGTTTATGTCCCGGGACTTTGCATATTTGTGGAGGCACGACAATATAGTTATCACGTGGAGATGTTAAATTAGGCATGCTGCATACCTGCTACGAGATACTCACCTTAGTAAGAGAATATTTCACATTTCAAGTACACATATCTATACTAGAATATAATGCCAAAAGTTAGACTTCACCGTAAAATTTTTCTTTCCAAAAATACCCTTATTTATATTTACTGATTAAAAAAATTACTTAAAGTCAATAGGGGTAAATAGTTAATTACAAGAAGTGTTTTTTATTTTTTCTAAATAGTCTTACATGCATGTATAAAATAGTATAATTGTAGTAATATAATAATAAGTTTAGAATAATTAATATGGATGACTTTTAGTCTTTCTAATAATAATATACTACTATTATTTGTTCTTTGTAAGTAGCATAAAATACGTACAACGCACGTGTATATATATATATATATGGGAAGAGAATATTTCTCGGACAAGTTATCTAATGTAGTGCTAAACTAATTACATAGACCTACTAACTTTAATATTTTCTTTAAACGTATAAAACATGTCCAACTTTTTACATAAAATAGGAAAAGAAAAACCAATAAAGCTAAAAAGATCGTATTGGTTACATCAACACCCGAGCAAGTTGACTAATAGAAGCAGAAACAACTAACAACCATTGATGAAGATCATCGGTAGGAATTGTTGACACACGAACCCAAGAGAACGATGCTATCAGAGCCGGCCCGGAGGTTTAGGTTGCCCTATCCTGGAGCTAATTTTGGTTGCCCTTTAGCCCTTTGGTGGGGTTATGCTGAGCCTAAGGGGTTGCCCTAGCAGAGAGGGATTGTCCTAGCATAGGGGGGTTGCCCAAGCCCCAAGGCTTGTCCGGCTTACCCCAGGGCCAGCCCTGGATGCTATAGTGGACAAGTATGTCGGATATGAAAACTTACGGCGTAGTCATTAATCGAGAGGTTGGCGCACAATATAGTAAATAATCGAGAGAGATGAAAGGAAAGCATTGTTGTAGCACACCGGCTTAAGTTCAACTAATCTAATTCTATAATTAGAGTTTAGAGGAGATTTAATTAGTGCACAAGTTTATTTTACTAATTAATGCACCATACGAGGCCTTATACTATGCACCACCAGTTTTTTTTCCCAACTTATTTTACTTAGGTCCTCAAAATCTTATTATTTGCTTAGAGATACTCCAAACTACCAAGCAAACTAGTTACGAGGACCCTAGTAATGTTAACTAATTAGTAATTACAAATAAAGAGATCTTCTGCTAAAACCCTGATGGCAATCCTTTTGTAATGATAAGCAGAACTAATTGGCTGTAGAAAGAGTTAGGTACAGTTCTTTGACAAATCCACCTCTCTCAACCAAACTCTCGAGCCACCACCTCTCTTCTCCATATTGGGATACAGGTCCCTTGAAGTTAAAGAGAACTAGGAAAAAAAAAATTCTATTTACTTTCACTTAAGTCCCCCTATTCCACTATTATCATCCATTATTCTTTTATCACTAACCTTCCATCCAGTACAAATCTTTTGCACATCAGATCTTCTACTCCAAAATTTTGGTTGGTTTAGATTGGTTTACTAGCAAGAGGGGAAAAGTCTTGTTGACTTCAACAAGGGTTAGGTTAAATTTTGGTTAGTGTAGATTAGTTTACCATTATAATTAGAAATTTTTTGAGTTGCACCTCTCTTATTTTATCATAATTCAAGGTACATCCTATTTGAAAGAAATTTTTTTTGAGTTTCACTCCACTTGTTTTACCATAATGCATGAAACCTTCCACTTTTAACGAAAACGATCAATGACTAACAATTAACTCCTTTGACCTCCACGTGGACACTTTTGAGACCAAAATATCATCAATGGATTGTTCCCACTTGGCATCTATATATGCACATCTGAATGTAAAACTACCTGAGGTCAAAGAAATTTTGGTTCAAAAGTGTCCACGTGATGATATTTTGATCTCAAAAGTGTCCACGTGGGGGGTCAAAGGAGTTGACTGTTAGTCATTGACGGTTTTCGCTGAAAGTATGAAATTTCATGCATTATGCTAAAACAAGTGGGATACAACTCAAAAGTTTCTCTTTTAAGTGGGGTGCGCCTTGAATTATGGTAAAACAAGTGGTGTGCAACTCAAAATTTCTCTTATAACTAATATTTTGGATGATTCAAGGGACCTTTAAGCAAATAAAAAGGTTTATGAGATGTGCGGATCTATATAGGTTCCAAGAGGGGCCACGGCCTCTCCAATTTTATTTTAAAATGTTAATTATTATACAAAACTTTTTATAAGTTTACAATATATATTAGTTTGACCCTTTAATGTACAAAGAATAAGTTAGCTCAAGTGGTAGTGATTTTGGCTTTCAATTTAGAGGTTTCGAGTTCAAATCCCATCTCTTACGTAATGAAATATTTTACATATTTGATGTATAATGTTTTGCTTCCTCTTTTGTAACAATTTAAATATATTGGCTTTATTTTTTGTTCATTCTTGTTTAAGTTTTAGTATATTTTTTGCTATTGAAGTCCAATTAACATGACAACTTTAAAGATTTCTATATGTAGTAGCACGGCCCCTTCATAATTTTAACCCGGCTCCGCCCCTGGAGATGTAAGTCGAAATAAGCTTTGATCTAAGGGACATGTATCTGAAAAATCCTTCCATTGTGCCTTGTCCACTTCATCAATATTGCAAATTAGAGCCTGCCAAGTGCAACCAGCAAGACAGTTACACACTGGTGGAGTCATATATGGATCTTCCATCCGCCTCTCAATTACTTCATGAGCCACCACAACGTTCTCTGTTGAGAAACATTTGTCTTTCTTGTAATCCTGTATGGGGAGTCCTCCGATTTGATCTCTCTATTTAATCTTCTGGCTTCTTCTTCATCCACACTTTTCTGAGTTCCATTCTCTTCAATGTAAGAGATACATCCCGACTGCATTCTTTTTCTTGACTACATCTAATTATCTATACATTCAAATGATTTTTGGATATGAATTGAGGAAACGCAGGAATGTGTGATGTCTGCTCTAGAGAAGAAGACTACTATACTAGTGACCCATCATGTGGAGTTTCTAACAGGCACCGACCTAATTCTGGTAATGAGCATGATGAAAAGATTGTGCCTTATATATTTGTTTCAGTTTAGGTTGTATTTGGTTTGAGAGAGAGTAAGCGATAGGGAAGAGGAAGGCGGATCAAGGAAGTCCTTGACCTGAAACTCTTTTTCAAGTCCTACACACTCAAATGCCATAAAAACTAAAGGAACCAGTCAGAAAGTAGAAAGAGGAAAGAATGTCTTTTCTTTGGTTTTTCTTCTCTATTCCTGTTTTGTGATTGCTATTGGGTATAATAAGAATTCCCTTCTTATCCAGGTTATGGAAGACGGAAAAATTACTCAATCAGGAACTTACAGAGAGCTATTAGAGCCAGGATCACCATTTGAGAGGCTCGTGAACGCTCATGAAACTTCAATTACGGCATTTGATTCTTGGGATGGTGATCGGCAAAATGATTGTGAGAAGTTTGTTGTGGATCAAGGGAAGTTGAGTGGATGGCGATCTACGAACGTGGACAGCAAGGAGGAGGTTTCAGCTATCCCCTCATCGCAAGTACAGCTTACAGAAGATGAAAAGATGGAGAGTGGAGATTTGGATGGAAACCTTACATCGACTATGTCAATGTTTCGAAATGCTACGTTCTTCTTGCTTTGGTTGTAATTGGACAGTCTGCTTCCATTGTTTTCCAAGCTATGTCGACATACTGGTTAGCCGGAGCCATTCAGAGTCCTTCCGTGACAGACGCTAAACTGATAGGAATTTTGCAGTAATTTCCTTTCTCGGTGCCATTGCTGCCTTCACAAGGAGTTGGCTGGCTGCAGTTATGGGATTAAAGGCTTTCTTCTCTAGTTTCATGGATTCGGTGTTCAGAGCTCCAATGCGATTCTTCGATTCAACACCTGTAGGAAGGATCTTAACCAGGGTAAATATTCGTTATTTTTCTTGTACTTGATTTATCATTTTGATGTAGTAAAATTTCGACGAGTTCATTATATTGCAGGCGGTACTAAACATGAGCGTGATCGACTTCAAGATACCTTTCTCCATCAATTTCACGGTTGTTAGTGCAATTGAGGTGATATCAACCATACTTATTATGGCTACAGCAACATGGCAAGTTCTAGTTGTTGAATTCAGGTCCTAATTTTAGTAATATACGTTCGGGTAAACTTTATAATCCTGTTTAACTTCTTTAATAGATGTCGAATTGTAAATCCTAATTGTAAGAGAGCTGATAAGAATGAACGGGACGACAAAGGCTCCACGCATGAACTATGCATCCGAGGCATCTCTAGGAGTGGTCACAATACGAGCTTTTGCAGTCATGGACAGATTCTTCTACAACAACTCTGAACTCATTGATACTGATGCAAATTTATTCTTCTATACTAATGCCGCTGTGGAATGGATTCTCGTCAGAGTAGAAGCTCTCCAGAATTTGACCATATTAACATCGGCTATTTTTCTTGTCTTGCTTCCATATGGGACTATTAGTCCCGGTAAGTTCAAACCATCTAGCCTGCCACTGTTGACAGAATTCTAAACCTGCTTTTATTTTCTTGAATGCTAATTTATGTGTAGGACTTGTGGATCTCTCTCTTTCATATGCTCTAACATTGACTACTTCCCAAGTGTACTTAACGCGATGGTACTGCAACTTGGACAACTATATAATCTCTGCCGAAAGAGTAGAACAGTTTATGCATATTTCACCAGAGCCTCCTGCAATTATCGACGACAAGAGGCCATCAGGGAGGAGTTCTCCGGCTGCACGGTGATCACGATCGCTCACAGGGTTCCGACAGTCACGGACAGTGATACGGTCATGGTTCTTTCTTATGGTACGGCACCTTCTGATCAAACTATTAGATGACAGTTTTCTTATCAGCGTATAAGCGTCTTTCATGGATCGGAGAATTTAATAAATTCCGAATCAATGAATTTTTTTCATGTTTTGGTTTTTGTAGGGAGGTTAGTGGAATATGACAAGCCCTCGACACTGATGAACTACAACTCGGCTTTCTCAATGTTGGTGACTGAATATTTGTCTAATCTCAAGATGAAAGAAATGTAGCCGAACCTGTAAGAACTCCCAAACACCTCACTTTTGTTGTGCTTTTGGTGATATTTTCATGCAACAAAATGATTCATTTAGTAGCAATGGCTAGGCTTCTTTGTTAGGGTACTCAATCCCAATTCATGGTCTATTGTTTTGTTCTTTCGTTCTTGGACCTTTAAGAAATTGTTAATTGAACGGGAATTCAATAATGACAAACGAAACAACACAAAGTACCAAAGGGTAGAATCACTGTACTCCAAAATGATGTTCTATAAAGTGTTGAATGCAACTGTATGCCACGGGACTGCACGAGATTTTGACTAAAGATGTTGATCCCCATGAGGTATGAGGGAGATATAAATACTCAAAAAAAAAAAAAAAAAAAAAACAAATTTGATTAATTAGAGAAAAAAATTAAATGCATTTACCGGGAGTCAGACCGAGGTCTATTTCTTGGAAGGCAGTTATCCTAACATTGGCGCTTGTATACACTGATTTATAAACTTTATCCTCTCTCCTTGATTGTTTCATTCTTTTTCTTTCAAGTATATATGTAACGAGAGTCACTCGAAAAAAACTCCTTGTTGCCACTGAAAAGCTGCTCTCACGTCGTTAAGCCAGCTTTCTGAGATGATAATGATCATGAAAGTTAAATCACATGTTTGGCTACTTCAAGTTGACCATTATGTGGCATCCTACCTAATTGTGCTGTTAAGATTCATGTTGAGAAGTTGCTATCAGTTTTAAGTACAACATGCGTATAAGCTACTACTCCAAATGTTTCTTCTCTTCCCTTCCCCGCAATTTGACGTCTTCCATTCAATACAGGAAGAGGAAGCAGATGTTAGGTTGTGTGGAGCCTAATTGGTTGGACCCCCAGTTGATCGCTTAATTGACTGGATCGTTTAACCCCCTGACCGCTGATCGACCTTTGCGATAAGGTTGACAAGGGGGTTGCAGGGGTGGTAGCCCCCATGTTTTTTTACAATGATATGTTGGGTGTTTCATCTGTAATTATGTCGCTCTAATTAGGGCGCAGCTTGTAAACTATCTTCAGAATATAGTAAAAAATTTCCGTGCAGCGGCCGTGGACATAGCTTCTCGATTTGAGAAGCAAACCACGTTAAATTCTGCGTGCTCTTGTATGTTTGCTTTTTTCCTCTTCTCTACTTTTTTTTTCTTTCTCTGTGCAAATCATAAGGGGGTTAGAATCCCTACAACAGCTAGTCTTGCTTCACAAGAAGCAAAATCAGGGATTCATATTGCTGGATGTCACTTAATCGTCAGTAGATATCCACTTAAAGTTTACTAAGGATATTTGTCCTGTCCCTTTACATGATGATATCCTTTGTGAATGACTGTCATATACAATATAGTTATGTATACATTTATAAATATTAGTCTCATATTTCTACAAATATATGTTACATATGCTAATGCATACTCTTTATTTATTTCGTACTCTGCATCTGCAAAATGCGAAGTAACTGTCTGAACGCATGTTGAACCTCACCTGAGTGAATGAGTTGCAGATTTTGATCGTGTCCCAAATCATTTTTGAAACGTATCTCATCGATCACCTGATTGACACGATAGCCCTCCGACTCCATATGCTAGAACAATGTCCAATAGATTCCTATGTAATGAATTGATCTTCCTGGGCAGGGAGAGATCTACTCCTTTCTACATAGTCAGTGAGTTTACCTACGTATTAGAAGCTAATGTTCATTCCATGAATGTTAGACAAACACATGCCAAAAGTAGAACGAAGATGGCAAGATTTGTCTTAATTGTAACATGCTATCATATTATTCTACTTTCTTTATTTAATTTCTAGCAAAAACAAGCAACTTTTATTTAGTTTGCTCTCGCTAACTTGTATATAGTCGTTGTCCAATTGTATTAGAACACTAGTGAGTAAGACTTCAAAAACAAAATCTTCAAGATCGAAATCTAAAGGATAAGTTCCCACATCTTTTCGGTATTGCATCTAAATCAAGAAGCTAATTTGAAATCTTTTATGTAATATATGCAAAATGGTAACTGGATTTGGGACATTAGTTTAAGGAGGAGCTTATTTGAACACGATGCAGAAGTTGCAAAAAGTTACTCTTGATGGTGAAGATAGTTACAAGCGGAGATGACATGTTACTGATAATTTTACTGTTAAACCCTTTTATGATTTTCTTAATAACTCTGGTCTGAGATGTCCTCTAAGTTATAATATTTGGCAATTGGGATGTCCCTAAGATTTTAGTTTGGCTAATGACTCAATATAAACTACAAATGGCTGATACATAATTACATAAGAAGTACATTCCTTGTGCTACTATTTCTTCATTGTGATTTTATAATGCAATTTTGGCAGTTTATGAGTGGAGTTTATGAATTACAGGCAATATCCATATAATACTAGTGAATGGTGGCTGGAGCGGAGAGTTGATAAAAGAAAAGAAAAAATATGTTTAATAAAATTATCTCAATCACAAATGAGAGTCTACCTCTTTGAGCACTCAGATATTGCTTCTATTTTTATGACCACTATAAGAAATTTTTTGTGAACAACTCTGCTATGATATATGATTTGGATTGGACACGTATTTATGAAAATGATGATTGAGGGGCAGATAAAATGAACTTGAATTTGCTGTGGAAGAAGAACTTCCAGGAGATATATCTTCAGGTCAAGATGGATTTTCTAGTTTTTCTCTAAGGCTGTGTTTGATTGGGCTTTTTTTTTTTCATGGAAAATATTTCTATCACAAAATTTCCACTTTTTTCATGGAAAATATTTCCATCACAAATTTTCCACCAACTGTAGTGTTTGATAGCTTATATTTTTCATGAAATTATTTTCCAAAAACTATCATTTTTCATATTTTCTTCTAAAATGGTGGAAAATGAAACTTGTCCAACCCATAAGAAAATATCATTTTTCATGAAAATAACTATTTTTTGTGGAAAATGATGACAATCAAACACCCAAATTAAGTTTTTCATGATTTTTTTTTAAATTTCATGGAATTTTTTTCATAGGAAAATAATTTCATGGAATTAATTTCTTTTTCACATATTTTTCACCTTGCAATCAAACAAATATACTAAAAAAGAGAGGGAACAATCAAAGTTGAGTATTTCATGCATGTAAGCTTGTCCAACTAGTTCTATAAAATATTCACCAAAGTTAATGCGAATAGATTGAGGATCAAAATGAATGTGTTTATTTTTTGAAGGCTAAAACTATTCTACATAGTGTTGAAGCTGGCTAAAAAAAAATATTGTTGATTGTCAAAGAAGATTGATTACTAATGTTATAATCAAAATTTATCTATAAAAGTGTTGGGATCCAATCATAATTTTGATAACAACACTGGTAAATGGGCGTGGCCCAACCGATATACCGGTTTTTTTTCTAAAGAAGTGTGCACCCGATATACTGGTACGGACGGTTCATCTTATTATCAGGATTGAGAAGACGACGGTTTAGATCATGTTGGCTTAGGGGCTGTTTGGTTGCACGAAAGTGTATGAAAGTGCGAAAGTGGAAAAACGAAATTTGCGCACGCGATGCGTACGCATAAATTTTAAGTTTCCAAAAGTTGTTTGGTTGATAGAATTGAAAAATATGAAAGTGGAGGAGGAAGGAGTTTCGTTGTTTGGATGGTTGTTGAAAGTGAAAAAAAAAGGAGTTCCGTTGTTTGGATGGTTGTTGAAAGTGGGTGTCGGTTGGAGATATATTAAACGTAGGTATGGTTACCCCTCTTTTTTTCTTTCCAACTAATTTCCGTTGAATTAGTAAATATATTTTCATCTTCAACACAAATAATTGACAACGTTACAAAATATTTATTTGCTAAAATATCCCTAACAAATATGATAATATTTTTACAATAATTAATTTACTCCACAGAAAATGTAACAGTCAAAATTAATTACATACAAAATTTACAATCTGCACACATAAGATACAATGATTTTTCTTTCTCAAGTAACAATCTACTCCACAGAAAACATAACAAAATTCATTGAATTTTTTAATAAATGTAATATTCTTACAAAATTTACTTTACTCCAATATAATCCAATGATTTTTCTTTCTCAAGTAACACATGTTTACAATCTGCACAAAGAAGGCTCCAAATATTCTTACAAAATTACTTTACTCAAATTACTTTACTCAAATTACAAAATTACAATAATAAATCCAATATTCTTACAAAATTACTTAACTCAAATTTTATTACCAGAAGGCTCCAAATTTCCTGCTTACAAACAAGCAGCAACACGAGAAACATGCTTGACATCATCTTGATTCTCCAAGGCAATTAATAATGCAACCATCTTGATTCTCCAACAATAGCCGCAAGAGAAATTTTCTGTTTACAAAGAAGTCTCCAAATTTTCGCAAAACAAACCAATCCAAGTCTATCCACATGATCAAACATATTAATGTTATAATAATAATAATAATAGAAAAAATCTTAATATATGAAAAATTGGGCTCAGAGATTTGTGTACATGGTTCATATATCATTGTACCAACAAAAAAAACTCATAGAACAGCAGCAGCAGCATAAACCCAGGATACCCAACAAACGATGCTCCCAAAGAAAGGTATATCCAATGTTGCTGCACATCAAAAGATGCTCATAGAACAGCAGCAGCAGCATAAATTGAAAACCGCACAGGATAAAGAGAGCAGCAATAGAACAGAGGAGCATAAAGAGAGCAATAGAAAACTGATACGGAAAAACCAATGTTGCTGCCAATATAAGGCTCATCATAGCCCACATGATCAAACCAATCCAAGTCTATCCACATGATCAAACATATTAATGTTATAATAATAATAATAATAGAAAAAATCTTAATATATGAAAAATTGGGCTCAGAGATTTGTGTACATGGTTCATCTATCATCGTACCAGCAAAAAAAAACTCATAGAACAGCAGCAGCAGCATAAACCCAGGATACCCAACAAACGATGCTCCCAAAACCAATGTTGCTGCAGCATAAACCAGCAGCAGCAGCAGCAGCATAAAACCAGCAAAAATAACGCATAGAACAGCAGCAGCAGCATAAACCAGCAAAATAACTCATAGAACAGCAGCAGCAGCATAAAACCAATGTTGCTGCCAATATACGGCTCATCATAGCCCACTGAAAACCACACAGGATCAAAACATACATAGAGTACTCGATTGAGTTTAGATGTTTGGTTGTAAAATTGAAAGTGGGGTGAAAGTGTTTGATGGGACGCAGGGCAGTTCCTGTCTCCGTCTCCTTCCTTTTGGGTACAGTTTCACCAGACCACATTCCACATGAGAAAAATTATTCTTCCAACCTTCAGTATCAGAAACCAAGCATCATAGCCCAGAAGATAAGCAGCAGCAGCAATCAAATGACCACTGAAAAAAATTTATTAGAATGATACCAAGCATCACAAGAACTGGAATTCCAACCTTCCAACCTTCAGTATTCAGTATTAGAATGATACCAAATGATATCAATTTGAAAAGAAAATATCACATAGAACAGCAGCAGCAGCAATCAAATGACCACTGAAACTAAATGACCCATCAAATGATTGTTTGAAACTGATTCAACAAGGGCCAAAGCAAAATATCACATAGAACAAAAGCAATCAAATGACCAGTGAAACCAAATGACCCATAGAACAAAAGCAATCGAATGAAGCTAGTACGTTGACTACCTCCAACCATTTCACAAATGCTGCCAAGTTCAAGAAACTAAATCCCAGATGACATTCCACATGAGAAAAATTATAGACCAGAAGATGAAATATTCATGAATAAGTCATCATTGCCAGGTTTGCTGCAAAAAAGTCAAGAAAGAAGCCCCAAAACTGATATAGAGGCAGCATAAAGTGAAAAAGACCCATATAGAGGCAGCAAATTAGAATGATACCAAATGATATCAATTTGAAAAAAAACATCACATAGAACAGCAGCAAAAAACATATGGCTCAGAGAATTCATCCCTCAGTGATACTAAAAACCTGAGAATTCATCCATCATTTTAAAATCCGGTCATCAAGAAAACATATTAAAAGTTCTCTTGTCAATTGTTCGGGGAATTGGAAGAGTGCTTGTCATGAAACTTATGCAACCATTGGCCACGAAACATTTCTGGCATTCCTATAAACTTCGTTGCCTCAATTTCATGCTCCGCAAGGTAATCATATGCCTGCATCAGTAAGTTGGCATCGAACCCTTGCATGCCAAAAACAATGGATCCTAGCTTCTCAACGAAAGGTAGCTTCTCATAAAAAGGTGTATCGAACCCTTTGTTTATAGCGGTTGCCATTACGCTAACATCATCAATAAGCTTACTTATGGTTCCTTCTCTTGCTTCTGTCGCACTCCTACGACGCTTCGTCCCCGACGACTTGATGGTATTGGATGAAGTAGCCTTCGCTCTAGAAGCATTGCTTTCTGACATCTTGGACCTATTTGTCATGGGTCTATTTGGATCATCGACATCTACGTTTTCACATCTTTCCAAATGTGAAAACGTATCATATGCCAGATCCCCCCTTGCATGGTCATCACCACACACAATGCTAAGCAGATCATAATTCCTTATCGGAACATTTATCCATGGAGCAAGTTCTGATTTTATCTATAGAAGAAGAAATGAATATGTTTGTCATAACCTATATAGTGTTAGAAAGTATATAATAGAATAATACAAGTATACCTTTATAAGATCCTCATGGGTATCACTATCCAAAACAACCATCTTCAAATCGTCATCCCACCCTGCACCGGATAGGTCCTTAGCTTTCAGAATTTTCAACCACTTAGTCTTCCATCCTCGCAAGTGGTTTTGTACATTTTCTACCGTATACGATTCTCCGAATTTGCTATTGATAACCTTGCATACATGTGTGAAGGCTTCGCGTTTGAAGCTCTTGTCACACTTTCTTCCTTGTTCTGCCTCATAAGAAAGAAGCTTTAACATCTCGTCGGAATGTGAATCGGGCCATCGCTTGTTAGGTGTGCCCCCTTCATTTTTGCCTCCTTCTAGTCTAATATTTTTAGACTTGTCATGTCCTACATTTTTCCCTTTTGTAGCTACCTTCTTCATTCTTCTCTTAGAAGGAGAAGAAACTTGATCCTCAATTGGAACATTTTGTTCATTAGCGACATTGGCATCGACATCAACAGCTGAATAAGAATCCCCAAATACACCTGTATCATAAGGCCAGTATTGAGGAGGGGGCATTGAAGTCATGAAGGGTGGTGGTAAGGACTGCGAAGTTTCATCGCCTAGAGGTGAAGCTGAACTTTGAGGCACCCCCAATGATCTTCTTCTTAATTGAGGTGGTGCAAAACGGGCTACCCTCATGGATTACAAAGGGTGGAAAGTTTGGGAAATTATCAGACATCTCACCTGTTAACGTGAGGACTTTAGAAAAAATGTACAAGTAACTGCATTAGAAAGCAGAAACAATTCCTTTTGCAATGGAAAGCACAAACTTAGCAAGACATTAGTACAAAACATTTGCATAAGAAAGTAGATTCATAGCCAAACGACAAAGTAGAAAATAGCACAACTGATATTTCAACCCCTACCCTCTCCACCAATGTAATCATTCCACATACGCAATGCTATTGCATCACGCTTCGCTTCCCAAGCCTTCTTTGCATTCCTTTGCACTTGTTGACTATTTTGAGAGTATTCCTCGTAGTCAAACAAGTTATCGTCACACACTTCTTCCTCCAATGTGCTATCCTCACTGTCACCAAGGATGAGGTCGTCATTGGGATCAACACTTAGTATGTAGTTATGCAGAACACAACATGCGTGTACAATATCAACTTGTGTAGAGAAATCATGAAATTTCTTCTCTCCCAGTATGCAAAAGCGATTCTTAAGCGTTCCGAATGCACATTCAATTTTAGTACGCAACTTTGAGTGCCTATAGTTGAAGAGTTCCTTCGGATCCGAAGGATTACGACCTCTTTTGGGATTCAAGTGGTACCTAACTCCTCGGTAGGGTGCAATGAAACCGGGCATCGTTGTAAATCCAGCATCCACTAGGTAGTACTTTTCTACAACAATTAAAATACGATTTTTATTCTATGTATTAGGAACCTACGTAGATAAAAGAAAGTGCTAAGACAATAACTAACCAATAGTTACCTGAAATGACCTTAAGTCCATTGGGCCTCGAGAGAGCATCCTTTAAAACGGTCATGTCATTTGCACAACCTTCCCAACCAGCCAAAACATACGTGAACATCTTGTTGGGTGTCGCAGCGGCTAATACATTTTGTGTCACTTGTTTTCTACCTCTAAACCTCGGTACCAATGCAGACGGTAGGGTTGCTTGGATATGTGTGCCATCAATCAACCCAATACAATCCTACAGTTCAATATGAGCATGTGTAAAATCTATTTCGAAAGCATAGTAATTCTAAATCTAACCAACAGATTATAAAATAGTATATTACCTGAAAATAGGGAAACCATTCAGTAGACTCTCTAATCTCGGTAGGGACATCACCATTAGGTTGCTTCATGTATTGTTCTTTAATAGTACTTATAGCACGAAGTACTTTTCTGAAATATCGAGATATGGTTTCGCCAGAACGGATAAAGTCAATTCCACAAACCCTATTCTTAGACTTATGTCCCAAGATGTAAAGAAAGAGGGCTAGTTGCTCCTCTACACAAACATGTCTCGTATCCTTGAGGGACCCATTGGCAGTCAACATGTTTGCAAGCCTATAGAAAGGGCCACAACTCATTCTAAGATAGTGGACACAGTTTTGTGGACCGGCCGTTAGGATGCGATACATGTGGGCATTCCGCCATTGCTCTCTTATCAATGATGGTTCCTTTGGAACACCTCTTTGTTCATTGTCTTCTTCCTCCAATAATGTAATTATAATTGTAATAACTGTAATTACGCTTGCGATGGCAGCTCGCAACAACGGACCTTTAGGATTAGATAAATCCATCTACAAGACAATATTTCGATAAATTATAATGGTCCTATGCTCATTCCAAATATGTGAAGACAGTACCAACAAATTAATATTGTTCTAAATTTTTTTTCATGATTTCGTCTAACTTTTTCCTACCAAAAATACTGTTCTAAATTTTATTGGACACAAGATATGTAAGAATACCAAAAATCTAAAGCTTTCCTATGATCTACAATTTTTCTACCAACTATAAACATATCAATGATCTGAACATGTCCATTACAACTCAGTTTTTCACATATTTAAGAAGATCGAACTTCGAAAATTCGAGATTAGGTACCAAAAACAGTAGATCTATGGTCGTAAGCCATAGATCTGTGAAATCGAAAGCAATTTTTCACGAAAAACTTCGAAAATTCGAGATTTTAGGTACCAAAAACAGTAGATCTATGGTCGTAAGCCATAGATCTGTGCATTCGAACAACTTATTTCACGAAAATCTTGGAAAAATCGAGATTAGGTACCAAAAAACGTAGATCTATGGTCGTAAGCCATAGATCTGTGAAATCGAAAGCGATTTTCCACGAAAAACTTCGAAAATTCGAGATTTTAGGTACCAAAAACAGTAGATCTATGGTCGTAAGCCATAGATCTGTGCATTCGAACAACTTATTTCACGAAAATCTTGGAAAAATCGAGATTATGTACCAAAAAACGTAGATCTATGGTCGTAAGCCATAGATCTGTGAAATCGAAAGCAATTTTCACGAAAATGTAGGTTTAAAGGAGGAGAATGTCGAAAAAGAGAAAAATAGGGACGAAATTTTACAGTGCAAACGCGTGAGAGGGGGGTGACCGCAAGCTCCAACGGTTGGGCGAGGGAAGGAGATCCTCAACGGACAACTTTTTTCTCTTTCCAGACTTTTCCCTCTCTTCCCAGCCCACTTTCACCCAAAAAAAGGGTGTGGTGAAACTGTACCCAAAATGAAGGAGACAGGAACTTCCCCGCGTCCCATCAACCACTTTCAGAGGAGTTTCAAAATTTCAACCAAACGGCTGAACTCATAGGACTTCAGACCACTTGCAGATTTTTTTTCACTTTCAAGCCACTTTCTTCTAACCAAACAGGCCCTTAGTTTAGAGATTTTTTTAGCCATATTTATATTGGAGGCTAAGGGGATTCTCAAGTAGGCTCTTCCAGGATTTAAGTAGACACCATCAACTTCTAGGAGAGAGCTGTGCTCCTGTAGGAATTACACTTCAAGAGAGGAGAGTTCTGATCGAAGATTCGTCTGCTCCGTCAGATAGGCAGATCGTGACTGGCATTGATCCGATGGGCAACCTCTGCCAGGTGAGAGTTCTAGTGAGGATTAATTTTTTTTGCAATCTCATTATAAGAGCATCTCCAATCCTTTTGTGAGTTTAGAAAAAAATAGTTGTCACATAGTAATCATGAAGTTGACATGGCAAGGACAATGTGAAGTTGGTTGTCTAGATCAATGTTTTAAAAACCGGACCGGAGTTTGACCCGGCCAAGACACTGGGTCGGGTCAAACGGGTTCAACCAGTGGGTTAATCTAAATGGTCTAAGTTTAATCTCTTATGGACACTATTTTTTATAAAAATATTAGTTTTTTACAAAACACTGGGTCAATGCTGAACCGGATCGGAAAAACTACTGGTTCACGGTTGAACCGATTCAACCGGCCGGTCCGGTCCGATTTTTAAAACATTGGTCTAGATCTAAACAATGCACTTCACAATGTCTTTGTCTCCACATCATCAATTATGAATAGAAATATTTATAAAAAAAATGAAGAAGTGGAAAAGTTATCGTGGAAGTTGGAAAAAAAAGTAATTTTATTGTCTTCTCAAACATTTGCATTGGAGAACACTTTTTTTTATCTCATTGTCTTGTGTGAATATTATTTTGCTACATAAAAAAATATTATCTTATACCTCATACCACATAGGAATCACAACATAAAACAAGACAATCGGATTGGAGATACTCTAATTAATGTACTTCTTTTAAGAAGTTGTAAGCTCCACTCTTGGGAAGGAGGCGATATATACTTATATTCAATATTTGTTTAACAGAACATTGGGATTTGTCCATGTCCCACATATTGTTAGTTTCATTTTTTGCCAATGTTGTATGTGCAGGACTAGTAGGTCCATCTCTTTTATCAAAAATGCTAAGTTTATAACAAAATGAGTTACAACTCATTTACAACAAATATACATGACAGTTGTCAATTGGTTTTTATCTTTTCCACCCCCTCGAGGAGCGAATATCAAATTGGTAACCGTCATGAAGATGGTTATAATGGAATTATAACTCATTTGATTGTAATCCTAGCATTGATGTTCTTTTATATGTTGTGGAGGACTTGTGGGTCTCTCTCTCTCTCTCTCTCTCTCTGTTATATGTTGTAACAATTCGGTGATGGGTTCGGGTTTATGTGCAGGACTTTGTGGGTCTCTCTCTTTCATATGTTGTAACACTACTACTTCTCAAGATCAGGGGCGGATCCAGGGAGCCCACCCCAAAAAAATTTACATTTTTTTTCATATAATTTTTTTTTTTTGATTTTTTTATATGAATTTATCTATTTTTAGTACATCCAAAATTTTGATAGTTCATCCCAACTATAGTTTCTGGACCCGTTCCTGCTCAAGATTTACTTATTTGAGTACGAATATTGACAAGTAACCAAAGTTGCACTATATCCGAACAAGTATGCAAAGACCATATAAGTGCACTAGCACTACGATGCATTGTTGGTCATTGAGAAATACTATAGCTAGTTGAGAAATAGTGTACTACTACAAAATTCGGAGAGAACATATGTATGTAGCGACATCAGTTGTCTATGTACAGCGACTTACTAGCGACGTCATTGCAACATGCCATTGACACACAGTTGAGCAATGCATCTGTGAGTCAAAGAAATATTGCACTAGCGACCCACTAGCAACGTCATTGCAACATCATCGAAATAGCATCAACGTAATGCCATGTTAGCTTTAAATTTTGAATAACAAAAATGCTATTTGGTTTCAAAAAATTTGGATGATACCATCTTCCATTATATGACATGACATGGCTGATGACATGACAGCTAACGTGGCAAAATTAAACATTAAAATTAATATTAAAATTAAAATGAATATCAAATTAACATGAATATTAATATTAAAATTAACATTAACATTAATATTAACTTTAACGTTAACATTAAATTAAAATTAACATTATCATTAACATTAATATTATAACTAATATTAATATCAAATTAACATGAATATTAATATTAATATTAACATTAATTAATATTAACATTAATTTTGACACTAAAATTAATATTGACATTAAATTAAAATTAGCATTAGCATCAATATTAACAATAAAATATTTTGGGTAATTGATTTTTTGGGTTAAAATATGACATGTCAGCTATCTTGTCGGTTGACACGTTAGATGCCACATAATAGAAAATAGCATCATCCAAATTTTTTTGGGAGCCAAATAGTATAATTTTTTGAATAGTGTTGTTAAAATCTCCTAAACCCTCCAATATAAAATCTCCTAAACCCTCTCTTCCTATCTCAAATTCCCCTCAGTCCTCTCTTCCTCCTCCGACTAACACCCAGGCTCCAATCTCTCACCGGCAGTTCCACCCCTTGTTAGCAATCACCCGAATAAAACTCATTATATGCGAATTTTTTTCGTATCTTTCAGAAATGTATAATATTTGTATACTTTTGACAGATTCAAATCAGTCGTAAATTTTAAGCAGACGAAGTTTTAATCGTGTTCCGTATAAATTATTGAAAAATTTGGCCCAAAAAAAGTGGTGAGAACTTGTTTAATTAATCAAATTTGATAACATATTTAAGAATGTGAAGTTTCTAACATTAATTTTTTTTTTTTTTGAATATTTAACCGAATTTTTGAACGTATTTTATTTTTACTGAGCCTATTTATACTCGTACTTTTGCCGTACCAAAATTTTCTCGTTTGCCAAATTGCTAACAAGGGTTCCACCATTGAGACTCCATGAGGAGGCACAACGGACAAATGGTATGTTAATCGAAGGAAAGGGTGGTAGCACACAGACGACGAGCTATGGAAGACCACGTCTAGTGTTCTTCATAGTGTAGGGGTGAGTATTCGGTTTAATCGGTTCCAACCGAACCGAATAAGCAAAAATCGAATTGGACCGAAACCGAATAAGCAAAACCGAAACCGAACCGAATTGGTCAATAACCGAACCGAACCGAACCGAACCGAATTAAATCGGTTCGGTTTATTCGGTTTTTGGGTTTTTTTTTGTTAATATATATAATAACTATATACCTAGATATATTTATTATATACCTATAGTATATACCTATATATATTTAGTATATACCTATAATTAATATATATATATATATATATATATATATATATATATATATATATATATATATATATATATATATATATATAAACTAAATTTTTTTATTCGGTTTTCGGTTTTGGACCTAAACCGAAACCCAAAACCGAAACCGAAACCGAATAAGAAAATCTAGTATTTTCAAAACCGAAACCGAATCGATTTTTTTTAAAACCGAACCGAATCTCTTATTCAGTTCGGTTTTCGGTTCAAAACCGAATAATGCTCACCCCTATCATAGGGTACTACTATAAAACGACGACGAATATGTAGCGAAACAAGCGTTCAGAGCTTCCTCCACTAGTGCACAGCCAAGATCCACCTGTCAGTAGAGCTGGGTACGGTTCGGGTCGGGCCGGACGCAATTTGATGGATCCGGACTGGACATGTTACTTGGCGGGGCGGGACGGGATGGGTCCAAAAAATATTGGAACCGAACTGGACTCGATCCTTTCGAAACGGAACCAAACCGGACCGATCCGCGGGTCCAAACGGGTCCAAAAAGTTTAAATTTCAAAAATTGATAAAAAAGAAGAAGAAGATACATATCCCTATGTCACGATCCGATCCCAATGTAGTGGATCTAGTCGGATAATGCCCAGCCTGCACCGTCGTGAGACGGCGGCAGTAAGCTGTATCAAGCAGTGAAACACAACATGCAGAAACATCTAACGGAAATAAAATATTTTATTCGATTGTAAAAAGTCTGGAAATAAAATAAACCACAATATTCATTTTATTACAATAGATTATGAAAAGGAAAGTAAAGGAAAGTGCTAAGCTAACATTCTAGGGTTCTGGGGTTCCTGTTTCAGCCTCTGCGGGACCCAAGTCTGTCCCGTAGAAAGTGCAGTAAGACAGCTCCTCTTTGTCGCAGTCACCTAAAAATGTGGTGTCTCCAGTCAGGAGTGAGCAAGAACATATTTCATCCACATCTAGCAATTCTAAATTAATAATAAATGTAAAATACGAGACAGTTAAAGAAACAATTTTTTTGTATTTAATAGTAAAAAGACCAACAAGTAAGATGATGTTAATGTCCAGAATAATGCAATTCTAAGCTAGTGTTTAAGTATATAACAGGGACTGTGACCGACTGGGATAGAGGCAATATGTATAATAAAGTTTTGGCCAAAACGAATAGTATACGGTACGGCTCAACCCCCTGTGTGGTAGGGGTTAGCGCGAAACGAGAAATAAGCGAGATTTGGCTTTGGTCACAGACGTTATACTACTCCCCCAAGCAATCTCCAAGTCAATGAGTCAATAATCAATAACTAACATGTCAAGATAGCCATCCAGCAATCCATCAACCTATGTGGAGTCCGAGAGGGATCCACGGTGAATCAGTATAACTATACTACATGTAACTAACTGATGCATACATTTAATTATCAAAATAAAATGCAGACATGGAATAGATATGAAACTTGCCTCAGAGTATTCCTTGACTTGGCAGCAACCATAAAGTGACTGCTAGGGTTTACAGATCCGAACCTACAAGATCGTAACGCCAGTTTTAGTAACTAGAATTATGCCCTAAATCTAAGGTACAAAACTAGACCAAGTCTACAGAAACTAATATTAATCTACATAACCTTATCAACAATTCACAGAACCTATTCTAAGGCGAGAAAGTCATATTGGGTTCTGTGAACTACAACAGAAGGTGAAAGGGGAGAGGTTATCTAAGGCTTGCACGAATGAGTACCGAGGGGAGGCCTCAGACTCGGAACAACGTCGGGATCGATGAGCACGGGTACGTGCACGCACACGACGAATACGCGGCGACGGGGCACGCTCACGGGAGACGACGGACGCCGGGCGGAGGGCACGCGGAAGGCGCTGGGGACGGGCTCGGAAGGTGGGGGAGTGGGTCTGGATTCGGAGAGGACGACGAGACGAACGCGACGGCGGTCTCGAATTTTGATTTGGTGGAGGGAGGAGGAAGTTATGGATTTATTTGTGAAGGTTTTGGGTGAGAGAGAAAATCTTCTGTGAGTTTCTGTTTCTGCGAGCGTACGAGGAATGTTTCTCATAAATTTGAAATTTGAACTTCAAGGGTTGGCAATGGGCTTGGGCCAAGGGGTTGGGTCAAGACTAGGACTCAAACAAAACTAGCTAAAAGGCTCACAATTAAAAATAATAATAAAGCATGCATATATTAATTATTTACAAATTATGGGCTTCACACCCTATAAACGAGTTGGGCCGGGATCCCATTTATTTTGAAAAATAGGACTCGTTCCGATCCGTTAATGTTACACGATCCGTTTCGAAATTTTAGGAACCGACTTATTTGAATAGTTTATGGAACCGTATGTCCATCCCTACCTGTCAGTCTCATGTCCAATCACAGAATCAGGTCCAGCCACAATCGCATGAGACAGTACTTAAGGGCCTGTTTGGTTCCCTTTTTTAAACCCATGTTTTGAGTTTAAACATCAGTTCTTCCAAAACTTGTGTTTGGTTATCCCAACTATGAAAACGATTTTCGAATTTTTTTTTTTGGAATGGAGAGTTTAAACTCACTTTTGAGAAAACAACAGAAAGCTGTTTTCCCAAAACTTTTTTCAATGCTTGTGCGCCCCCCATCTCCCCACCCACCCCCAAACCCCCAACTTTCTCTCTCTTCCTCCATTATTTTTTCCTCCACAACATAGCAAAAGCTCGCCTTCCTCGAGCGCAGCCTTCGTCGATGGTGGTTTAGGTGGCCGGTGGCGATGGCAGTGTCGGTGGAGGACGGTGGCGGTGGCCGGACGGTAGCAATGGCTGGCGGAGCTCGACCCGAGGTTGTTCGCCGCGAACTCCTCCGCCACGAGCTTGTGGAGCTTGACTTCATGGACTCCTCGTGTGCAGTGGCTCCGCCTGCGGAGGTATGCAGCCGTAGGCTGGTGGTAGAGGAGGGTGGTGGAGGAGGGTGGTGAACAGTGGTGGTGAGGGCAGACGATTGTCAACTTCGACGGACGACGACGGAGGTCCAAGACCAAGCCGAGGGACCTTTCCACGGTGGTGGTGAGGGCTGTCGCCACCGTTGTGACGTCTGCTCCTCCTCCTCCCTCCGACATTCTCTCCTTCTCCTTGGACGGGGACGAGATCGACGGGGACGAGCTCGAAGTCGACGGGGGACGAGCTCGACCCGTACGAAAACAAGCTCGACCCGTGGTCGGTGGATATGAGCCCTCGCCGTGGTCGGTGCGGTGACCTCACCGTGGTCGGCGGATCTGAGTCCTTCGTCTCGTAGAGCCAGGACACGGAGTGGGTGGACACAAACTGTGGCAAGGACACAATATAAAAAATAATTTCAGAAAAAAATTTACCAAACAAAATTTTAACATTTTTTTTTATAAAATTTTTTTCCAGATAAAAGTAACCAAACGCAAACTCAGAAACTTATATCCAGAAAACCATTTTATAACATCATTATTCAAAAACTGTTTTCAGAACAAAATTTCAGAAAAGCTATCCAAACAGACCCTAAGTCGCGTTTGAGGTTATCGAGCGACATATTACCCAACTAACACAGACGACATGTTAGATGGTCGGTTGTTTCACGTACGGGAGCCTTATGATAGATTATCGTGAATCGTTAAGACTCAGATCTATCGAGTGTTGTTGCTAAAAAAATACATATATTGTTGCATTCATCAAGGCCCCGTTTGGTTCGCAGAATTGAGAAAGAAAAATAATTATTTTTTTATGTTTGGATGTCAAAAAAATTGAGGAGAAAAAAAAAGTAATTTTCAATGAAAGAAAAATTAGGAAAAAAATTGATTCCATCCATCCAAGTAAGGAATCATTTTTTCACATTGAAGTAATCACTTTCCTTTCCAAAATCATTGGCGTTTCCAAACATCGAAAAAAAAAATCAATGGGAAATAAAATTTTACAAAGTAAAAAAAAAAAAAAAAAAACAAGGAATTGATTTTCTTTCGCTTCCATTCCGCGAACCAAATGAGGTCCAAGTGTTTAATGCAGTTGTCGAAGGAATAGTAAATTATTTATTTATTTATTATTTAAAATATAATTATAATTGCAATTTGTCTGCTCGAGCCGCGGTCTACATTTGCTCGGAAGGCAATTTATCCGAACCATTGGACTACAAGCGCCCATGTAAACATAGAAGCTATTTGGTTTAAATTTTAGAGGCTTGAGGAATGCGTTTTGTATTATTTAGCCATATTTGTTGGTAAGTGTAGAATTATAAATTGAAAGAAATATTGGAAGCTTTAGATTTCCATATATGTAGGAAAGTAAAATCAAAGCTCCTCTCCCAAAATATTTTTGTTTTTCTGGAAACGTGCGTTTAGTGTATTAATTATAAAAAAAAAATTATGGTAATACTATCAATGACACCAATTGAATTCAGGTAAATAATATAATAGAATTAATGAAACAATATTATGAAAAATTAAACAAATTAAAATTATTATTCGTTCTGAACCAAATATGCGAATGAAAAACTGAATTTCTCGGACTACATATTTTCAAGCTAAACAAACATGGATATAGAAATGTTGAATTCCTTCCCATAAAAAAAAGGAATGGAAAGTTTATTTCCAGGAATACAAAACTTTCATCCAAACGTTCCGTATTAACTTCATATTTTACTGAACTCAGCTGGCTTGTAGTCAGCGAGGGAAGGTATAACCTCATGGCTAGGCGAACGGTCTCGGGATCAAACCGCAGAAGAGGTCCGTGTATGTGTGTGTAAAAATTGGAACAGTGGGACCAAAGGTCCAAATGGTATGCAATGCAGGATGCAAAAAGTTCAGTGTGTTATGCCGGACATTTCAAAAAAAAAAAAAAACCATATTTTATAACTTATTTATTTTAGAAGAATTTCTCAAAGTCGATCCACATCTTAGGCCATCCAGGAAGTTAGACAATTGGCCCGTTGGTAAACCGTATTTGGAGGTCGGATTGAATTTTTATGGATTGGAGACAAATCCATGGAATCCTATGTTTGGTTGGAGATGGATTGGAATGGAAGTATGACAAAATCCAAAACTTGAATTTGGTTGGATTTTGGAGGAAAATAATAATTATTCTTTAATATTTTCGTTAAAATATTTATTATTAATAATTTTGTTAAAAATTAGTAAATTAAAAATTAGTAATCTTTAACAATTTGTTAAAAATATTTATTCTTTAATAATTTCGTTAAAATTAGTTAATTAATAAAAAAATAACATTTTATTAGTATTATTAATAAAAAATAGTATTATTAATTAAAAAAAATATTAATTAGTTAACTTTGTTATAATCATAATTAATATTTATTGTATATTATATATTATTATAATATTTATTTAGTAATAATCATAATTTACTAGTATTATTATATTATAATATTAATTAATAATTATTAGTATTATTATAATGTTAATTAATAATCATATCCTATGTTTAGTATTATAATAAAAAAATTAGTTAATTAGTTAATTTGTTTATTTGTTATAAACATATTAATAATTATTAGTATTATTATATATTAATTAATAATTTGTTAATACTATTTATTATAATCTTAATTAATAATATTTAATCACAATTAGATCATATTTTATAATAATTAATTAATAATTACTAATCATAATAATATAATGTATAATTACTATTTTAAAATATTTAATTTATAGTTAATTAATCGTAATATTAATTATTAATCAATAATTATTATAATTATTAATCGTTAATAAAAAAATTATCGATTGTTATTATAATTATTAATCGTTAATTATAATTTTAGTTATAATTATTAATTATAATTATTAATTGTATTTATTTAAAAATTAACTAATCATTAATTATTAATTTATAAAATAATAACTAATCAACAATTATTAATTACTAATCGTTATTATAATTTTATAAATAGTAATAACTATAATTAATTAATAGCTTAATTATGATCATGGCTATAATTAATTATAATCATAAATCAAATCTATGTTGGTTGGAGTTGAATTTGGAGTTGGATTGAATAGAAAATCCATAATTTAGATTTGGAGGATTTTCAAATCCAAATCCAAATAGTAAAATCCGGTTACCAACAAGCCACTGACTTCTCTAATCTTAATCTGTGTACAGAAGAGTTTTCACTTATTGGACTTTGATTGGTAGTCTAATGCAGCTGGCTTATGACTTTCTCTCTGAGTTCCTTCTCATCATCCTTTAGATCTCGTTTGGTTCACGGAAGAAAATGCATTCCCTTAGGGGGCGTTGGTATGCGGTATTTTTTTTATTCCCGAAAAAATTTAAGATGAGAATCTATTACCACGTTTGTTTGGCTTATAAAAATTTATTCCGGAAAATTATAAATACCGGGTAAATAGTTTACCCACAAAATATGGGAATTCTATCCCTGAATAGTGGGTATTTTCTTTTGTCGGGAAAAAAAAATTATCTAAATTTTTTTTCTTCATTTTGATCAATTTGATTAGTTTTGAACATTTTTCTTTTTTTGTTTTTTATCTTTTTTTTGTCATTTTTTGTCGTTTTTACCAATTTTTGTCGTTTTTAAGCAATTTTTATCGTTTACACATTTTTTTTCACTTTTGATATTTTGTGTTTTTTTATCACTTTTTGTTTTTTTGTCGTTTTTACCAATTTTTGTCGTTTTAAGCAATTTTTTGTCGTTTTTACACAATTTTTTTTTTGTCTTTTTGATTATTTTTGTCGTTTTATCATTTTTTGCGTTTTTACCAGTTTTTGTCGTTTTAAGCGATTTTTTATCGTTTACCATTTTTGTCTTTTTGTCATTTTTTGATTTTTTTGTGCGTTTTTATCGCTTTTTTGTCATTTTTGTCGTTTTTACAATTTTTTGTCGTTTTAAGCAATTTTTGTCCTTTTTTACCATTTTTCTTTTTTTTGTTTTTTGATTATTTTTGTAGTTTTTATCGCTTTTGTCATTTTTGTCGTCTTTACCCATTTTTGTCGTTTAAGCAATTTTTGTCGTTTTTTACCCATTTTTGTCTTTTTTTGTCATTTT
>JANAVB010033816.1:851623-1087041 GCA_029216955.1 Iris pallida
GAGGAGGAAGTTATGGATTTATTTGTGAAGGTTTTGGGTGAGAGAGAAAATCTTCTGTGGTTCTGTTTCTGCGAGAGTACGAGGAATGTTTCTCATAAATTTGAAATTGAACTTCAAGGGTTGGCAATGGGCTTGGGCCAAGGGGTTGGGTCAAGACTAGGACTCAAACAAAACTAGCTAAAAGGCTCACAATTAAAAATAATAATAAGCATGCATATATTAATTATTTACTTATGGGCTTCACACCTATAAAACGAGTTGGGCCGGGATCCCATTATTTGAAAAAATAGGACTCGTTCCGATCCGTTAATGTTACACGATCCGTTTCGAAATTTTAGGAACCGACTTATTTGAATAGTTTATGGAACCGTAGTCCATCCCTACCTGTCAGTCTCATGTCCAATCACAGAATCAGGTCCAGCCACAATCGCATGAGACAGTACTTAAGGGCCTGTTTGGTTCCCTTTTTTAAACCCATGTTTGAGTTTAAACATCAGTTCTTCCAAAACTGTGTTTGGTTATCCCAAACTATGAAAACGATTTTCGAATTTTTTTTTTGGAATGGAGAGTTTAAACTCACTTTTGAGAAAACAACAGAAAGCTGTTTTCCCAAACTTTTTTCAATGCTTGTGCGCCCCATCTCCCCACCCACCCCCAAAACCCCAACTTTCTCTCTCTTCCTCCATTATTTTTTCCTCCACACATAGCAAAAGCTCGCCTTCCTCGAGCGCAGCCTTCGTCGATGGGTGTTTAGGTGGCCGGTGGCGATGGCAGTGTCGGTGGAGGAGGTGGCGGTGGCCGGACGGTAGCAATGGCTGGCGGAGCTCGACCCGAGGTTGTTCGCCGCGAACTCCTCCGCCACGAGCTTGTGGAGCTTGACTTCATGGACCTCGTGTGCAGTGGCTCCGCCTGCGGAGGTATGCAGCCGTAGGCTGGTGGTAGAGGAGGGTGGTGGAGGAGGTGGTGAACAGTGGTGGTGAGGGCAGACGATTGTCAACTTCGACGGACGACGACGGAGGTCCAAGACCAAGCCGAGGGACCTTTCCACGGTGGTGGTGAGGGCTGTCGCCACGTTGTGACGTCTGCTCCTCCTCCTCCCTCCGACATCTCTCCTTCTCCTTGGAGGGGACGAGATCGACGGGGACGAGTCGAAGTCGACGGGGGACGAGCCGACCGTACGAAAAACAAGCTCGACCGTGGTCGGTGGATATGAGCCCTCGCCGTGGTCGGTGCGGTGACCTCACCGTGGTCGGCGGATCTGAGTCCTTCTCGTAGAGCCGGACACGGAGGTGGGTGGACACAAACTGTGGCAAGGACACAATATAAAAAAATAATTTCAGAAAAAAATTACCAAACAAAATTTTAACATTTTTTTTTTATAAAATTTTTTCCAGATAAAAGTAACCAAACGCAAACTCAGAAACTTATATCAGAAAACCATTTTATAACATCATTATTCAAAACTGTTTCAGAACAAAATTTCAGAAAAGCTATCCAAACAGACCTAAGTCGCGTTGAGGTTATCGAGCGACATATTACCCAACTAACACAGACGACATGTTAGATGGTCGGTTGTTTCACGTACGGGAGCCTTATGATAGATTATCGTGAATCGTTAAGACTCAGATCTATCGAGTGTTGTTGCTAAAAAATACATATATTGTTGCATTCATCAAGGCCCCGTTTGGTTCGCAGGAATTGAGAAAGAAAAATAATTTTTTTTATGTTTGGATGTCAAAAAAATTGAGGAGAAAAAAAAAGTAATTTTCATGAAAGAAAAATTAGGAAAAAAATTGATTCCATCCATCCAAGTAAGGAATCATTTTTTCACATTGAAAGTAATCACTTTCCTTTCCAAAAATCATTGGCGTTTCCAACATCGAAAAAAAAATCAATGGGAAATAAAATTTTACAAAGTAAAAAAAAAAAAAAAAAAACAAGGAATTGATTTTCTTCGCTTCATTCCGCGAACCAAATGAGGTCCAAGTGTTTAATGCAGTTGTCGAAGGAATAGTAAATTATTTATTTATTTATTATTTAAAATATAATTATAATTGCAATTTTGTCTGCTCGAGCCGCGGTCTACATTTGCTCGGAAGGCAATTTATCCGAACCATTGGACTACAAGCGCCCATGTAAACATAGAAGCTATTTGGTTAAATTTTAGAGGCTTGAGAATGCTTTGTATTATTTAGCCATATTTGTTGGTAAGTGTAGAATATAAATTGAAAGAAATATTGGAAGCTTTAGATTTCCATATATGTAGGAAAGTAAAATCAAAGCTCCTCTCCCAAAAATATTTTTGTTTTTCTGGAAACGTGCGTTTAGTGTATTAATTATAAAAAAAAAATTATGGTAATACTATCAATGACACCAATTGAATTCAGGTAAATAATATAATAGAATTAATGAAACAATATTATGAAAAATTAAACAAATTAAAATATTATTCGTTCTGAACCAAATATGCGAATGAAAAAACTGAATTTCTGGACTACATATTTTCAAGCTAAACAACATGGATATAGAAATGTGAATTCCTTCCCATAAAAAAAAGGAATGGAAAGTTTATTTCAGGAATACAAAACTTTCATCCAAACGTTCCGTATATAACTTCATATTTACTGAACTCAGCTGGCTCTGTAGTCGCGAGGGAAGGTATAACCTCATGGCTAGGCGAACGGTTCGGATCAAACCGCAGAAGAGGTCCGTGTATGTGTGTGTAAAATGGAACAGTGGGACCAAAGGTCCAAATGGTATGCAATGCAGGATGCAAAAAGTTCAGTGGTTATGCCGGACATTTCAAAAAAAAAAAAAAACCATATTTTATAACTTATTTATTTAGAAGAATATTCTCAAAGTCGATCCACATCTTAGGCCATCAGGAAGTTAGACAATGGCCCGTTGGTAAACCGTATTGGAGGTCGGATTGTTTTTTATGGATTGGAGACAAATCCATGGAATCCTATGTTTGGTTGGAGATGGATTTGGATATGGAAGATGACAATCCAAAACTTGAATTTGGTTGGATTTGGAGGAAAATAATAATTATTCTTTAATATTTTCGTTAAAATATTTATTATTTAATAATTTTGTTTAAAAATTAGTAAATTAAAATTAGTTAATCTTTAACAATTTGTTAAAAATATTTATTCTTTAATAATTTCGTTAAAATTAGTTAATTAATAAAAAAAAACTATTTTAT
Source organism: Iris pallida (assembly GCA_029216955.1). NCBI lineage: Eukaryota > Viridiplantae > Streptophyta > Magnoliopsida > Asparagales > Iridaceae > Iris > Iris pallida. Next base: position 854,829 of record JANAVB010033816.1, read on the forward strand.
TAGTATTATTAATTAAAAAAAATAGTATTATTAATAAAAAAAATATTGAATTAGTAACTTTGTTATAATCATAATTAATATTTATCAGTATTATATAATATGAAATTAATAATATTTTATTATTTAGTAATAATCATAATTTACTAGTATTATATATTTAATATTAATTAATAATTTATTAGTATTATTATAATTAATTAATAATCATCCTATGTTTAGTATTATTAATAAAAAAATTAGTTAATTAGTTAATTTGTTTATTTTGTTATAAACATATTAATAATTATTAGTATTATTATAATTAATTAATAATTTGTTAATAAACTATTATTATAATCTTAATTAATAATATTTAATCACAATTAGAATCATATTTTATAATAATTTAATTAATAATTACTAATCATAATATATTAATGTATAATTACTATTTTAAAATATTTAATTTATAGTTAATTAATTATTATTAATTATTAATCAATAATTATAATTTATAATTATTAATCGTTAATAAAAAAATTATCGATTGTTAATTATTAATTATTAATCGTTAATTATAATTTATAGTATTATTATTAATTATAATTATTAATTGTATTTATTTAAAAATTAACTAATCATTAATTATTAATTTTATTAATAATAACTAATCAACAATATTAATTACTAATCGTTAATTATTAATTTATAAATAGTAATAACTATAATTAATTAATAGCTTAATTATGATCATGGCTATAATTTAATTATTAATCATAAAATCAAATCTATGTTTGTTGGAGTTGAATTTGGAGTTGGATTGAATAGTAAAATCCATAATTTAGATTTGGAGGATTTTCAAATCCAAATCCAAATAGTAAAATCCGGTTACCAAACAAGCCCACCTGACATTCTACCTAATCTTAATCTGTGTACAGAAGAGTTTTCACTTTATTGGACTTTGATTGGTAGTCTAATGCAGCTGGCTATGACTTTTCTCTGAAGTTCCTTCTTCATCATCCTTAGATCTCGTTTGGTTCACGGAAAGAAAATGCATTCCCTTAGGGCGGCGTTTGGTATGCGGTATTTTTTTTATTCCCGAAAAAATTTAAGATGAGAATCTATTACCACGTTTGTTTGGCTTATAAAAATTTATTCCCGGAAATTATAAATACCCGGGTAAATAGTTTACCCACAAAATATGGGAATTCTATCCCTTGAGAATAGGTGGGTATTTTTCTTTTGTCCGGGAAAAAAAAAATTATCTAAATTTTTTTTCTTCATTTTTGATCAATTTTGATAGTTTTGAACATTTTTTCTTTTTTTGTCGTTTTTATCTTTTTTTTGTCATTTTTTGTCGTTTTTACCAATTTTTGTCGTTTTTTAAGCAATTTTTTATCGTTTTACCCATTTTTTTTCACTTTTGATTATTTTTTGTCGTTTTTATCACTTTTTTGTCATTTTTGTCGTTTTTTTACCAATTTTTTGTCGTTTTAAGCAATTTTTTGTCGTTTTTACCCAATTTTTGTCTTTTTTTGTCACTTTTTGATTATTTTTTGTCGTTTTATCATTTTTTTGTCGTTTTTACCAGTTTTTTTGTCGTTTTAAGCGATTTTTTATCGTTTTTTACCCATTTTTTGTCTTTTTTTGTCATTTTTTTGATTATTTTTTGTCGTTTTTATCGCTTTTTTGTCATTTTTGTCGTTTTTACCAATTTTTTGTCGTTTTTAAGCAATTTTTTGTCCTTTTTTACCCATTTTTTTTCTTTTTTTTGTCATTTTTTGATTATTTTTGTCGTTTTTATCGCTTTTTTGTCATTTTTGTCGTCTTTACCCATTTTTGTCGGTTTAAGCAATTTTTTGTCGTTTTTTTACCCATTTTTGTCTTTTTTTGTCATTTTTTGATTATTTTGTCCTTTTTATCCAATTTTTGTCCTTTTTGTCGCTTTTTTGTCAATTTTGTCGTTTTAAGCGATTTTTGTCGTTTTTTTTCGGTTATTTTTCGTTTTGTCATTTTTTGGTTATTTTTTGTCGTTTTAACCGATTTTTTGTTATTTTTAACCGATTTTTTTTTATCGTTTTAACCGATTTTTTGTCGTTTTAACCAATTTTTTTTTGTTTTTTGTCGTTTTTGCCGCATTTTGGTTTTTTTTTGTCGTTTTTACCGATTTTATGTCGTTTTTGTCGTGTTTTGGTTATTTTTTGTCATTTTTACCCTTTTTTTGTTATTTTTTGTCGTTTATACATTTTTTGTTGCTTTTGGTCATTTTTTGTCGTTTTAACCGATTTTTCGTCGTTTTTCATCGTTTTGTCGTTTTTTGTTATTTTGTCGTTTTTACCGATTTTTTGTCGTTTTTACCATTTTTTTCGTTTTTACCGATTTTTTATCCTTTTTACCGGTTTTTTTATATTTGTTCATTTTTTTTCGTTATTATTATTTTTTATTTTTTCCGGGAATATTTATAATGTCACCAAACATGGGAATGTAATTTTTCCGGGAATTTAATTTCTTGGAATTTGATTCCCGGGAATATAGAATTCCCGGCTATATAGTATTCCGCATACCAAACGCCCCCTTATAGTTATATGGGGCAAATTATATGAACACAGCCAAAGTGATCGGGACTATCCCATTATGGCAGTTCTAGGACTGTTCACTTATCTGGCAGTCCATTTCAAAAGTGATCGGGACTATCCCATTCTGTTAGTCCTCGGACTGTCCACTTTTCTGACAGTCCAGCCTACAGACTGGACTGCCAGATAAGTGGGCAGTCCTTGTTAGATCCTGGCAAGTCCTTGTTAGAAACTGGGCAGTCTCCAGTCTACAGACTGGACTGCCAGAAAAATTAAAAAAATGGGCTAGCTCTTATCACTTTTGGTTGTGCCCATATAATTAGCCTTTACATGGACATGGAATAGTAGGATTCCTGTCACATTTTTTTTCGTTGTTTGGTTGGTACAGAAAAGGAAAGCAAAAATATAACAATGTTCCATTAATATCCTTAACTTTTAAAATAAAAATAACATTATGAAAACTAATATTAATGGTAAAATAAGCAATGATACATGGTTACTTTTGTTATAATTTTTGTAATAAATGTTGGAAAAGAAGAAGGAAAAATCAATCCCATGGGTCATGAGTGGAACCATATTTCCTTCAATTTTTTTTTCTTGTCAAAAATTGATTTCCAATTTGTGGCTACCAAACAAAGAAAAGGAACAACTTTCCTTTTATGATTCCTTAAATCCGTCGTTTGGTTCACGGAAAGGAAATGAATTTTCTTGTATTTTTCATGAGAATGGAAAAGTAGGATTTCTGTCACATTTTCTTTCTGTTGTTTGGTAAAACAAAAAAACTACCTAGGAAAGAAAAACAAATATAACAATATTCTAATAATATCCTTACCTTTTAAAATAAAAATAATATTATAAAAAATAACATTAATGGTAAAATAAGCAATGGCACATGGTTACTTTTGTCATAATTTTTGTAATAAATGTTGAAAAAGGAGGAGAAAAAATCAATCCCATGGGTCATGAGTGGAACCATATTTCCTCCAATTTTCTTCCTTGTGAGAAAATTAATTCTCAAATTGTGGCTACGGAATAAAGAAAATGAACAACTTTTCTTTTCTGATTTCTTAAGTCCGTGAACCAAACGAGGCCTTAGTGGCTCTTCTTCTTCTTCTTCTTCTTCTTCTTCTTCAATTCCCGAACAACCTGTAGGGAGTCCACGTAGACGAGTGGCGAGTTGCTCGTTCCTAGACCCTCCCACGAGCAAATCAATTACCAAAATAAGAATAAGAATTAGGGAGTGAGGGAACGTATGTTTGTCTTTCGAGTTTAAACTTGTTCGTGAATTTGACATCAAGTCATTCCTTGGACACTTTTGGTTATTTATAATGGCACAATTTCTATTATTATGGAACACTGGACAGGGAATATCATATATTTTATAAAAAAAATTACTAGTGGCATGCAAGCCACAAAATTAATTAGGGACAACATATTCTCATGTCTCTTTCTTAATATCCTACTCTTCTTCTTCTTCTTCTTTCTACTTTTTTTTCTTCCTAATTTACTTCATCTTCCTCTTCCAACCCTAAAAGATGGCACACACCACGCTAATTTTCAATAAATATAATCTTTTTATTTCTCTTCCAATTCTACATTTTATAAAAAATTTAATTTAACAACCTCAAAATTCGATACAGTTACTTTTGGTATGACAGAAGACTCCCAGCATCCTGACAGTCCTAATAAAAGTCAAAACAAGATCCTCACAGTCCTAAAGCAGAGAATTTTTCATCAAATAACTGTCATAATTCTTACCGTCATAATTATACTTAGACTGTCAGGATCCTAATAGTAGTCAAGACAAGATTCTCACAGTCCTAAGACAAAAAGTTCTATGCCAAATGACCTTCAGAATTTTTAGTCCTAACTATAGTTAGGAGTATCAGAATTGACAAAAAATTCTCCTACTTAACTATATATATTTATACCCTCTATTAATTTTAAAAGAATAATCCGAGAAGTAATTTTAAAAAAAATTTTGACCGTCTCCTAATAATAGGAGTTGTGTCTTCATTAATAATCTTACTTTTGGAATGTTTGGTTCGCGGAATCATCGAATTGAAAAAGAAAATAATTATTTTACTATGTTTGGATATCAAAGAAATTGAGAAGGAAAGAAAAGTGATTCCTTTTCCTTCCATTCCGCAAATCAAACGAGTCCAACTTTCTATTTTTGTATCATCTGACTTTCTATGGCTGAATTCATTTGGTTACTTGGCTTTATTTTTTTTTTACTAAGGCAGGGTCTGCTGGGTAACGGTGTTCCCGTTGGTTCTGTGGTAGTTTTGAACCTTTAGTTTATGAATAATTTTGCTTGTTAATTATTTTAGGTACTGATTTTTGTCGGCTCAATTTTTTTTTCAAAATCGATGTAATATAATTTTGGATGACTCTATAAACATCCCAAATCGATAGATTTTAAAAATTATTATTATTTTATTTTATTTATATCCTTATCAAAATATATAATTATAAGTACTAATACACTTTCTTATTTAATTTTATTGGTGTAAAAAACTTTCAAGAACAGGTTGTTAGTGAATTACAAATTATGGATTGGATTGGGTTAAAAGTCGCTACTTAAAAATCATCCAAAATTGAATCCCTCATAACCGTTTATAATAGGTACTCTGAAAATATCTCATAACCGCTGCTATCCTTACAATTGTCAAACAGACCCTTATATATATATATATATGATCAAATTGTACTCGAGCTTAATTTTTATAGTTAATATTTATGTTGAGAAGTAGTTATCAGTTTGAGTAGAATTGCCGTCGTGTATGCTACTACAGAAGTTGTTTTTATTTTTCCTCCTCTTTCTTCTCTTCCCCACAATTTGACTTTGACATCACACGAAGCAAAAGTCATCAACCTGGGTCCAGGGATTCGTATTTGCTGGATGGCACTTAACCTTCGGTCCATGTCAAGTGGCAACATAGAATCAAATATAATAATTATTATTTTTCGAGTCTTTCTACAAGTTATTTATAGGTGTGTGCATTTGTCGGTTTTTAAACATAAAAAAAAAAAACCTCTATTATAATAATAATAATAATAATAATAATAATTTGAGGGTGAGTATTTGTTGGTTTTAAACAGAAAATCAATCCGAATCGAATCAAAATGGTGATTCGGTTCAGTTTTCTACAATACGGTTCAATTTTCCATTTTAGTTTTGAAATTTTAATTTTTTTTTCGATTCGGAGTTTGATTTTGTAATTTAGGAACCGAACTGGAAATCCAATTATAGATATTTGAAATTAATCTCTATGAGTTTTTGTAAGTTTTTTGTTTTTGTTTTATAATCTCTTCTATTCCTATTTTTGTAAATTTATGATATGTTCTCTCATCCAACCTAATTTTATCTTTAATTTATTTTTCAGTGTTGAAGATAGTAGTTTGTTTCAAAACTCTTAGGTGATCATTTTTTTTTCTTTTTTCCTTCTAATTTCAATCATATTTTAGCTAAACCAGTCACAATTATTTCTATAATCTATTACTATATTTTGAGTTTTTAGATTTTTTTTTGTTGTTGAGCAAAAATAGTCATTTTTTAATGTGCTTGAATTTTATTTTCATATGTAAGTTCAGCCCATCAAGAAAGTCCAACCAAACCAATATAACCTAACCGACAAAAATTTAATACGGTCCAATTCGATTCAATTTGTATGAAAAGTCGATTCGGTTCAATCCTGGTAGGCATCAATCCAATCAATGCGATAGGTGCTGAGGTTAAGCAAGAATAACTTAATAAGGGATGAGCCTTTCACTAAGGCACGTAACATTGGTCTACGAATACAGTATTTAAATCAATCTCTTGCCCTTAAGCGCATCTCCTACCCTTAATGATAGTAGCTTAGCACTATGCTCATCCAATTTGATCGAACTCCCCACTCGCTTGCTCAGTGATTTACTCTCACTGGTCGCGAAAGATTTTCTTGATGGACTACTGATCCACGAAAGCAGAAATTGGATCTCTCATCTGTTGGTTTTGGAGTAGGTTCAATTTTGTTTGCTTTTCTCAAAGTTGATTGACAGAATGCTCAACCCAAGTTACTTACGTGCTTTAAGGTATATAGCCTGACTCCAAATGCAAGAACAATGTCAACAAGATTGCTATATGTATACGAATGATCATTCTTCATGAGCTTGGAGATGTTAACTATTTTTTTTCTACATAAGTTTTTTTTTTCTAAACCAGCACGTGCATGACTCAGTTAAATCGTGTGTCTTTCCGTACACGATTTTTAGCCGGTTGTCATATCATTTCGGACTCTTCGTACGGATCTTGTCTGTACTGGCTTTGTCATCATCGTCCCACATGCACACCTCGCGCTCCAGAGCTCCACAAGACGGCGATGATGTCTTTCGACGTCCGTAACTCAATGCCTCGTTTTGCCCACGATGTCGAAGGCGCCCCCGACGTCTTCACGACGCCTACGACAGCCAATGTCGTCCAGTCATCCGTTTTATGTGCACGACGTCCTTACGACGTATTCTCGACATCCATACGGCACCGCACGACGGGACGCTTGGTCGGCCGTCGTTTATACCCGTGGTAGAATGGTGCCGGTTCTCGACCATCCGTACGACGTCCTAGCCGTTGGATTTTCATGCACGGACGCCCCAATCTGTCCTCTACATAAGTTAATGAGTTTATTTTCATGCACGGACGTCCTATTCTGTAATGCCTGTGGTTCGTATTACGTACACTACAAAAAAATGCACATTGATAGCATAACGTAATAGCACGTTTTGCTGAACTGCTATAAAAAATAAGTTTGATATTTTGGTTACTTTATAATAGCATTTGATAAACGCTAAGATAGAGTTTCATTAAGCGGGAACCTAAAAACACTTATACCGCCAAACACTTAACCAAAAAAATACTTTTTCTCTTTTATTTCAGGTTTCTTTTATTTCCTCTTTCAGTTTCCCTCTTTTTTCAAAAAACCCTAAAACTCACCGCACTGGACGAATTCGCCGTGAAGGTCGCTGACACCGCCGATTAGAGTCGCCGACACCGTCAATTAGAGTAACCAACGCCGCCGTGAAGGTCGCCGAGACCACTGACACTGTCGTCGGCCCTAATTTCGTCCATCCCTGTCGAAGGCATGTTTTTCTTCCTTCCTTCGAGCTTTCGTGAATCTACATAACAATTGTTTAGGTTTTGTAGGTTTATAAGTTTCAATTGTAGAGTTTTGTATCATGCATTTGATTTTGTTTCGATTTCATAGTTTTGTTTCGATTTCATAGCTTTCAATTTCATAGTTCTCGATTTCATAGCTTTCATGCATTTGATTTTTGTTTCAATTTCATAGTTCTCGATTTTAGTATTGATTCGAAATTAATTTTCTTCTTTTTTGCATGCGTATGTTATTTGCGAAGAATGTTCTATTTTGACATTAAAGTTTTTGGGAATTGATTTAGCTGTAGCCATAGATAAATAGAATGAACAATCTGTTGTCTGATACTTGCGATGCACATTCATTTTGTTGTGTTGTTAAATTCAAACAATTGGATACACCAATACTTATGTTTCTGTCTGATTAGAGATGAACTTGTTTGGTTTAGGAAATTCAGATTTTTTGAGTATAGCTTAATCTGTTATATGAAACTTGCGATGCATATGTTCTGTATTTTGTATTCTAGTTTCATTTGTTCTTCACGTTTGCATAACCTTAGACTCATTATGTAATTTTCTTTTGCAAGTACTACTAAGTGCAATTATGGGAATTTGAAGCTTTTCTTTGGCTCTTATCACACGACAGGTTAGTACCATCTTTCTACATTACTTAGGCTGTTAATTGATGTCTTGAATTTTTGTATATTGTTGTTGTTGTTGTTTATTAGGTTTCGTGCTTTTAGTTTTATTGGTTTTAAACATGGTGAGATATGTTTGATATATTAAACAGATCTGGACTGAGTTTGAATTTTTTTTGCTTGAGTAATTATAAGCGGTTGAGTTATTTGTTAAATGGTCTGAATATTGAATAATTTTGTGTTGTGGAATACTCTATCATTATATCTGATATGGCGCTTATGGTACTAAAGGTTTAGATTAAAGTTATATCATATAATGGTGGACAAGGCATGGGTGCATCTTTGCAGGTAAAAATTAATTATATAGGTTAGGTTTCAATGACTTATTTATATGGGGTTTGGAGACTTTATTTCTTCTTCTTTTTTTTAACTTAAATTCTGCAATGAAGAGCTGATCCTGCTTATGAGAGAGGTGCTACAAATTTTGTGCGAGCTGTGGCTGCGGCTTTGGGAGACGCTGATATGATTGTATGCCCTTGTATTGACTGTCGTAATATAGATCGACACTCAGGTAGAGTTGTAGTTGATCATCTTGTTACTAGGGGAATGGATGAGGCTTATAAGATGCGGTCTGATTGGTACCATCATGGAGAACTGAACTCAGGCGTTGAAGGTGAAAGTAAATTAAGTCATTGGAATGATAAGATTCTTGGTTTATATCAAGCTGCTGATTTTTTGGATGAAGAGTTAGCTAGTAAGGGTCAATTGGGTGAAATTGCAGAGGGTGAGGACAAGAAAGAAGATGAGTTTCTTGCAAAGATTGCAGATGCTGAAACACCATTATATCCAAGTTGTGTAAACCATAGCAAGCTTTCGGCTATTGTATCACTTTTCAGACTTAAGACACAGAATGGCTGGTCTGACAAGAGCTTCAATGATCTGTTAGTGACATTGCCGGATATGTTGCCAGAGGATAATGTGTTGCACACATCACTGTACGAGGTGAAAAAATTTCTGAAATCATTTGATATGGGATATGAGAAGATTCATGCATGTGTCAACGACTGCTGCCTATTCAGAAAGAAGTACAAGAAGCTCGATAATTGTCCAAAATGCAAGGCTTCAAGATGGAAGACTAACATGCACACTGGTCAAGTAAAGAAAGGTGTACCACAGAAAGTATTACGGTACTTTTCAATAGTCCCACGGCTGAAAAGAATGTTTAGGTCTGAGGAAATGGCTAAGAATTTAAGGTGGCATTTTTGTAACAAAAGTAGCGATGGAAAACTTCGGCACCCTGTGGATTCGGTCACATGGGATCAGATGAATGACAAATACCCTTCCTTTGCAGCTGAAGAAAGGAACGTGAGGCTTGGCCTCTCCACAGATGGTTTTAATCCATTCAACATGAAGAATACAAGGTATAGTTGCTGGCCTGTTTTGCTAGTAAACTATAATCTGCCACCTGATTTATGCATGAAGAAGGAGAACATCATGCTAACATTGTTGATTCCTGGTCCACAACAGCCGGGTAATAGTATTGATGTGTACTTAGAACCCCTCATAGAAGATCTTAACCATCTGTGGAACAATGGAGAGTTAGCATATGACGCCTTTAGTAAATCGACTTTTACTCTTAAGGCAATGCTGCTTTGGACGATTAGTGATTTTCCTGCGTATGGGAATCTTGCAGGCTACAAAATAAAGGGTAAAATGGGTTGTCCTATCTGTGGGAAAAATACAGATAGTATGTGGTTGAAGTTCAGCAGAAAACATGTCTACATGTGTCATAGAAAGGGTCTGCCACCAACGCATAGTTATAGGGGAAAGAAATCTTGGTTTGATGGAAAAGCAGAACAAGAGAGAAATGGAAGAATTCTATCTGGTCGTGAAATTTCTCAAAACCTGAAAAATTTCAAAAACGACTTTGGAAATTTTAAACAATCTGCAAGTAAGAGAAAAAGGACAGATTGTTCTGGGTTAGGCTCTGATAGTGAGGATTTATCCAGCGAATCAGAGGAGGAAGAAGAGGAAGAAGAAAACGTAGATGAAGAAGAGTTATCAAGATGGAAGAAAAGGTCCATCTTTTTCAAGCTACCTTATTGGGAGGTATGTTATTCTGTCATTTGTTTCTTTTAGTTTTTTTTTCAGATTCCATCAATTAAGCGTTGTTTAACTTTGTTTTATTTATTGTATATGTGTTGGTTAGGAACTACCGGTTAGGCATAACTTAGATGTAATACATGTGGAGAGAAATGTTGCTGCAAGTATTGTATCTACATTGTTGCATTGTGGGAAATCGAAGGATGGCCTTCAAGCTCGTAAAGATCTGGAAGATCTTGGTATTAGGAAAGATTTGCACCCTAACACCCAAGGAAAAAGAATATACCTTCCCGCAGCACCTTGGAATTTGTCTAAGGCAGAGAAGAAAATCTTCTGTAGGCGTCTATTTGACTTTAAGGGACCTGATGGGTATTGTTCTAACATATACAGAGGCGTATCATTAGATGACTGTAAGGTCACAGGTTTGAAATCACACGATTATCACGTGTTAATGCAGCAACTTCTTCCAATAGCACTTAGAGGTTTACTACCTAAAGGTCCTAGGGTAGCAATTGTTCGCTTATGTGTATTCTTCAACCATTTGTGTCAGCGAGTTATTGACCGAGAGCAGATTTTGGTTATGGAAGCTGAGATTGTTGAAACTCTCTGCTTGTTTGAAAGATTTTTTCCTCCAAGTTTCTTTGATATCATGGTGCATTTGACGGTACATCTAGGAAGGGAAGCTCGTCTTGGTGGACCAGTCCATTTTAGATGGATGTATCCATTTGAGAGGTAATACTTGTATTTTATATGATTTTACAAAAAATTGCATTTGACAGTTTTGTTGATCTTTCAGTTTTCACAATTGTCAGGTATATGAAAGTTCTAAAAGATTTTGTGAGAAATCCTGCAAAACCAGAAGGTTGTATTGCTGAGTCTTATCTTGCTGAAGAGTGCATCCAGTTTTGTAGTAAATTTTTGAAGAAGACAACAAATGTTCAAGAAAAACAAGATAGAAACACTGAGTATGATAACAACTCAATCCTAGAGGGTCGGCCAATATCTGCAGGCATTTCAATTACTCTTACTGAAGTAGAGAAGAGAATAGCCCATCTTGCTATCATCCAAAACATGGCTGTCGTCGACCCTTATGTAGAGTAAGTTCCACAGTTTTCTAGTTGATTACTCATTTCTTTTAATGATCAACAAACTGATACCTTTTTATTTCAAAATCTTGTACAAGTGAGCATCTACAGTTTCTGCAAGACTCAAATGGAAGATGTAGACGTGATGCATCTACGTTATGGAGTATGCATACTCAGAATTTTGCAAATTGGCTAAAAGAAAAGGCTAGTTTTATCTTCTCTGATTTTTATGTTATAATGGTATGTGTCACGTCCCAGAACCAGAATACTGGAGAGCAGGGGCAGACATAGCCAGCTACGTATATTGAAATAGAATACATCTCAACTATACGGTCACGGCTGTCTAGATATGAGGGTTTACTACAAGCCAACAGTCTCTTAAGGTCAAGCCTATTGTCTCAATCTCAAGCAATTAACAGAGTTACAAGATATTAGAGCATCAAATATATATATATATATAAGGCGTCCCAAATATTACATATTGGATGATCATGAAGCTAGTCGTACAAAATGATGGGACTAGCAAGAGTTCAGTCATACATGATCAACCCTAGGAATTGTTAATCATGCTTACAGTCCGTAGGCAGACAATATGTAAATGTGCATCGAGCTAACAGGTGCTCGTCGGCTAAACGCCTCAAAAGAATAAATTTACATATAAGTGGGTGAAACAAAAAGGAAAACCCACTCTTGGCCCGGGTTCCGTCTAGTTGTCACCATTGGGCTGGAAGCTCGGTAGATCCTCGGGAGCTGCTCCAAAATCTGGCCACACAAAACCAGCTGGGTCAAACCCCAGAAAGAGCAAGTGCCACAAAGGAGGCCACAAATAAGAACAAAAACCAGCATTTCAGAACATAAAGAATAAAAGAAAGTACAAGTAGTAAGGTACACAGGGCGATAAACGACTAGGGACGCGGAACCATTCCGGGAGCCAGGTTACAATCCTTAAACCAGACAAGGACCGGGGTTGTAACCCTTCGCCTGAATTGCTCACTGTCTCTACTCATTTATCGTTAAGATAAGTAAAACAAACATGCTCAGGAGATAGCAGGTACTGGAGCTAGACAAGACTTAGACAAGGCTGGATACCATCCATTCACAATCGGCCAAGCAAGTACTACGGCTTACTACTTTAACTAACTAGGGTTATCACAAGCCTAATTACTAACAAGATGCAAGTGAGAAACTCCCAGTCCCAAGCCCTGCAGACTATCCAGTTATCTTTTTGCGGGTTGAGAGTTATAGGTGGGTACATTGCCCGGGAGACAAATGTACCCTTAGGTGACTTAGAGGGTGCAACACATGACAGTGTGCTGGAAATGTGCTCTACTCGTCGGCAAGCTACAAGTCCATTAAAGCGCCCAGATAACGAGATTGCCGGTGACTGGGAATTCTCCATGTTCTAGTTTGATCTAATAATTAGCCTAATCCAATTTAGCGCGAGTCCCTGGCCGTGGTACCCAGGAAGTCGCGTCCTAGACATGATGCAAGACAAGACAAGTGGATTATACAAACAAGCAAGCAGGAACACCCACGATGTCAAGTTGATTATACGAGTTAATTACAAGTTACAAGTCAAGTCAAGTCAGGAGTGCGCCGCCACGGGCCACTATCAAGTTATCAAGATAAATCATGTCAGGGTGCTTGTTAGGAGTGCACCACTACGGGTCACTGTCATGTCAGGTTGGTCATGTCAGGAGTGCACCACTACGGGTCACTGTCGTGTTATGCTAGGTCCTTGTCATACCATGCCATGTACAATAGACATTCCAAATATATTAAGTAAAATCAAGTTCATGACAAAAGGCGTAAGGATATAAAATGGGCGTAAAATATCTAATACAATATCAATATATATAGGACTATAGAAGAGCCAGGCTTAAAGAAAATAAAACCAAATCTCCAAGAGCTATTGGTTTGCGCAAGGGGTCAGGGGGTTGGATTGCGCAGGAGTCAAGTGCGCCAGGAGGCCAACTGCGCAGGGTGAGCTGCGCAGGGTACCAACTGCGCAGGAGTGAGCTGCGCAGGGTACCAACTGCGCAGGAGTGGATGGCGCAGCAGATGGATTGCGCACAGGAGGATTGTGCAGGGGTGGATTGCGCAATGGTCGATTGCGCAGGGGTTACTTTGCGCATGGCTAGCTTGCGCCAGCGCAATCCTGCGCAGCGCAAAGCACTGGCCAAGTGATTGCGCAATCGGCCATGCGCTAAGGAGCACAGGTCGGGGGTGCGCAATCGGCCATGCGCTAAAAAGCGCAAGGCAGAGGGCTGTTCTTCCTGGCCGAGAGCAAGTCCAAGAACACCAAGAACTTCAATTCTTCATAACTTAGCCAAATTAAAACCAAATCTAGATTTTCAAAGTTCTAACTTGAGTAAAATCGAATTCTCTTACACATGGAAGCATCAAAACATACAAAAATCAAAGTTAAATAGATCAAAACCATGTAAATCTGAAAATAGTAAAAACCTAGATCTAGAACAAAGGAAACTCCAAATCACAAAATGTCAAGTTCTAAAGTTATTCTCTATGGCCTAATCTAGCTAATGGACAAATAAAAAGTGGTGCTTATTTGATGGCAAGGTACACTTGCCTAATGGGTTGGGGAGTTGTGGAAGAAGGAAGAAGAAGAAAATTAATGGAGAGTAAAGAGAAGAGAGAAAGTTTGGTGGAGATATAATGAGGGTGGTTGTGTTGTGTTGAGGGTAGAGTGTAGGTTAAAGTGTTCCACTCATGTTGAACCAAACCAAACCAACTTCCACAAAATAAAACCAAGCCATGGTCCAAAACCCATTTACGAGAAACCAAAATCCGCAAGTCAAAAAAATTAAAATACGTGCCAAAATTAAATACGAGCATAAATACGTAATACAGGAAATGGGGGTGACAACTCTACCCACCTTCAAAGAATTCCGTCCTCGGAATTTAATCAAGGAGCTAGAGATTGCCACGACAAGCTATACTAAGCACAGGCAAGCTACGTTAAGCAGTTCAATCATACAATCATACAATACAAGCAAGGAAGGGAAAGCGTAAGGCATAAGAAAGACATTATACCTCACGAGTCAAACAGGTAGGGATATCGCGATCGGATGTCGTCCTCACGCTTCCACGTTGACTCACCTAGAGAGTGATGACCCCAAGCAGCACGGACTAAGTTAATAGTCTTGTTCTTGAGCGTCTTTTCTCTCCGGTCCAATATAGACACGGGCCTCTCCTCATACGAAAGGTTGGTACCAACAACCAATTCTGAATGATCTAGGATATGGCTCGGGTCCGGGATGTACCGTCTTAATTGGGATACATGGAATACATCATGTACCTCACTTAGCGACGACGGAAGAGCGAGACGATAGGACACATCGCCTACTCGCTCCAGAATATCGAACGGCCCTATATACCTAGGACTAAGCTTTCCTCGTACGCCAAAACGAATGATGCCGTGGGTAGGCGAGATCCTAAGGAATATATGGTCGCCGAAGGCAAATTCTAAGGGACGCTGATGAGCATCGGCCCAATGGCGCTGGCGATCCTGAGCAACTCGGAGGTGATCTCTGAATCTCTTGACCACTTCAACCGTCTGAGAAATCAGTTCTGGACCGAGCATCTGCCTCTCTTCGACATCGTCCCATGCTAACGGGGATCTGCACTTCCTACCATACAGAGCCTCGAAGGGTGCCATCTGGATACTGGCCTGAAAACTATTGTTGTACGAGAATTCCACCAGGTGCAGGTGATCCTCCCATGAACCACCAAAGTTAAGGATACACGACCGTAACATATCTTCGAGAGTTTGTATAGTACGCTCTGACTGCCCATCTGTCTGCGGATGATACGCTGAGCTGAACTTGATACGAGTCCCCAAACTTTGATGAAGACTGCGCCAGAAGTGCGATGTGAATCTCGTATCCCTGTCTGATACTATGCTGACTGGCACTCCGTGAAGTCTGACGATCTGCCTGAGATACATCTCTGCTAGCTGTGCCGTCGACTGTCCAACTCTAAATAGAAAAAATTGTGCCACCTTGGTAAGCCTGTCCACAATGACCCAAATAGCATCTCTGCCTGTTGGAGATCTGGGTAACCCAGTCACGAAATCCATGGTTATGTGCTCCCATTTCCATTCTGGGATCGGCAAGGGTTGAAGAAGTCCAGCTGGCCTCTGATGTTCAGCCTTGACCTGTTGGCAAACCAAACATCGAGAGACATACCGGGCTATCTCCCTCTTCATACCATTCTACCAAAAGTGTTGATGAATATCTCTGTACATCTTCGTGCTGCCTGGGTGGATGGAATACTGCGAACTGTGAGCCTCTGCCATAACTTCCTGTCTGATATCTCCACTGGATACACAAAGACGCGTGCCGTGTCGAAGTGTACCATCCTCATGAATACATAACTCTGGCCTTCTTCCTGCCTCGCACTCTGCTCTGAGCCGCTGAATCTTGGAATCTGCTAACTGTGCTGTCCGGATCCTCTCAACTATGGTGGACTGAATCTGTAGGCTGGCCATCAAGGCCACATTGGAAGGAAGAACCACTTCAATTCCCATCTTCTGAAGATCCGCCAATAGCTCTGGTTGTGCCGTCAGGAAATAAACTCCGGCTTTCCGGCTCAACGCATCTGCTACAATGTTGGCCTTCCCTGGATGATACTGCAAATCCACATCATAGTCCACCAGTAGCTCGAGCCATCTTTTCTGCCGCATATTAAGATCCTTCTGGGTGAAAACATACTTCAGGCTCTTATGATCAGTAAATATCTTCACTCTGTCTCCGTACAAGTAGTGCCTCCACAACTTAAGTGCAAACACTACTGCTGCTAGCTCCAAGTCGTGGGTCGGGTAATTCTTCTCATGATCACGGAGTTGACGTGACGCATAAGCAATTACCTTCCCATGCTGCATCAAAACACATCCCAATCCTCTGCCTGAAGCGTCGCAATAAACTGTAAATCCTCCGGTCCCATCTGGAAGGGTGAGAATGGGAGCCGTTATCAAACCTCGCTTCAACTTCTCAAATGATTCCTGACATTCTACTGTCCAAACGAACGGCACATCCTTGCGGGTCAACTGGGTCATCGGCGTTGAAATCCTTGCAAAATCAGAGACGAACCGTCGGTAGTAGCCGGCCAATCTAAGAAAGCTGCAAACTTCTGCCACGGAGCTGGGTACTGGCCATGCCTCGATAGCCATAATCTTCTGGGGATCCACTTCCACTCCTCCTCTGGTAATGATGTGACCCAAGTAAGAAATGCGATCGAGCCAGAACTCGCATTTACTAAACTTGGCGTACAACTGGTGCTCTCTGAGAATCTGGAGGACAACTCTGAGATGCTGCTCGTGCTCTGCTTCACTCTTGCTATAGACCAGGATGTCATCAAGGAACACTATCACAAACTGATCCAAGTAAGGCATGAAAATACAGTTCATGAGGCCCATGAATACTGCCGGCGCATTGGTCGCTCCAAAGGGCATAACTAGAAACTCCCAATGCCCGTACCTAGATCTGAACGCCGTCTTCGGGATGTCCTGCTCTCTGACTCTGATCTGGTGGTATCCTGACCGCAAGTCTATCTTCGAGAAAACTGAAGCCCCTTTGAGTTGATCAAACAAGTCATCTATCCTCGGGAGAGAGTATCTGTTCTTGATTGTCACTGAGTTCAAGATACGATAATCAACACATAGCCTAGACGTACCATCCTTCTTTTTCACAAGAAGCATCGGGGCTCCCCAAGGCGATCCACTTGCACGAATGAATCCCTTGGTCCTGAGTTCTTCAATCATCTTGTACAAAATCTCCAACTCTGAAGGCACCATTCTGTAGACTCGCTCTGATACTGGTGCTGTCCCGGGAATCAAGTCGATGGTGAACTCGATCTCCCGCTCTGGTGGCATCCCTGGAAGTTCCTCTGGGAAGACATCTGGAAACTCTTCAACTATCCGGGGCAACTGTACTGCTGCTACTGCCATCCGCAATACTGGAGGAGATGGCTCTACGGCGCCTCTGGAAAATAAAAACTCTGGCTCTCCGGGAATACTAAAGACAACTCTGCCAGCATGGTAGTCTATCCTAGCATAATGGTTCCTCAACCAATCCATGCCTAGGACTACATCATAGTCTGCCATAGGAAACTCTATGAGCCTAGCGGAAAACTCTCTACCGCTAACTACGATCCGACACGAGGAAAACACTCGATCTACTCCCACAAGACCATTACCAGTAAGTATATTGAGCCTCACTGATAATGACTCGGGCTCTAACCCTATCCGTGTCGCGAATCGTGCAGACATGAATGAATGCGATGCACCAGAATCAAATAATACAGATGCTGGAAAGGTGTTGACGAGAATAGTACCTGCCACTACCTCACCTGGTGCAACTTCTTCTTCCATGGTCATCATCATAGCCTGACCTCTAGCCGCGGGTCCCCTCTGCTGGAAACCCCTCTGTCGGTCTATGGTGGAGCCTGGGTGATCTGCTGCTGGTTCTGCTGTTGAAAGGCCTGGGCCTGAGGCAACAATGGCCTCGGGTACTGCTGCTGCTGCTGAACTGGAGCTGGGGCTGGTCCTCTCACCGAAGAACTAGAAAGGTTGGATGATGATGGACCTCCCCTATTCGGGCAGGTCCCTATCTGGTGGTCTGCTCCTCCACAAGCCAGGCACAATCCCTGTGCCCTATGACACTCTGCCACTACATGGCCCGGCTTCCCGCAATAAGAACATCCCACCGCGGAAGACTGCTTCTGCTTCTGCTGCTGCGGGTACGTCGGGGTCGAATGCTGAACCGACGTCACTGAGGCTGCCCGCCTCGGAGTCCCAATGGTTATACCCCTAGCTGCCGGGGCTGGAGCTGAAGATTGGTGCATCTGGTTGTGGGACCGCTTCATGCCTCCGGTCCTGTCCACAATTCTCCGGGAGGTATACTCATGCCTCCTTGCTGCCTTCAACACTGCATCGAACGTCTGGTGCTCGAACTGCTCCACAGCCAATAATATCTCCAAGTGCAGCCCTTGCTGGAATCGCTGAGCCCTATCGAACTCGGTTGCCACCAAGGTGGGGGCGAACCTACTCAGCCTGGAAAACTCGGTCGCATAGCCATCGACCGTCCTGCCTCCTTGCTTCAAGTTGGTGAACCGGGTCTGCAGGTCATACCGTGCCACCGCATCGAAGTACTTTGTCTGGAACCTCTCTCTGAACGTCGCCCAAGTGACTGGTGCCGCTAACCCCATGGCCTGAGCCGCCCACCAATCGCGAGCCAAGTCTAACAACTGTAGGCGTACCACCGCCACCTTCTCATTCTCAGGTGTCCTAGCTGCTTCTAGAACCACCTTGGTATCCTGAAGCCAAGCGTCTGCAGCAATCGCATCTTCACTGCCGTCAAAGAAGGGAGGGTTCAAGCGCTTGAAACTGTTGGCCGCCTGATTCCCTTGGGGACCTCCTCGGTTTAGTGCATCATGAACTTCCTAGTGCAAGGCGTCGCCTTGACGATCTTGGGATGCAAGTAGTTCTCTGATAAGCCCTACCAAAGGTCCCTCATCCTGTCTAGCTGGTTGAGCGGGCGGAGCTGCCTGAACTGGAGGTTCCGAGCCTCCGAGAAGCATAACTCGGGAGGCTACTCCAGAGTGCTGAGCTTGATCTTCCTGGCGCTGGGGTGCTTGTCGAGCTTTCTCTGGCTGGTTGACAGGTCCGGGAGTAATGCCGCTGAAGAAGACGACATAGGGAACAGTAAGGAAGGACCAGGACAGATCAATGATACAAGCGTGTGACCAGGTCAAGAATCTCAGGGATTTGAAGATACGAGCAGAGATCAAGGACGAAATATTGATTGAGACATCTATTCGGTAAACCCTTACATTTCTTGAATGCCAAGACCTGCATGGGCCACCACTTAAACCATGTCACGTCCCAGAACCAGAATACTGGAGAGCGGGGGCAGACATAGCCAGCTACGTATATTGAAATAGAATACATCTCAAGTATACGGTCACGGCTGTCTAGATATGAGGGTTTACTACAAGCCAGCAGTCTCTTAAGGTCAAGCCTATTGTCTCAATCTCAAGCAATTAACAGAGTTACAAGATATTAGAGCATCAAATATATATATATAAGGCGTCCCAAATATTACATATTGGATGATCATGAAGCTAGTCGTACAAAATGATGGGACTAGCAAGAGTTTAGTCATACATGATCAACCCTAGGATTTGTTAATCATGCTTACAGCCCGTAGGCAGACAGTAAGTAAATGTGCATCGAGCTAACAGGTGCTCGTCGGCTAAACGCCTCAAAAGAATAAATTTACATATAAGTGGGTGAAACAAAAAGGAAAACCCACTCTTGGCCCGGGTTCCGTCTAGTTGTCACCATTGGGCTGGAAGCTCGGTAGATCCTCGGGAGCTGCTCCGAAATCTGGCCACACAAAACCAGCTGGGTCAAACCCCAGAAAGAGCAAGTGCCACAAAGGAGGCCACAAATAAGAACAAAAACCAGCATATCAGGACATAAAGAATAAAAGAAAGTACAAGTAGTAAGGTACACAGGGCGATAAACGACTAGGGACGCGGAACCATTCCGGGAGCCAGGTTACAATCCTTAAACCAGACAAGGACCGGGGTTGTAACCCTTCGCCTGAATAGCTCACTGTCTCTACTCATTTATCGTTAAGATAAGTAAAACAAACATGCTCAGGAGATAGCAGGTACTGGAGCTAGACAAGACTTAGACAAGGCTGGACACCATCCATTCACAATCGGCCAAGCAAGTACTACGGCTTACTACTTTAACTAACTAGGGTTATCACAAGCCTAATTACTAACAAGATGCAAGTGAGAAACTCCCAGTCCCAAGCCCTGCAGACTATCCAGTTATCCTTCCGCGGGTTGAGAGTTATAGGTGGGTACATTGCCCGGAAGACAAATGTACCCTTAGGTGACTTAGAGGATGCAACACATGACAGTGTGCTGGAAATGTGCTCTACTCGTCGGCAAGCTACAAGTCCATTAAAGCACCCAGATAACGAGATTGCCTGTGACTGAGAATTCTCCATATTCTAGTTTGATCTAATAATTAGCCTAATCCAATTTAGCGCGAGTCCCTGGCCGTTGTTTTCCATAAAGAAATTCTCTTTATTTGTTGTGTTTCTGGGAAAATTATAACTGTAGGAATCCGATCTAGAAGACAATCGCTTTATCTCTTGGACTATGCGAAGAAGAAAAGCTCTCAAAATTTTGACAGTAGATATCAATGTATCTGTACAATGAATGAGAAAAAGAACTCTATTTATAGAGTCAAAAATAATAACCGAAAAGATAACTGTCTTCACAGCCTGTGCTTAGTTGAAAATCACGCAGGATTTAACATACGCAAGGCTGTGAGCAGTTACTGGACGTGACCTGTAACTGTTGGACATATGGCAATCATGCATGAGTCGTGTGCAAGTTACAGGACACGCAGACGAGAGATCAGTGGCATGGCTGCCACGTACTCCAATTTGATGAAATCCACGCAGACTTATTGAAGACGAAATCCACGTGAACTCGGTGTAGAAAGCTTCAAAATCCACACAAACTTGGGGCAGGAAGCTTCAGGATCCACGCAGACTTCGAGGCAAAGAACTCAAAAATCCACGCAAACTTGAGGAAGAAAAACTTCAGAATCCACGCAAACTTGAGATGAAGATCACAAATACACGCAGACTTGAGATAGAACTGCCAGCTGTCTTGATTCGGCGTGTCTCGACTGACACAAAATCTCTGACAGTGATTGCTTTGTCAGTCGCATTAAATGATAAGAAACCCTTTTGGTACGCCAACTTGACGAAGGCTGAGTCTTGCTGAAGAAGATTTCGAAAATCACGCAATAGACGACGATGATCTCTCGAGTTCTGTGCATACGTGGCATATGAAGAGACGTTTCTCGACTGTTGTGTTGTCAGTCATTATGATTCTGACGTATGGCTGAGCTGTCTCTGCGTGACTTCTAAAGGAGATGGCCAGGCAGAACTTAGCGTATATTTTGTGCTGCTTCTTGGATCACTCTGCGTGACTTGTTCTGATCAACTCAGCGTGACTTCATTTTTGAGGCCTACAAAACCCCCTTCAAAGTTTTCGAAAAATGATAAAATATTTTCGAAATACTTTGAAATAGAGATGATGAAATGAGTTAAAGTCACGCTGAGATGACTTAAATGATTTTTCGAAAGTCGAAAAGACTTTGAAGTTCTTCGAAAACACCCGAATGAACCTATTAAATATCATAATGACTCTTCGTTCTCCGAGACTGATTGCGTCCAATTTATGATGGAATATGAACTGTCGACGAGATCTGTTATATAAACAGGAAGAGATTCTCAGTTTTGACATTCATCTCTCAAAAATATGACCCCAAAGGAAGCAGCCGAAGAGGAAGCACGCAAGTTGGGCTTCTGTTCCCATGGTGACCCCACTTTTGGGGGTAAAGAACCTGAACCTGTCGTCATCGAGCTCAAGGACGACTCCACACAGTTAGCCAAGAATCTCTTGAGCTACTTTGGATTGGATGGCTCGTCTTCTTCTGATGGGCGGAGCCTTATGGAGAAGCGTGAAATGCTCGAGACTCTGTTGCATCGCCTGGGAGTTAAGAGCGTAGAGGAGTTAGGCATCAAACTTAGCCGCTCTGGAAAATAGAGCGTAACTTTCTACGCTTTTGTTGCACTTTTCTGTTTTGTCTTTTTGTAAGGCCATCAGTGCCTGTTTAAAGAATGAAGTACAACTTTTGTGTTTGATCTGCGTGCCTTTTAATGAAGAATATTAATTAGCACACTTTGACTGTTTCCAATGTTGCACTGTCTTCCGAAGTACACGTGACACTCATTCTACATTTTACGAGCGCTACTCACGCGGATCTTTTCCAAGAATAGACCTGCACTTGACCCTTTAAATAAATGGATGAACTCCACACAAACTCATCTTCCCATTCTTCTTCCTCTCTTCTGAGAATGAATTTTCTGTGAGAAGAAAATAGGAAAGCCATGTTGTCTGATGTCAGATCTCTATGCATGCTACCAGACATGGGTCTGTCAATCCTTAGCAGCAAACTCAGCGGTAAGTTCAATATACACGCATCGAATTTTTTGTTTACTAAAAACAAATTCATCTTCCTGAAATGAACAGAATGTATCTGTCTTTGCTTGGCCAATTTCTGTTGGCTGATTTTTCTTTACTGTTTCTTGCAGAATTTTGGCTGAAAAACTTCTTCAGAACTGGCATTGGTGATGTGGATGCTGTGGAGAATATCCTGCTGACACCAACATCAGGGAGCTTATACGCTTTTGACGCGTACATCAGACAACTCAGAACTCTTCGTGGGATAGAAGGGTCTTCCTTAGATGGTAGGAAGAGCCTTTATACACGAGAGTTGGATAGTGGAGTCAACTCTACTACCGAGAAATCGGGTAGTAGAGTTCCTTTCAAGGAAGAACTAGGAATTGTATCCCAAGGTTGGATACATTCCTGTCTTCCTTGAGAGGTTACCCCCATCCACCAATTGTATTGGCAGCAACACATTTTTATGTTGCCCTACTCTGTGGTTCTCCTCTCGTCTGAGAGAGAAGACCAGAGTTTGATTCCTGCTGGACACCCAGGAATTGCCACAAACAACGAGATTGTCAGAGAAGATCCAAGAAGAAATAGATCTCAGTTGTACATAAGATGAAAATCCAAGATTTGTAATAGATTTCCATTATGATTTGTAGGAAAGTCTAAAAAAATGTAATAGACTTTTTTGTGGTAAAATGAGAATGGAAATGATAATTCTTCTATGCTCAATGATTTGTATTTGTGGATGAATTGTGGACATGATAGATAATAAAATTATCTTTTCTGTTTTAGAGTATATGATATTATCAGAGGTATTATGGACGTGATAATATATAGGAACTCAAAAGAAAATAGATTGATTTCTATGTAGAGGTCAAAACATGACAAATGAGTAAGCAGATTCGGAATTGATTCAGAGGTTATGAAAACATGATCAATAACGAATCCCCACTTTAATAAATTGATAGAAGATTATGAACGGATGAACCGTTAGGAAATGATGAACAGATGAACTGTCGAGTGGATGTAATAAATGAACGGATGAACCGTCAAGTATTAATGAATATGTGAAACGTCGGATGAATGTGAGAAATGAATGGATGAATGAATATGTGAAACGTCGGATGAATGAGGAACTTCTGCCTATAAATATAGCAGAAATTTGGCGAGAACGAATACTTCTACTCCTCAACATAAAAATTTCATCTGGAGAAGCATCCAAGAAGACTGAGATAGCCTCAAAGGTTCAGAAAGGCACTGAAGAACGCCCTGCTGGTCCAGCCAAAACGAAGAAGATGGAAACAGGCGAAGGTTCGTCTGCACCCAAGCCACCAAGGGACATTCTGGATTTTCTGCTCGAACCAGGAAGGACTGAAGAAGAGGAAGCCATGAGGATGGCCGCTTGCAAATTCCTCGTGGGTTCTAGCAAAGAGGTTCTCGGCTCTTTTGCTGATCACGTCTTCGAGAAGGACAATAGTGGCCCACGTCCAAAAGTAGAGAAGGATGATAGTGATCTTCCTTAATATCATGTATCATCATTCATGAAAATAAAATAAAAATTTTATTTTTAAACATGAATTTGTCTGATGATTACAAGTATTTACATTTATACATAGTACTTTTTAAGGAATTTGCCATTAATAGGCATCAAAACTTTTCGACCATCCAATTCTGAGAGTTGATAAGCTCCATTTGAGAAAACTTTGCTCACAATATAGGGACCTTCCTACTTTGCGTCAAATTTGCCCTTACTCATATGATTCATAGTCATAGGACGTCTGACTGTTAGAACAAGTTCTTCTTTTTGATATGATCGAACTCTGACTTTTTTATTAAAAGCTCTTGAAATTCTAGCTTGATAGAATTCAATATTCTGTTGAGCAGATAATCGCTTTTCATCCAGAGCTTCTAATTCCTGAAGTCGAAGACGATCATTATTTTCTGAGGTAAGTTCATTAGCGATTGCTATCCTTAAAGAAGGAATTTGAATCTCTAATGGAAGAACAGCCTCAGATCCGTACACCAGAGAGAAAGGTGTACACTTAGTAGCATTACGGACTGTAGTGCGATAAGCCCACAAGCATTCACCAAGCTTCTCACTCCAATTTCGTTTGTTGGAAGAAACAAACTTCTTCAAGAGTTTGATGATGGTTTTGTTGAAAGCTTCTGCTAATCCATTAGCGGCAGGATTATATGCGGTAGAAGCCACATTATCAATCCGATGATCGTCGCAGAATCGAGTAAATCTCTGGCTGACGAATTGTGGTCCATTATCATGAATAATGTGCCGAGGGACACCAAATCTATAGATGACATGGTGTTTGATAAAGCTAATAACATTGGACGTCTTAACTTCAGATAAAGGAATGGCTTCGGCCCATTTAGAGAAGTAATCGGTTATTGCGAGAATGAACCGATGACCTTTAGATGACGGTGGATTGATCGGGCCGACAATGTCCATGCCCCAAGCTTCGAAGGGCCATGATGCTGCCGTCGGATGTAGAAATTCTGAGGGTTGATGAATAAAATCTGCATGAATTTGACAAGCTTTACACTTCTTTGCGTATTCGATAGCATCAGATACCATGGTGGGCCAATAATAACCCATACGTCGAATACGGTCTTGAAGTTTTGGTCCTGGCTGATGTGCTCCACAAATTCCATCATGTGCTTCACGAATGATTTGTTGAGCCTCGTCACCGGCAACACATCGAAGGAGTAAACCATCATAAGCTCGACGATATAAGGTCTTTGTTGTATGATTGTAATAGAATCTGAGTGATCGTCGTCTGATAGATGCTGCCTCACTCGGATCATCCGGAAGAATATCATATAATACGAGATCTAAGAAAGGAAGTCTCCAATCTTTATCCGTATTCTGATTCTCAGTCGAGTTACTGAAGATGAATTCCATGCTGGAATCGGATGAAGATGATATCGATTTACGACTGAATCCAAATCCTCTTGTTGTGTTGACGTCATGAGATGTTGATTCTTCAATGTCAACTGGAAGTCCTAGAGTCAGGTTATTTTTAAGATGAAATAATTCTCGATTACTAACAACAATCATTTGTTGCCGTCTGATTGGGATAGCCAGCACCGCTGCAAGATTAGCAAGGGCATCGGCTTCTGTGTTACATGCTCGCCTAACATGTTCAATGAAGAATTCTTCAAACGAAGAAGCCATAGATATAGCTATTTTATGATAAGGAACCAGATCTTGATGGCGAACTTCATAAGTACCCCTGATCTGATTGACAATGAGTTTAGAGTCTCCATACGCCTCCAAATGTTGAATATTCAGATGTTTAGCGAGTTGAAGACCAATAAGTAATGCGTTGTACTCAGCTACATTGTTTGAACACGGCTGATCGAGAGAATAAGCTCTTTGGATGGCAAGACCTTCTGGCGATACAAGAACAATTCCAACTCCAGTGACAATATCGCCATTAGGACCAATTCTTGATGCTCCATCAAAAAAATAGACGCCAAGTAGGATCTTCTTCAGCAATTTGATTTGAATCTAGGACTTCATCTGGGATTTCATCATAGAGTTTTGAATTTTCTGGAATTGAGTGAGCCGCCAGAAAATCAGCTAATGCTTGTCCTTTAACTGATTTCTGAGGAATATAGTGCATGTCATACTGAGCAAGTAGGATTCCCCAGTTAGCCAATCGAGAATTCAAAATACTGGGTTTCTTCATCATGATCCGTATAGGATTGATCCTGGAAATGACATGAATAGTCTGGCCAATGATATAATGACGTGTCTTTTGGACAGCAAACATCAAGGCTAGACATTTTTTTTCAACCGGTGAATATCGAGGTTCAGCTCCAGTCATAGTGCGGCTGAGATAATAAATGGCTTGTTCATGGCCATTTTAATTCTTTTGAGCGAGTAATGCACCCAATGAATGACTCATTGCTCGAGTATAGAGGAGGAACGGTATTCCTGAGACGGGAGGTACCAATACTGGAGGGCTCATCAGATATTGTTTTATATCATCGAATACTTTCTGACATTCATCATTCCAGACAAAAGAGACACCTTTCTTCATAAGTTTGTTGAATGGTCTGCAGCGTCCTGATAAATTAGAGATGAATCTCCTGATATAAGCGATTCTTCCTTGAAATCCTCGTAGCTCTTTTAAGGTGCGTGGAGGACGCATTTCTTGGATGGCTTTGATCTTCTCGGGATCCACGTGTATACCTTTAGAGGTAATGACGAAGCCGAGAAATTTACCACTAGAGACGCCTAAGAAGGACTTAGTAGGGTTCATCTTTAATTGATGCTTACGCATTAGATCAAATATAGCCTTCAAATCTTGGATATGATCCTCCTTTTGTCGACTTTTGACAGCAATATCATCAACATAGCATTCGACTGTTTTCCGCAAATGTTCACGGAATATAGTGCTCATAGCTCGTTGATAAGTTGCTCCTGCATTCTTGAGACCGAATGGCATAACTGTATAACAGTATGTACCAATCGGCGTTCTGAAAGAAGTGTGCTTCTCGTCCTCTGGAAACATTTTGATCTGATTGTACCCAGAATACCCGTCCATGAATGACATTCGTTCAAATCCACAGGTATTATCAACCATGACATCAGTGATTGGTAGAGGGAATTCGTCTTTAGGACATGCCGCATTGAGATCGCGGAAGTCTATACAGACTCTGATTTTGCCAATCTTCTTGAGAACAGGAACTATGTTAGCCACCCAATCAGGATGTTGTTCCTCTCTGATAAACCCAGAGGCCATGAGTTTATTGACTTCAGCTTCAATTGCATCCATGATGTCTGGACGAAATTGTCGCTGTTGTTGTTTGACCGGTTTAGCATTCGGCAGGATGTTGAGTTTGTGAGTTGCAATTTGTGGATCAAGACCTGGCATATCTTTATAACTCCAAGCAAAGACATCGATGTAATCACGAATGAGTTTGATCATGTCTTTCTTATCAGTTTCTGAAAGACTTTCACTGATGAATATTGGTTTGGGAGATCCCTCTTCACCAACATCTATTTGAACAAGTTTATCTTCAGTCGAAGGTTCTTTTTGCTCGAAACGGAACTTCTATTGATTATTTAATCTTTGGGCCCACTGTTCTGATTCAGGTGAGATTTCAAACTCTTCTTCGTCTTCATCACTTTCTTCAGAATGGTCAAAGGAAACCATATTGGAAGACAGAAGGTTGCAATAGAAGTCACCGATACTCGTATCGGAATCCCAAGAAGTGGTACTAGAAGAATCAGATCTCTTATCTTCGTCAGACTCGGGATCTTCATGGATAATATTGATGAAAGGAGTATGAGCAGTATAACCCAATCCGCATTTCGTCCTTCTATATTTCAAAGGAGGAATCCGGACAGGTATTTTTCTTCCTTTTCCATCATTGAGGCCAGTCCTGAAGTCATAGCCCATATTTTTGATGATGTCCCTAGATTGCTGACTATAACGACGTAGTTGTAATCTTTCAGTATCATCATTTTTGTCATCATCTTCAAGATCAGAAGGATTTTGAGGCCCTTTGTAGAAGAATATTGGAATGTCTCCTGGCTTTCTGCTGGGAACTAGAAAGTATGAAGATTATACAGGTTCTAAAGATACATCTGTATGAACAGTCTGTACAACTCCTATGGTTATTGTGTTCAAGTCATCTAACAGATGTAAATAACTATGAACATAATTACACACATCAACGTACTGCAAAGGTGGAAACTTTTCATTAAATGTAAAAGCAGCAATATTTACATTGGGAGAAGGCTGAGCCTTAGAGATTTTAGCCAAGTCAATGACTAAAGGGGAAGAAGAAGAAGAAGCTTTGTTTCGATTAAGATCGATAACAAATGGCTCAGAAGAGGTGAGCTCCCTTGAAGTTTGAGTAGGAAGAGTAGTCCGCCCTCCAACTGGAATTAGCAGAGTATCTTGTAAAGATACAAGAACTGTAGTACGCCCACTGACAAGAATAATCAGTATATTTTGAGTAGATGACTGAGGTAGCAGAGAGATCTGTCCACTCACTGGGATGATGAAAGAATCTTCTCCAAAGGTTTTAAGAGATTGTTGCTGAGTAGTTCGACCTTTAACAGGGATTATTAAAGTCTCACTTTGTGCATCTTCTTTCTCCATAGCTTGTATGATCCTTGTATACTCTTCTTTGTACATTCGGGAATCGTTGAAATAAGCTTCAACCCCATGGAAGGGATTTATATCAGCAACTTCTTTTTGTACTCTTCCATTGCTATCAATGTATTTAAAACATTGATAAAGAGTAGAGGGCACCACATTATTTTCATGAAGAAAGGGCCTCCCCAGAAGAAGATTATAGGATCCCACGATCTCGATCACATAGAAAGTGACTTTAGATCTGAAATCGCCTATCTGAAGCTTCAGATGAATCTTTCCCAAAGGCTCACTTCGGCTTTGATTGAATTTCAAGATAGTAGTAACCGTCTTGGAGAGCTTGTGAAGAGGGATTTTTAGTTCATCCAACAAACTCTTTGGCATTATGCTTATAGCAGACCCTGGGTCAATGAGGATACGATCTATCTTCATTGTATTAATATAACCAGTGTAGTAGAGAGGTCGGTCATGTCGATTATCCTCCAGTAGCATGTCGTCTTGTGTAAAGGTGATATTTGGAATAATCTCCAGTACACTGTTGCAATGTAAGCAAGTGGCAGGTTCCGTATCTGGCTTCTTCAATTGTGCAAGACAAGAGTCAGCTTGTAGAAGTGCTTCACTTAACGTCTCCCGAGTTTCTTTAGAAAGACGTAGAAGTTCAAAAAGGGACATTCTAGCTGGAGTATTAGCAAGTTGAGCCAAAATGTCAAAGTTGTAAGGCTTCTGAAGTCCAAGAGGAGAAGACTTCTTGATTGGCTTATCAAACCGAGCCTGTTGTTTGCCTTTCTCCAGAGCCGTAGGCTTGGGAGGAACAGGTTCAGTGGATGATTCTTCTTCAGGAGGAACATTAGGAGCATCTTTAACATCTGAAGGGATATCAGTAGGATCTTCAGGATTTTTAGAATAATCCTTTAGGTAAGGTTTCCCCGTTCGAGTAGCACTAACAAGTGCTTCTTCTTTGTCTTTTGGCTCTGTGTCAGAGGTAGACCCAAGAGAAGTCATATGACATGACTTGATCTTTCCAGCCTTCTTGGATTTTTGAGAAGAAATCTTTTGAGGAGAAGGCGATTCAAAATCTGCCACTAGATCAGGATGGATCCACATGATTTTCCCTGTTTCCAAAGTGATTGGCACTAATCCTTCAGACTGTGGAGGAGGAAGATTCACTATGTCAAGAGTTGCCTTGGGAATAGGAACAATCCCACTTTCAAGGAGTTGAGGAGGGAAATCTCCAAATTGCATAGAGACGACGTTGGAGGTGACGGTCTTCTCTTTTGGAGTAAGAGAGATAGCTCCAGATTTAATCATTTCTTGGATCTTTCCTTTCAATACATAACATGTACGAATTGTGTGACCCAGCATTCTGTGATATGGACAGTATTTAGGATGATCTGTCTTACCAGCTTCATCAGGTTTCTTGATCTCTGGTAATTGTATTTTATTACCTTTCAGCAGACATTCAAAGATACCAAGGACATCGTCGTCGTCAAAAGAATATTCTTCTTTGGGGCGAGGTGTTCTTGATTGTTGAGTTGTAGATGCAGGAGTTTGAACATTTGATGCATCTTTGCTCTGAAGATTAACTTCAAGAGTTTCTTTTCCTTTGCGAGCATTATTTTTATTGTTAGCACCTTGTCCTGTTTCTTTAGGAGTCATCTGCACTCCTTTGAAGGTTTCAGCACTGATTTCTACAGCTTTGGCACAGACTATGAAGGAAGGCCAATCTTGAAATTGAGTGGACCCTGTCCACATACTGATGATTGGCAACTAGTTTGATTTGCACGTGTCAATGGTGACAGCATCAGGAGTTCCAAGAGGCATCTTCAGAGCTTCTCTTCGAAACCGTTCAATATATTCCTCTGTAGATTCATTATTTTTTTGCTTGATTCTAATAAGAGCAGACATAGTCATGTCATTAAGCCCTTCATAGAACCTTTCAAGAAACATCTATTTGAAACCAGCAAATGAGGTAATACTCCCATCTGGGAGACTCCTATACCATTCATAAGCCGTTCCCTTGAGACATCCAATAAATACCCTAGTAAGGAGGGCAACACTTGGCTGCAGTTGATCAGTCATCACTTCAAAGTGATTGATAAACTGACTTGGAGAAGTGGTTCCATCATAAAATGAGATAGTAGGAGGCTTGTATTTAGGAGGATATGATACTTGCTTCCATTCTATCGGATAAGGCTGTTTGATGCCTAACCTTTGTAAACCATCCTTTTGTTTGAATGCCTCGAATTGAATTTTGAGATTCTTCAATTCTTCAGAGACAACTCCCGAAGATTGTGGAGTTGTGGCTTGTAGAGAATAGTTGGGAGGAGGAACAGCATTGTAAGCACTACCCCCAGCTCCAGAGAGACTAGGATTTGGTTGAGCTGGTCCAGGAGTATTGGATTGTACTGCTGGAGGAACTTGTACTGGACTTATATCAGTATCAACTGGTATGGCATCTGATACAGTCTGTCGATTTTGCAACTGAGCTGTCATGAGTTCATACATCGACTTCATTGTGTCAGTCATAGACTTCATTTGCTGTTCCAAAGAAGCAATTCTTTGATCTTGAGGAGTCAAGGAAGAAGAAGGTTCATCAGTATTCCCATCAACCATGTAAGTCGTGACTGTATGAGGGATTATTGATGAACTAGTAGATGTTGTATGCTCTGAATCATTGCTTTGTGTATCAAAGTCAACTATAGGAGAATTACCCCCAGTAGGAAGAGGTGGGAAGTTAGATTCTCCAAGAAATTCAGAATCAATTTCAGGGATCAAATTTCTTTGATTAGAAGCCAGGACTCTTGCTCTGGTGTTTCTATATACTCCATCTGGACTATCAACTCTACCCCCGGCGTCCCGAGAAGTCATGTTGACAGAGGCAAACAAAGGCTCATCTTCATCAGGCATAGGTTCATACTGAATCCTATTGAAGACAGACTGTCGTTTATTTTGACATCTGCATTGCATTGTGACTCTTGGCTGGAAGTCACATTCATGATCACCATGGTCTTGAACTGTTGATTGACATCTGCACCGAATTATGACTCTTGGATAGAAGTCACATTCAGCATGTTCCTTTGATATAGAATTACTCCTTCTCTTCTGTTGAAGATATTCCCGTAAATCTGTTTGTGAAGATTGAGGAGTATACTTCCTGTTCTTGGGTCTTGATGGCTCTTGATTATACAAAGAGTGATTAATGTGAGCCACATAATTTCTTGCATACTCTGCATCTGGATCTTTTATCTTCATATCCAATTGGTATGGCTTCTTAACACCAGAGGTGCTGAGTTTTGTTCTTAAATCAGTGGAAGGTAACACATTAATTTTGGAAATATGGAGTTTTCCTTCCATTGATCTGGATATTTGCAGAGAATGAAGAGTTGAACCACTCCTTTGATTAGGAGTTGGTAACAGACCCTCTTTAATGGACAGATTCTGTGCCCAATTTGAAGAAGTCATAGGAGAAGATATTAAGGAATATTTCTTCTTAGACTCATTCAAGTTTTGAGACATAGAATGTCCAGAAGGAAGAGTAGTCAAAAGACCATCTCCTTTTCTTTGACTAACAAAAGTATCAGTCAAAGCTGTTCCTGAAGTAAAAACTACAGGAGCAGAAGAAACAACTAAAGAGTTATTCCTTTTCGAAGGGACTTTGTGTGGAAGACCACCCCCAGTTCTAGTAGAACTCGGTGAAGAAGAAGAGATAACTAAGGAGCTATTCTTCTCTGATGAAATACACGCTGAAACAGACTTGGTTAAAGAACCAGAGCTGTTAGCGTGACTTTTGATTTTAGAATTACACGCTGGAACAGATTTGGCTAAGGAACCAGTACTGTCAGCGTGACTGTTGAATGTGGGATTGCACACTGGAACAGATTCGGCTAAGGAGCCAGTACTGTCAGCGTGACTTTTAGAGTTGAATTTGTACGCTGGAACAGATTTGGCTAAGGAGCCAGTACTGTCAGCGTGACTTTTAGAGTTGAATTTGCACGCTGGAACAGATTTGGCTAAGGAGCCAGTACTGTCAGCGTGACTTTCAACTTTGGAGATACACACTGGAACAGATTTGGCTAAGGAGCCAGTACTGTTAGCGTGATCTTTGATTGCTGTCATCTTCGAGTGCACAAGAGTGTGCGTGCTTGCAGTAGAGCTCTTGCCAGTGTTAGGAGCAGACACTGTGGCAGAGACTTCACCATTGACTGCCAACTGATTCTTAGGGACATAGACAGAGTGTCCCTTCGACTTGGCAGTGATGATGGAGGCTGGAGTGGGCTTGCCACCCTTAGCCCGCAGCATTTCTTCATAGGCGAGTTGATCGAATTTGATCGTCATCACCTTCTTCGTCGAGCCGATTGACGAAGTGTCGCATTGAGTTGTTTCCATCTCAGAAGAGGAGATGGATTTCCCCAGCAGAGTCGCCAATTTGTTTTCCATAAAGAAATTCTCTTTATTTGTTGTATTTCTGGGAAAATTACAACTGTAGGAATCCGATCTAGAAGACAATCGCTTTATCCCTTGGACTATACGAAGAAGAAAAACTCTCAAAATTTTGACAGTAGATATCAATGTATCTGTACAATGAATGAGAAAAAGAACTCTATTTATAGAGTCAAAAATAATAACCGAAAAGATAACTGTCTTCACAGCCTGTGCTTAGTTGAAAATCACGCAGGATTTAACATACGCAAGGCTGTGAGCAGTTACTGGACATGACCTGTAACTGTTGGACACATGGCAATCATGCATGAGTCGTGTGCAAGTTACAGGACACGCAGGCGAGAGATCAGTGGCATGGCTGCCACGTACTCCAATTTGATGAAATCCACGCAGACTTGTTAAAGACGAAATCCATGTGAACTCGGTATAGAAAGCTTCAAAATCCACGCAAACTTGGGGCAGGAAGCTTCAGGATCCACGCAGACTTCGAGGCAAAGAACTCAAAAATCCACGCAAATTTGAGGAAGAAAAACTTCAGAATCCACGCAAACTTGAGATGAAGATCACAAATACACGCAGACTTGAGATAGAACTGCCAGCTGTCTTGATTCGGCGTGTCTCGACTGACACAAAATCTCTGACAGTGATTGCTTTGTCAGTCGCATTAAATGACAAGAAACCCTTTTGGTACGCCAACTTGACGAAGGCTGAGTCTTGCTGAAGAAGATTTCGAAAATCACGTAATAGACGACGATGATCTCTCGAGTTTTGTGCATACGTGGCATACGAAGAGACGTTTCTCGACTGTTGTGTTGTCAGTCATTATGATTCTGACGTATGGCTGAGCTGTCTCTGCGTGACTTCTAAAGGAGATGGCCAGGCAGAACTTAGCGTATCTTTTGTGCTGCTTCTTGGATCACTCTGCGTGACTTGTTCTGATCAACTCAGCGTGACTTCATTTTTGAGGCCTACAGCCGTGGTATCCAGAAAGTCGCGTCCTAGACATGATGCAAGACAAGACAAGTGGATTATACAAACAAGCAAGCAGGAACACCCACGGTGTTAAGTTGATTATAAGAGTTAATTACAAGTTACAAGTCAAGTCAAGTCAGGAGTGCGCCGCCACGGGCCACTATCAAGTTATCAAGATAAATCATGTCAGGGTGCTTGTTAGGAGTGCACCACTACGGGTCACTGTCATGTCAGGTTGGTCATGTCAGGAGTGCACCACTACGGGTCACTGTCGTGTTATGCTAGGTCCTTGTCATACCATGCCATGTACAATAGACATTCCAAATATATTAAGTAAAATCAAGTTCATGACAAAAGACGTAAGGATATAAAATGGGCGTAAAATATCTAATACAATATCAATATATATAGGACTATAGAAGAGCCAGGCTTAAAGAAAATAAAACCAAATCTCCAAGAGCCAATGGTTTGCGCAAGGGGTCAGGGGGT
This sequence comes from Iris pallida, assembly GCA_029216955.1. Lineage (NCBI taxonomy): Eukaryota > Viridiplantae > Streptophyta > Magnoliopsida > Asparagales > Iridaceae > Iris > Iris pallida. Next base: position 889,437 of record JANAVB010033816.1, read on the forward strand.
TGGATTGCGCAGGAGTCAAGTGCGCCAGGAGGCCAACTGCGCAGGGTGAGCTGCGCAGGGTACCAACTGTGCAGGAGTGAGCTGCGCAGGGTACCAACTGCGCAGGAGTGGATGGCGCAGCAGATGGATTGCGCACAGGAGGATTGTGCAGGGGTGGATTGCGCAATGGTCGATTGCGCAGGGGTTACTTTGCGCATGGCTGGCTTGCGCATGGCTAGCTTGCGCCAGCGCAATCCAGCGCAGCGCAAAGCACTGGCCAAGTGATTGCGCAATCGGCCATGCGCTAAGGAGCACAGGCCGGGGGTGCGCAATCGGCCATGCGCTAAAAAGCGCAAGGCAGAGGGCTGTTCTTCCTGGACGAGAGCAAGTCCAAGAACTCCAAGAACTTCAATTCTTCATAACTTAGCCAAATTAAAACCAAATCTAGATTTTCAAAGTTCTAACTTGAGTAAAATCGAATTCTCTTCCACATTGAAGCATCAAAACATACAAAAATCAAAGTTAAATAGATCAAAACCATGTAAATCCGAAAATAGTAAAAACCTAGATCTAGAACAAAGGAAACTCCAAATCACAAAATGTCAAGTTCTAAAGTTGTTCTCCATGGCCTAATCTAGCTAATGGACAAATAAAAAGTGGTGCTTATTTGATGGCAAGGTGCACTTGCCTAATGGGTTGGGGAGTTGTGGAAGAAGGAAGAAGAAGAAAATTAATGGAGAGTAAAGAGGAGAGAGAAAGTTTGGTGGAGATATAATGAGGGTGGTTGTGTTGTGTTGAGGGTAGAGTGTAGGTTAAAGTGTTCCACTCATGTTGAACCAAACCAAACCAACTTCCACAAAATAAAATCAAGCCATGGTCCAAAACCCATTTACGAAAAACCAAAATCCGCAAGTCGAGAAAATTAAAATACGTGCCAAAATCAAATACGAGCATAAATACGTAATACAAGAAATGGGGGTGACAGTATGTATATGTCTATTGGTGTCTGACTTGTTGTTTTTATTTGTTAGATACCTCTTGATTCAAAAGAACATGGAGAAACACTTAAGTGGTTGGCATATGGTCCACGTACTTCTGTACGATCGTATTTAGGTTATATAGTGAATGGTCAACGGTTTCACACAAGATCAGTAGATAGAAAAAGTCAGAATAATGGGATTTTCTATGAGGCTACTGCAATCTACAGATCTAGTGCGAAAGACACTTCACAAGTGGTTGATTTGGTGTCATACTACGGCAGAGTAACTGACATTATCTTGTTGGATTATAATATTTTTTACGTTCCTTTATTCCTGTGTCAATGGGCAGTAATGGGTAATGGAGTGAAGATAGAAGATGGTTTCACACTTGTCAACCTAAATCATAGTCAAGTCTCTCTTTTTAAGGGATCCTTATATCTTAGCCTCTCAAGCAAAGCAAGTGTTTTATTCAAGGGAAGACGAATCATCAAGTTGGTATATTGTTATGAGAGGTCCGGCAAGAAGATACAGTAAGGAAGATTTTCAAGAAGGAAATGCTGACATTGGGCCACTGCCATCAAGTGTTGACATGGATGTTGACATGGATGATGCTGAAAATGCCCGAACTAATTGTGAAGGCATATATGTGTGAAATTTAGGTTTTTGATTATTTTTAGTTTCTTCCTTGTTTGTTTGTTGTGTCTGATGTGTGATTGGTCATTGTGTGCTTACTTGATGTTTTCTTGTTTTGCTTCTATAAATGTGAATTAACTCGTTTCTGTCATTTGTTTCAGGTGAATTAAAATGGGAGGTGGAAAGAAGAAGCGAGGAAGGAAACCGAAAAGGAAAGAGGGTCAATCGGATGATGAACCAGAATTTTTGGGTCATATTGAACCAGAAGCAGAACCACAAACCCAAGTAGAAGAACATGTACAACCACAACTCCTATTAGAAGATGTTCAGCTTTCAGAAGACCAGCAAGACCCGCAACCTTTGGCTGAGGAAGAGACTAAAGCTGAGAATGTAAGGACATCTACAGCTGAAGATGGTGAAAAAGGTGTAGATGAAGAAGAGCCTGAAGGTGAGTTTGAGTTATCTGAAGAGCATGAACGTGAGGTTGAACCTAAGCGTAAGAGACAGCGAGGATCGACAAGGATGAAAGACATCGCCAAGGACCCAAATACCAGAGTGCGAGTTGACTTCACTTTCATGGGAGAACCTTATGGTCCTGGGTCAGTTAAGTTATCTTCATACTTAGGTCCACTGGTACGGGAACACGTTCCTGTTACACTTGAAAGTTGGAAAAAACTCGGTAAAGAAGTCAAGACACTTCTTTGGAAATCTGTTCAGGTTACATCTTTAAACTGACTTCTTAGAAAGTGCCATAATCAGATTATTTCTGTAATTTACTGTTTTGTTTTGCATATGAGTTCAGGCAAGGTTTGAATTAGATGAAGATTACCAAAAGAGTGCAGTGCTTAAGCAGATGTGATGTTTGTGGAGGTCATCTAAATTGTGCCTAGTTTCCCAGATTAATGAAGCAAAGAACAACCAACAGAGGATGAATCTGAGACCTAAGAATGTTTCTCCAATTGATTGGCGTAAATTTGTGAAGCTCAAAACAAGCCAAGCATTTAAGGTATTCATTTGGAATTAATTGGTAAGTGTTTTAGTAGATAGAAGATTACATAGTAACATTCATCTATTAGGCTCTGAGTGATAGCTATAAGGAAAGAAGGCGCAAACAGATTTCGCACACTTGTAGTCGTAAAGGAATGGTTAGACTAGCAGAAGAGATGGTAAGCCTAAAGTTATGTTCTTTTATTATGATCAGCATATTCAAAGTCCTTTTATACACCTCTTATATTTTCTCTCCTCAAAAAATTGGTAGTGAAGACCCAGCTGAAGTGACAAGGCTAAGGGTTTGGGTCAAGTCGCGTACCAAAAAAGATGGTACACCAGTGAATACAAATGCGGCTGAGAAAATTGTAAGTTCTTAATTGGACTTGAAATGATTATGATTTGAGTTTTTAAGATGTCATGTTCTGTTACATTTTAGCCTTTGGAATCTGCATTTTATGATTTGTAGAAAAAGGCAGCTGAGATGGTTAATAGTGATGGTCCATCTTCTGCAACGAATGAAGGACGAGATACACTTAGCCAACTTTTAGGACCCGACAATCCTGGTCGAATGAGGGCAATAGGTAGGAACATGAGTAAGACCAAATTAGCTTGTTTCCAAGTGAAGCACAAGTGTATGACTGAAATGGAAGAGAAACAAGTTCATCTCCAACAAAAAGTCAATGAGTTACAAGCTGAAATTGCCAAAATGAAAAACCACGTAAGACAATTCTCAATAAATACGTTGAGCCACAGAATTGATATATAATTTTGACATTTGTCCTTGTTTAAAACAGAGACAAGAACCTGAAGTTGGTGAAAACTCGGCTGCAAGAGTAAGGCTTTCATATCATATCAATGCTTTCGTTCTTACTTTACGATCTGATAATTTATATTCTAAACATTTTCTAGAGTGTGAACAAAAGATCACAACCTAAGTGTGTCTTGATTGATTGGGGTGGTACTGATGCAAACGTTGCTGAGGGGCATATTATTTCTTCTGATCCGGAAGACTTGGTGAATGAGAGTCGCTTAGGCCCTATGGATGTTAAAGTCTTGGTTGACACTGCTACTGTACCAGAAGCATTCCTTTGGAGACCTGCGACTAACATGTTCACAATTGAGGAAGCTGTTGGACAGATGATTGCGTGGCCTGCCTCTAAGTGTGTTAACCTAGAACAGGGGCTCCAACAAGAAGACATTGCACCACTGGTAAGGTTTATTTGTCAGACTAATAGCAAATTGAATTGGTCATTGATGAGTAAGATTATGTGATTGTTAGCTGAATGTGTTTGACAGGGCCCAAGGACAAATTCTGCAAACAAGTGCAAACTATTAGATTTGTCTGCAGATGATTTGGTTGTTGCTGAAGGACGTTGGCAAACACAAGAACCAAAAGCATTGGTTAATGGACTTCCACTCGGACCAAAGACAGTTAAAGTATTTGTGGATGTCATACATCAACCTGATACATTCATATGGAGGCCTACGATGGACAAGACATATCTTGAGGACTGTTTAATGTCTTTCGTGGCATGGCCTGCCATCAAAGTTGTATTTGAGAACACAACAGATGCAACAGGTCAGAAATCTTCTCTTCAGAATCCTGCATCATCTGATAAAACATCAGGAGGAAAATCAGCATCAACAGGTCAAAAATCTACTGGAACAAGTTCTACATCTCATATAGAGACATCTCGAGCAACAGGTACAAAATCTGCAGCAACTTTTCCAAAACCTCCTGCTGAGAAGGCTCCGACAATAGGTCCAAAATCTCCTGTAAGGAAATCTCAACTAGCCTCACAATCCCCTATCCGAAGATCTCCGGTAAATTTTTGTAAATATGATCTGAAGTTGGTTCTGCTTATTACTGTGTGTATTAATTGGTTTATGTTAACTGGCAGCGTAAACATGGAGCTGAAGTTATCAAGGAAAATCAAAAGTGCAAGTTGATGGACATTAGCGGAAGGAAGCGGGTTGTTGCTGAAGGGCGTGTGCATTCAACCGACCCAGAGCAAAAGGTACACTTTGTTCACTTGGGGCCTAATGCAGCTAGAGTTTGGGTAGATATAGTGAAGGTAGATGATGCAGCGGTTTGGAGAACAACAAATGATATCGAGTTTATGAGAGATGCACTTGGTTCGTCTATCGCATGGCCAATGGATAAATTGGTCATCTTTTGATTTTAAGAAACTTGGTAAGTGTTTTAATTAGTGTAATGCTTGTGTTTTGGTTTTCAATCTGATGTTTCATTGCTTAACTGATGTAAGACCTTGTTGCTTTTTTTGCAGGGGAATGAACAAACTTTGGTCCGAGTTAGCTAGTTTAAATTAGATTTAGACTAGCTAGGCTTATGAACTTATGACTTGTCTTATGTATTTTGGATTCAAACCTATGTTATGTATGTTGAATGAAACTCTAGACTTGTGTTATGTATGTTGGATTGGTTTTAGACTTGTGTTATGAATGATCTTATTTGTGTAAAACAGGTTCTTATTTATATCAATGTGAAACAGGTTCTCTAATATTACAATAGATACGTAAAATAGGTTCTTATTGAATGAAAATACGTTTAATAGCAAAAAAAAAAACTGTTATAATCATATATTATAGCACGAAACTTTAGCCGTAAAATAATTAATTAACGCTATAACAAAATATTTTAAAACAATAAAAAATTGCTATTGTAGAACGTCCTATCATAGCACAAAATATGAATTGTCATCAAGTTTTTAACATAAAATGGATGTGCCATAATAAAGAAAATTAAGGCATTCAGATATTGCTATTGTATCTGAACCTGTCGTAGCATTTTAGAAAAACGCTATCGTATGGGTGGAACCTAAGATAGCTGCCGATGACATAGCATTTATGAAAACGCTATGTAATACGTATGATAGCAGATTTTTTGCGCTAATAATGTACATATTTCTTGTAGTGGTATTTTTAGAATACGTGTACGTATTTTATTCTGTATTGCATGATTCCTTGCTTAGCTCTTCCTTCATGACTTGGTTATTCTTGGTTCGGGTTGGCTTGGTTCGGTTGGGATTGTTTTTGGTTCATCATGAACCATGGATGAACCCCCTACCTACCACCACCTTTGGTATTTATTACCATTCTTCTTTCTCTCTCTTCATTAATCATCTTCTTCTTCCTCATTTACTTCCTTACCTACCAGAGAGAGGGAGAGAGAGGTCTAGGCAAGTACAACTTGCTTCATGGAGGAACTCTAATTTTATTGCTTCATTCTCTTCCTTACAGCATTTTAACTTACTTTAGTACTTGGCATTTTTAATTTCCATGGCTAGATTCTTGTAGATCTAAGTTTATTTTATTTTCAAAATTATTGGATTTTGATCTACTTAATCTTGTTATTTCTAAGTTTTGATGGTTTCATGTGGTAGAGCATTTCATTCTGCCCCATTTTGACCTATAGAAGTTCGAATTTGGACTTCGGATGAAGATTTCATGGAGCTTGGAGCATGGATTCTTGGCGTTCTTCTTCTCGGAAGCTTGGAGAAGAAGAACAGTGCTAGACTTGACCGCATGAATACTTCATGCGGCAAGTGATTCCGAACCGCATGGGCCTTCATACGACAGTCCTGGCCGCATGGGCTTGACTTGACCGCATGAACATTTCATGCGGCAAGGGCTCTCTCAGCCGCATGAACTTTTCCCCACGAGCCGCATAGGCCCTGATCCTCGAGCCGCATGAGAACCCCCAGACCCAGCCGCATGGACTTCTTAGTCCGGGCCGCATGACCCAGATTAATCCCAGCCGCATATGCATCTTTTATTTCCTGAGCCGCATGGACTTCTTTTCCGCTAGCCGCATGAGACCCACCTAATTAGGCCGCATGCGCCCTCGTCCCCCTGAGCCGCATGCGTCCCTCTTATCTTGGCCGTATGGGTTCCAGTGACCCTGGCCGCATAGGCCTGAGCCGCATGACTTTCTAATAACCCTGTGTATTATTATTAATTACCCATGTTTTGTAACTCCTTATTGTATATTTTTATGCCCATTTCATATCCTTACGCCTTTTGTCCTGAACTTGATAATCCCGAATTTACTTGATATGTTGGACATGATAATTGAGCACAACATGATAGTGGCCCGTCGTGGCGCACCCCTGACATGTAAACATGACATGACATGATAGTGGCCCGTCGTGGTGCACTCTTGACCAGTACACTTGACATGATAACATGACCTGATAGTGGCCCGTCGCGGCACACTCCTGACCAGTAAACTGGACATGATAACCTGACATGATATATCTTGACAGCTATTGCGACGGCTACCTGACATGACATGGCCTGTATAAATAACATGGACACCGTGGGCGATTGTGCTTGTACAAATAAACCAGTCCTGTCTTGCATCATATCTAGGATGGGACTCCTGAGTACCACGGTCAGGAGTACCTACTAAAATGGACTAAGGTTAATAACTAGAATTATACAGTAGTCATGAAGAGATTTCCCAGCTACAGGCAATCCCGTTACCTGGGCACGTCTTGGGATTTGTAGCCTGCCGTCGAGTAGGGCACATTTCTAGCACACTGTCATGTGTTGCACCCTTCAAGCTCCCTAAAGGTATATTCGTTTCCTGGACGATGTACCCACCTGAATTCAACTCTAACCCGGGTAACCTGGATGGTCTGCAGGGCTTGTGGCTGTGGAATAATCTCACTGTATCTTGCTAGTAATTAGGCCTGTGATAACCCTAGTTAGTTAAAGTAGCAAGCCGTAGTTCTTGTTTGGCCGTAAAATGATTGGATGGAGTCTAACCGGTCTAGTCTTGCCCTGATTTTGTCCCAGATTACTGCATGACCAGAATGCTTGTATTATTTTACCGATAAATGGTGAGAATTCCAAGTTCTGTTCAGACGAAGGGTTACAATCCCGATCCTTGTTTGGTTTACGGGTTGTAACCTGGCTATCTGAATAGTCCCATGGTTATCTCATCGTATATCACCTGTCATGATTTTCCTTAATTACTGTCTTTTATTTAAATTATATTCTTGTGCAAATTGCTGGTTTTGGTTTCTAAGTGAAGCCTCCTTTGTGGTACTTGCTCTTTCTGGGGTCTGACCCAGCTGGTTTTGTGTGGCCAGATTCTGGAGCAGCTCCAGAGGATCTACCGGTTCTCCAGCCCGATGGTGAACACCAGACGTAACCAGGGCAACGAGTGGGTTTCTTTTGTCCTTCCACTTTATTGTAAAATTATTCTTTTGAGGCGTTTAGCCGCCGAGCAAGTGTTAGCTCGGGTACATTTTTACTTACTGTCTGCCTACGGGCTGTAACATGATTGGCAACCTAGGGTTGATCATGTATGACTAAAACTCTTGCTAGTTCTCACATTTTGTAACGACTAGCTTCATGATCAGCTGAATATGTAATGTTTGGGACGCCTTACTATTGTATATTTGGTGATCTTACATCTTGTAATATTTACTTATTTGCTTATGATTGAGACACTAGGCTTCTTGTTGACCTTAAGAGACTGATGGCTTGTAGATAAACCCTCATATATCTAGACAGCCGTGACCGTATAGTGGAGTGGATCCCATCTCATTATACGTAGCTGGCTATGTCTGCCCCCGCTCTCTAGTATTCTGGTTCTGGGGCGTGACATGGTTTAAGTGGTGGCCCATACAGGTCTTGTAAATCAAGATATGTGAGGGTTTACCCAATAGATGTCTCAATCAATATTCGCCCTTAATCTCTGTTCGTATTCTCTGAATCCCTGAAATTCTTGTCCTGAGCATATTCTTGTAATCGTTGATCTGTCCTGGTCCTTCCTTATTATTCCCTATGTCGTCTTCTTCAGCGGTATTGTTCGTAGTCCTACCGATCAGCAAGGCGGAGTACCTCCCGTGGACCAGCAGCAACGAGAAGATCAGTCCCAGCACTCAGGAGCAGCCTTCCGAGTCGTACCTACTGGAGGAGAGCCGCCAGTTCAGCCAGTTCAGCCTGCAGAGCCTGATGATGGCACTTTGGTGGGTCTCATTAGATCATTGTTAGCTTCCTAAGATCGCCGAGGTGATGCATTGCACCAGGCAGTGGAAGATGCTCTGAACAGAGGCGGTCATCCAAGGAATAGTGCAGCGAACTGTTTCAAGCGCCTGAACCCTCCATTCTTCGATGGCAGTGAAGATGCTATCGCTGCTGACGCGTGGCTCTAGGATACTGAAGTCATTCTAGAGGCAGCCAGAACCCCGAAGGACGAGAAGGTGGCCGTGGTGCGTCTACAGTTATTGGATCTTGCCCGCAGCTGGTGGGCAGCACAGGCCGTGGGATTAGTGGCCCCTATTCTATGGGTACTATTCAGAGAGAGATTCCAGACTAAGTACTTCGATGCGGTGGCTCGGTACGATCTACAGACCCCGTTTACTAATCTGAAGCAAGGAGGCAGGACGGTCGACGGATATACGACCGAGTTTTCCAGGTTTAGTCGGTTTGCTCCCACCTTGGTGGCGACCGAGTTCGACAGAGCCCAGCGGTTCCAGCAGGGGCTCCACCTCGAGATTTTGCTGGCAGTGGAGCAGTTTGAGCATCAGACTTTTGATGCGGTATTGAGGGCAGCCCGGAGGCACGAGTATACCTCCTAGAGGATCGTGGACAGGACCGGAGGTCGGAAGCGATCTCACGGTCAGATGACCCAGTCTTCAGCACCAGCCCCGACGTCCCCTCCGCAACAGAGGCAGAAGCAGTCTTCCGCAATGGGCTGCACTCATTGTGGGAAGCCCGGACACGTTGTTTCGGAGTATCGCAGAGCACAGGGATTGTGTTTGGCTTGTGGGGCGCCGGACCACAAGATAGGGTCCTGTCCGAATAGGGCCAGTTCATCATCGGCCTTCTCTAGTCCCTCGGTAAGGAGACCAGCACCAGTACAGCAACAACAGCAATACCAGCCCCCGAGGCCATTGTCGCCTCAGACCCAAGTATTCCAACAGCAGGAACCCCAACAGTATGTCCTGGTCCAAGCTCAGACTCAGAATCGGCAGAGAGGTATCTGTGTCCTATTGTCTTACTTTTTACCGTCGTTATACGGGACACATGTCATGTTTCATGTATCCTAATTACAACGGTATATCCCGGACCCGAGCCATGTCCTAGATCTTTCAAAAACGATTATTGGTACCAACCTTTTCGTATGAGGAGAGGCCCGTGTCCCTGTTTGACCAAAGAGAGAGACCTCAAGCGCAAGACTATCAGTTTAGTTCGTGTTGCTTGAGTTCATCACTCTTTGGGTGAGTCAATGTGGGAGCGTGAGGATGATATCCGATCGCGATATCCCAACTTGTTTGACTTGTGAGGTATAATGTCTTCCTTATGCCTCATGCCTTCGAATCCTTGCTTGCGTGATTGATTGATTGTCTAGTATAGCTTGCTTGTTATTAGTATAGCTGGTCATTGCCCCTCTAGCCTCTTGATTAAATTCCGAGGACGGAATTCTTTTAAGGTGGGTAGAGTTGTAATGCCTGTGGTTCGTATTACGTATTTTTGGAATACGTGTACGTATTTTATTCTGTATTGCATGATTCCTTGCTTAGCTCTTCCTTCATGACTTGGTTATTCTTGGTTCGGGTTGGCTTGGTTCGGTTGGGATTGTTTTTGGTTTATCATGAACCATGGATGAACCCCCTACCTACCACCACCTTTGGTATTTATTACCATTCTTCTTTCTCTCTCTTCATTAATCATCTTCTTCATCCTCATTTACTTCCTTACCTACCAGAGAGAGGGAGAGAGAGGTCTAGGCAAGTGCAACTTGCTTCATGGAGGAACTCTAATTTTATTGCTTCATTCTCTTCCTTACAGCATTTTAACTTACTTTAGTACTTGGCATTTTTAATTTTCATGGCTAGATTCTTGTAGATCTAATTTTATTTTATTTTCAAAATTATTGGGTTTTGATCTACTTAATCTTGTTATTTCTAAGTTTTGATGGTTTCATGTGGTAGAGCATTTCATTCTGCCCCATTTTGACCTATGGAAGTTCAAATTTGGACTCCGGATGAAGGTTTCATGGAGCTTGGAGCATGGATTCTTGGCGTTCTTCTTCTCGGAAGCTTGGAGAAGAAGAACAGTGCTAGACTTGACCGCATGAATAATTCATGCGGCAAGTGATTCCGAGCCGCATGGGCCTTCATACGACAGTCCTGGCTGCATGGGCTTGACTTGACCGCATGAACATTTCATGCGGCAAGGGCTCTCTCAGCCGCATGAACTTTTCCCCGCGAGCCGCATAGGCCCTGATCCTCGAGCCACATGAGAACCCCCAGACCCAGCCGTATGGACTTCTTAGTCCGGGCCGCATGACCCAGATTAATCCCAGCCGCATATGCATCTTTTATTTCCTGAGCCGCATGGACTTATCTTCCGCTAGCCGTATGAGACCCACCTAATTGGGCCGCATGCGCCCTCGTCCCCCTGAGCCGCATGCGCCCCTCTTGTCTTGGCCGTATGGGTTCCAGTGACCCTGGCCGCATGCGCTCACCTAATTGAGCCGTATGTGTCTTATCCTCCCCTGGCCGCATAGGCCTGAGCTGCATGACTTTCTAATAACCCTGTGTATTATTATTAATTATCCATGTTTTGTAACTCCTTATTGTATATTTTTATGCCCATTTCATATCCTTACGCCTTTTGTCCTGAACTTGATAATCCCGAATTTACTTGATATGTTGGACATGATATTTGAGCACAACATGATAGTGGCCCGTCGTGGCGCACCCCTGACATGTAAACATGACATGACATGATAGTGGCCCATCGTGGTGCACTCTTGACCAGTACACTTGACATGATAACATGACCTGATAGTGGCCCGTCGCGGCGCACTCCTGACCAGTAAACTGGACATGATAACCTGACATGATATATCTTGACAGCTGTTGCGACGGCTACCTGACATGACATGGCCTGTATAAATAACATGGACACCGTGGACGATTGTGCTTGTACAAATAAACCAGTCCTGTCTTGCATCATGTCTAGGATGGGACTCCTGAGTACCACGGTCAGGAGTACCTACTAAAATGGACTAAGGTTAATAACTAGAATTACACAGTAGTCATGAAGAGATTTCCCAGCTACAGGCAATCCCGTTACCTGGGCACGCCTTGGGATCTGTAGCCTGCCGTCGAGTAGGGCACATTTCCAGCACACTGTCATGTGTTGCACCCTTCAAGCTACCTAAGGGTACATTCGTTTCCTGGACGATGTACCCACCTGAATTCAACTCTAATCTTTTAACCCGGGTAACCTGGATGGTCTGCAGGACTTGTGGCTGTGGAATAATCTCACTGCATCTTGCTAGTAATTAGGCCTGTGATAACCATAGTTAGTTAAAGAAGCAAGCCGTAGTTCTTATTTGGCCGTGAAATGATTAGATGGAGTCTAACCTGTCTAGTCTTGCCCTGATTTTGTCCCAGATTACTGCATGACCAGAATGCTTGTATTATTTTACCGATAAATGGTGAGAATTCCAAGTTCTGTTCAGACGAAGGGTTACAACCCCGGTCCTTGTTTGGTTTACGGGTTGTAACCTGGCTATCTGAATAGTCCCATGGTTATCTCATCGTATATCACCTGTCATGATTTTCCTTAATTACTGTCTTTCATTTAAATTATATTCTTGTGCTAATTGCTGGTTTTAGTTCCTAAGTGAAGCCTCCTTTGTGGCACTTGCTCTTTCTGGGGTCTGACCCAGCTGGTTTTGTATGGCCAGATTCCGGAGCAGCTCCAGAGGATCTACCGGTTCTCCAGCCCGATGGTGAACACCAGACGTAACCAGGGCAACGAGTGGGTTTCTTTTGTCCTCCCACTTTATTGTAAAATTATTCTTTTGAGGCGTTTAGTCGCCGAGCATGTGTTAGCTCGGGTACATTTTTACTTACTGTCTGCCTATGGGCTGTAACATGATTGGCAACCTAGGGTTGATCATGTATGACTAAAACTCTTGCTAGTCCTCACATTTTGTAACGACTAGCTTCATGATCAGCTGAATATGTAATATTTGGGACGCCTTACTATTGTATATTTGGTGATCTTACATCTTGTAATATTTACTTATTTGCTTATGATTGAGACACTAGGCTTCTTGTTGACCTTAAGAGACTGATGGCTTGTAGATAAACCCTCATATATCTAGACAGTCGTGACCGTATAGTGGAGTGGATCCCATCTCATTATACGTAGCTGGCTATGTCTGCCCCCGCTCTCCAGTATTCTGGTTCTGGGGCGTGACATATTCTATCTTCTACATAAGTTAATGAGTTCAATTACTTATCAAAAGCTAATGTTCATTCCATAAGGGCCTGTTTGGTTCGGCAGGAGTGTGAGGAAAGTTGCTGTATTTGTTGAGCACTTTCTCACTTCCCCTGTTTGGATTGATGAAGGAAGTGAGCAAAAAGTGACGAATCTCTGCCACCAAACAGTGTTTTGTCTCCTCCAAATTTTACTTCTCACCTACATCATAAAAGTGGAGTAACTCCACTGGAACTCTCACGAACTCAGTTTTGCAGCACACCACATCAGAAAAAATGAGGGTGGAGGTGGTGGAGACGGATCCGACGGCCTCGTCGGTGGAAACAGATCTCCGGCCTCGTCCTCGTCGGATCCGACGGCCTCGTTGCTGGAAACGGATCCGGCAGCCTCGTCCTCGTCGGATCCGGCTGCCTCGTCCTCGTCGGATGGTGGCGGTGGTCTTGTGGTGATGGTAGTGGTCTTGTGGTGATGGTGGCGGTGATGGTAGTAGCAGTTGTGATGGTGGTGGTGATGATGGTAGAATGGTGATGGTGGTAGCAATGGTGAAGTGGTAAAAAAAAATAGGGGTGGAGGCTACTGTGTGTTCCCTTTTTGTGGGGATAAATTTGTGGGAGAGGATTAGAATGAGGTGGGTGAGAGAACGAAGGAATAAAATTGAATAAAATGAATTGAATGAAGGAATTAAAAATTAATCTGTTTAATTAATTTGAATAATTGTTTATGTTAAAATGGGAATTTCGACTGTGTAAAAAACCTAGAACTGAGAGATTGGGAATGGGTGGTTTTAATTTAATTTATTATTATTATTATTATTATTATTATTATTGGGTAACGAATAAATAATTTAATTTATTTATTCGTATGATGCTCGGACAATATATTATTAATTTAATTTATTATTATTATTATTATTATTATTATTGGGTAACGAATAAATTTTTCGTATGATGCTCGGACAATATATTATTATTATTTTACTAAAATTACTTTTATTCTTTTAATATATACAAAAGCAGAAGTTGGGGGTAACCATACCTAGGTTTACCACATCGCAAAAAATTTTTCACTTTCAACAATCCAAACAACCGAACTACTTTTTTTTCACTTACAGCTACCATCCAAACACCAAACCAATTTTAATTCCACTTGCAGCAGACAAAAATTACTCCATCCAAACAGATTTTGGAAAGTGCCACTTGCCGCAAGTCAACGGAAACTCAACTTGCTGCAAGTGCCACTTTCACACTTCCAAAGAGTTACATATATCCAAACAAGCCCCTAAATGTTAGACAAACACTGTGCTGAAGTAGAACAAAGATTGAAAAAAAAAATGTTATGTTATTTTAATTGTAATATATCAACTGTTTTATTAGATTTTTATGTACTTTACTTTCCAGCGAAACAAAAAAAATTATTTAAAAACTTAATTTTTAGTAAACTATTTTGGTTGTTGAACTTTTTAATATTTTTTGGTTACTGAGCAAACAATGGGCACTACTTTCCACACTTTGGAGGTGAGGTGGTGGTACAAGTTTCTTAACAACTTTTTCGTTTGTCAGCTTATGCAAAGTGGTAAGTCTTTAGAGTTTTCTTGAGTTTTATGCTTCTTCTTTAACTTATTCCAATAGAAAAACAGATGGAATCGTGGTAGTTACTTTATGGGCCACGTACTATTAAACAAAAAACAAATTAACTATTAGCAACCCTAAACAATCACATGTGTTTTGGTGACACAGTACGAAAATACCAACTACTCCAGACAACACTATCCGTGATAACATGACTTTGAAATAAATACAAGAATCAACAAGATAAAATAGGGGTGCAACTTGGACAGGCTAAATCCGAATTCGATCGGATAAATTCGCCAATGGGTTGGATTAGGGTTGAAGATACTTGGGCTCGGACTTGGTTTCGGATTAAAATATTTGAACCCGATCAAAAATTGGGTTGGACTCGGGTTCATGTGTCGGATTACCCAAAGAACCCGAAATCCGACATATATATATATATATATATATATATATATATATATATATATATATATATATATATACTTTTTAAATAAAAAATTTAAATCCTAAATTTATCAACCCAAACTCTTCAACTCCTTCTAAATCGTATGTTAGTTTGTATTTTGTAATGGTTGGTGCTTAATTATAATTTGATTACGTGTTTAATATTAATCTCATTTAAAATTATTTTAAATATTATATTAAAGTCCGATAAATCCGATGGACCCGAGCTTCCTCCGGGCTCGGTCTTGGGATTCATATGTTGAACCCGGGGCTGGGTTGGGCTTGGGCATGGGCTAAGATTATCATTCATCGGGTTGGGCTCGGGTTGAACTCAAGCCCGACCCAACCCGCCCGAGTTGCACCCCTAAGATAAACTACTATAGAAAAAAATTCTTTAATCGAAATTAAGGATGATACCAGAAATTCAAATTGGGGTAAGATAGGGCGGGCTAGGTATAGACTAACTCAATAAAAAAAAAATTGAGTGGCACCCCATTTTGACGGAAACCGTCCTCTACTCTCGGTCAACCCCTTTGACCGACATTTTTGGACGAAAATACCCTTACTATCTTTTCTACCCAAATTCCTACCCCACCCTATCGACCCCCCATCCGGCCAACAGCTCCCCCCCTTCCGGTTAACGGCCGAACACCCCCCCTTCCACCCCCCTGCCCCCTCCCTTATCCGGCCGCCACCGGCGAAGTGTGGGAGGCGCAGCCGCTGCCGCGTGACGAGGCGGGAGGGGGGTGGGAGGTGCGGAAGGCGCAGCTCCGACCATGCGGCGAGGCAGGAATGGGGGTTGCGGGGGCGGGAGGGGCTGCTGCTGTGCGCCACAACGGCGCTGCTATTGCTGCTGCCACCGCGCGCCGCCGCTGCTGCTGCCACCCCCCCCCCCCCCCCCCCCCCCCCCCCCGCCTCCCGCCATGCCCCGCGCCCATACCCCCGCCTCCCCACCGCCTCCCGTGCTCCTCCTCGCCGGCGGTCAGGAGGGGGGGGGGGGGCAACCAAACCTCCCCCCCACTGATCTTCTCCTTCTTCTCGTTCTTCATCTGCTTCTTCCTCCGGTTCTTCTTCTTTGGGTTTTTTAGGGTTTCACAAATGGAGTGAGAGTGTGAAGAAGAGGCGCGCGGGGAGGAGGGTGGAGGGCACGGCGGGGGAGGGGTGGGTGGGCGCGGGAGCACACAGCAGAGCGGCGGGGAAGGTCTGCCGGCGGGGTCACGACGGTGGGGGTTGGGGGCGGTCTGGAAGGGGATCGCGGGAAGGGAATAAGACATAAGGGTATTTTGGCCAGAAAAATTTGATCAAAGGGGTTGACCGTGAGTAGAGGACGATTTTCGTCAAAAGTGGAAGACATCTTACATTAATGTAATTGTGTGGGGTGCACCTTCGATTAAGGTAAAAAAAAAGTGGGGTACCACTCAAATTTTATCATAAAAAATATGAAAAAAAAGAGATTTTTTTTTAGGGTTGGGTGGAGCCGACTCCAGTCCATAACTGAATTCGTCACTGATCAAAATTATTAATCAAAACTTACATTTCATTTTTATAAAGGTGCTACTTATAAGAAACCATCTAACATAAAAACCAAGCTTAATCAAGTTAGAAGGAAAAAAAAAAAGATAATTATGAAATATAGATATAAAATTCTCTAAGAAGTAATAAAAAGATAAACATGAAATTTAAATACAAATTTTCATCTGAATCTTCCCAAAAAAATATTCTAAAAGATTTACAAATATTTGCTTAAAATCTATCAAAATCGGCTTAAGGATATACGTGAAAATAATTTTGGATGGTTTAGTTGTTGCTAACTCAATCACGTTTGTGTCAGCTCCCTTCTCTTGTAGAGAACTTGACTTGAGTTCTTTGTGCCGATGCCTCGATAAACTTGATTTGAGTTCTTTGTGCCGATGCCTTGATAAAATATTTTATCGTCAGTCACCGTAAAATCTGTTGAAGCTTTCTCTTCCCAACTTAATTTTCTGTTATGACACAAATGTCCTCGGTTCTAAGCTTTTCGTATTGTCCAATCGATATATCATCTCCATACAAAAATACACCATGATCGATGTCGTCATTAACAACGAAAAGTTTACACCTATGGTGCTAGTAAGAGAAATTCTATAGCAACTTGCATTGTCTCGCACTAGCCTTCTATAGTCGTTTATGAACCTCCTCATAAAATGCTGCTATGGTTGTAATATATTAAAGAGCTTTAAGCAAAAAGGATTTTGTGAAGACATGAGAGCAACTTCATCAAAATTCGATGTTTTTTAATCAATAATGGATTTTTTTTGATGAAAGAAGATCGGTTTTTGTCTCTCCGGTACATCTTGGAGGGAGAAGATGATTATGGATCTTTTATAGCGGTAAATTGACGATGGTGCGACATAAGGGACGAAAAATTTCTTTTCTCAATAGGTCCATTTATGTGAGTTTTTACGATGATGTTCAAGAGTGACTACAAAAGACTAATGTGAGATTGTATAAACTATTACAAGATTTTTGTACTAAGACCGTAGCCACAAGTTATCAACGTTGGTGGTGACATCATGGTGTGCTTCCGAAAGGACACTATATCGAGATTTGGTCAAAAAATTGGAACCGTTCAAAGTATGGAGGCAAATAAAGTTTAGTTGGAAATTGGAGGGAGCTTTGCGATCACAAACGACGAGTATTTTATCCAAAGATGCCGTATAAAAAATTCATTCTCTACAAAAGAAGGAATCATATGCCGACGAGAATGATTGGAATGAGACTCGAAAACTATTCTAAAGTGGACCCATGACTATTTTTGGCTTGGAGTATAATATTTGATCGGATCTTTTATATTGTTTTATAATTATTTTTTGATTTGATTGTTTTTCCAGTTTGATAATGTCTATTTTTTTATATGACTACGAGTTAGGTTGTTTTCTTATAAATAGGACTTCGTAGAAAGAAAATGTAAGTTTTGGTTCATATATTTTTTTTTAATGAATCTCTCCATGGGAGTTTGTCATGTTGATTCTCGTGTATGATATTCGAGTTTTCAGTTTTCTCTTTGGTCGTTGGGTCTCAACGATGGACGTTTCTGTGTTGTTAATAGAATCTTAAGTTAAGCTAAATCTGTAAATATTATTTCTTGTAACTTATATCAGTCTTAAATAGAATTAATTAGTCGATTATTTGATGCAGTATATTTTAGTGAGATCACTGTAGTGCAGGTATGACTAGACATTAATGTCATTTGACTCATTTTCTACGTGGGATCTTTCTTCATCTCTTTTTTTTTTTTTTTTTTTTTTGACATGAATGTCATTTGACTCATCAATTTCACTGTAATGCAGGTTAGGCCTCGTTTAGTTTGCCGTAAAGAAAGGGAAGAAAATAAAATTATTTTTTTTAAATTATAATTCTTATAATTTTTTTCCCAAAGTTTTTGGTGTTTTAAAAGGTCAGAAAAATTAGAGGAAAAAAAAGAATCCTTTTGAAGTGGACGGGGAGAATTATTTTTCTCTTTTTTTTTTATTTTTTTTTTCCTACTCCTTTTTTTTGACATCTAAAAATAAAAAATAAATGACTTTTCTTCTAATGTCCTTATATAAACTTCATTCTCTCTACTGAGCTGATTGTCCCTTTCTTTTGAACTTCTACAGTAGAAGTTCTGCTTGTTGCCACTGAAATTAAGCTGATCTCTGAACGTTAAGCCACCTTAATTTGCGGGATGATTATTCTAAAAGTCAATTCACATGTTCGGCCACCGACAAGTTGGACCATGCAATGCATGATTATATATGTGACACCCTACCTAGTCCCAATACCGTTCGAGCTTATTAATCATTTCGAAGATGCTAAGTGCACCGAGCTTTAGGCCTAGTTTAGGCATGCCTCAAGGTGTTCGTGGGCCGGGCCGGCCCGCGGTCCAAAAAACTGCGGTTCAGACCGGGCTCGGACCGAGTCCGAACCGGACCGACCAACCAAGCGGGCCGGGCCTGGCCCGGCCCGATTTTATATGGATGGGCTCAGCCCGGTCCAGTGAACCGGACCAGAGGGTGGTCGGACCGGGCCGGAGCGGTCCACGGGCCGGGCCGGGCTCCGGTTTAGTGCGGGCCAGTTCAACCGGGCTGAACCGGGCCAGCTCGGTTCAGTTATATATATATATTTCTATTGTTTTTGTTTATTTTTTTTTGGTTAAATTATTTTGAAAAAATGTTTGTAAGAGTTGAAAAAATGTTTGTAAGAGTTGAAAAAAAAAATATTTCTCCCTCTTCCTTTATCCGGACTTGGGACCGGCAATGCTTGCTTAGCATAGGCGGAGTTAAAAAATATTTTTTTTTAATTTAAAAGTAAAAATTAGTTTTTGAAATTTAAAAATTTGAAAGTATAAGTTAAAATTTTGAAAATTTGTAAGTTATAATTTAAAATTGTTATTTTGAAAGTATAAGTTAAAAATTTAAAAGTATAAGTTAAAAATTTAAAATTTTGTAAGTTATAATTTAAAATTTAAATTTTGAAAGTATAAGTTAAAAATTAAAAAGTATAAGTTAAAATTTTGAAATTTGTAAATTTGTAAAAAAATTGTAAAAAATTTGTAAAAAAATTGTAAAAAATTAAATGTACATACCTTGCACCGTAGCCTCATTCTTGTTCGCCTTCATGCACCGAAAGCGATTCCAAGTCCAGCTCGTGGACATCAAGACCTTCATTTATCTGGTTGTGGGTTCTTCTCTCGGCTTTAATCCAATCTTGTACGCACACCATTGCTTCCAAGATATCGGGCTTCAAGCGGCCCCTCTTTCTGCTCAACATCCTTGATCCTGCACTAAAACAGGACTCCGATGCTACCGTAGACACCGGGACCATTAGTGTAAGCCCCTAGATTTAAAAAAAAATAGTTTTTATAATTTTCAATAGCATTTATATTAATACGTATTTTGCAGCGTATTTCGTATTCTCTTGGTTTCCGGAATGCTTTAAATTTTTCCAAAACTATAGGTTTTCTCCTTGATCGGCATACCGCCCAGACAGATTTTCTACACTTTAGATATTTTCGGTTTCTGATATTTTCATGAATAGTGTTTCAGATATTTTCATGAATAGTGTTTCGAATATTTTCGTGAATAGTGTTTAAGATATTTTCATGAATAGTGTAGATGCACCCTATTACCCAATGGATATTTGGTTTTGTTTGAATGGCCATGTTTGTCACGCCCCAGAACCAGAACACTGGAGAGCGGGGGCGTACATAGCCAGCTACGTATAATAAAATGGAATCCACCTCACTATACGGTCACGGCTGTCTAGATATATGAGGGTTTAACTACAATCCATCAGTCTCTTATGATCAAGAACAAGCCTAGTGTCTCAATCACAAGCAAGCAAATAAATATTACAAGATATAAGATCACCAAATATACAATAGTAAGACGTCCCAAACATTACATATTCAGCTGATCATGAAGCTAGTCGTTACAAAATGTGAGGACTAGCAAGAGTTTAATCATACATGATCAACCCTAGGATTTGTCAATCATGTTACAGCCCGTAGGCAGACAAAAATAAGGTATGCAATACGAGCTAACAGGTGCTCGCTGGCTAAACGCCTCAAAAGAATATTTTTACAATAGAGTGGAAGAGCCAAAATAAACCCACTCGTTGCCAGGATTTCTTCTAGTGGTCACCATCTGGCTAAAAAGTCAGTAGATCCTCTGGAGTTGCTCCGATATCTGGCCATACAAAACCAGCTGGGTCAGAACCCAGAAAGAGCAAGTGCCACAAATGAGGCTTCACTTAGGAACTAAAAGCAGAATTAGCACAAGAGTAATAATTACATAATGTAAGACAGTAATTAAGAAAAAACATGACTGGTGATATACGATGAGATAACCATGGGACTATTCAGATAACCAGGTTACAACCCGTAAACCAAACGAGGATCGGGGTTGTAACCCTTCGTCTGAACAGAACTTGGATTTCTCCCACCATTTATCGGCAAGATAAAATAAGAAAACAGGTAATGTAACAATCTTGTACAGGATCAAGACAAGACTAGACTGATTGAACTCCATCCAACATTCACGGCCAAGCAATAAATACGGCTTGCTACTTTAACTAACTAGGATTATCACAAGCCTTAGTTACTAACAAGATGCAAAGAGATTTTCAAGTTCAGTTACCCGCCTGCTACTACCTGAGTGACCCCAGCAAAAGAAAATAAGTATAGCAGACACACTGCAGTGAGATACATGTGTCCTAAAGAGGTGCCCCACTCGACGGCAGGCTGGAAATGTGCTCATCATGATAGATAGCTCCAAGTCCCATGTATATATATAAGGCCGGGATCAAAGGGGCAACAGGTAACTGGGAAAGTCTCTTTATGAACTACTGTATTATTCTAGTTATTAGCCTTAGCCATTTACAGTAGGTACCCCTGACCGTAGTACTCAGGGGTTCCTGTCCTAGACATGATGCAAGACAAGACGGGTTCATTTGTATAAGCACAATCGTCCACGGTGTCCAAGTTATTCAATCTTGTCATGTCAAGCTGGCCGACGCAACAATATTTCGAAAAATATCATGTCAGGTTTACTTGTCAAGAGTGCACCACGGCGGGCCACTATCGAGAATTATCATGTCAAGTTTATTTTTCAGGAGTGCGCCACGTCGGACCACTATCAAGTCATGTCAATTGTCAAAAGTGCACCACAACGGGTCACCATCGTATCAGGGAACAATTAATGTGGCACAAGCATACAAGTGGTAATTAAATATTAGCAGGACAAGGACGTGGACTCATGCGGCTCAGGAAAATTATAAATATTTAAGCATGCGCGCACATGCAAAGTGCATGCGGCTGACAAACAATTCATGCGGCCAAGTACAATTAATAATGGCCTATGCGGCCACAAATATTAACGTGCTTGCGGCTACCTAGAAATAAATATGCATGCGGCTAATAATTATTAAATAGCCCAAACGAGCTTGCAACTGCAGCTAAGTGATGTTCCATATGCGGCCAAGTGAGGAATGCGGTCAGCAAGATATTTCATGCGGCCAGCAACGGTTGGCCATGCAAGAATTGCTAATACAAGCACTTAATGCCATGCAAAAAGAAAAGCCATGCAACTTGTTTCCATGCGGCCAATTTTTCCATAAATATGCAAGTTACTGCTTGCATTAAAAAAACATGCAAGCTAAATACTATACATGCATGCTATTTAATATAATATAATACTAATGCTATTTAATACTAATGCTATTTAATGCATGAATGCTAAGGCTTAATATATATATAAGCCTATGCAAGCTGCGGCCAATTTAAATGCTTGCGGCCAAGTGTAAGGTTCCATGCAAGCACTTGCTAGCCAAGCTTTAGCTTGCGGCCAGCAAACAATAAATGGAATGGCCAAGCAATAAATTGCAATGCAATGGTTGCATGCATGCGGCCAATAATTCTCTTAGCCGTATGCGGCTAAGAACTTGATTGCTAAGCATTAAATAATACAATTTGTTCCCATGCAAGTACTTAAGCTGATGTAAGCAAAATAATAAAGGAAAAGCCATACGACCAACTTTTGTTCCCATATGCGGCCAGCAACTGTGGAATGGCCATATGCGGCTGGAGAGCTTGCAAATGCAAGCAAAATACTACTGCATTAAGTACCAATGCATTAAAATACTAATGCATTAATTGCTAGGCTAATGCATTAAATGCTAGGCTAGCTAATACATGCATTAAAAATATGCAAAAGCCATGCGGCTAACATTGTGTTGGCCATACAAGCAACTGCTAAAAGCATACAATTATTTAATGCCAATGCTAAAGGCCAAGCAATTTATTAATGGCCATGCAATAATTAATGCTCATGCGGCCAGGAGCTAAAAATGCTCATGCGGCCAGAAGCAAAAAAATGTTCATGCGGCCAGAAGTGAAATTAATGGCTCCCACAGAAAACATGTCCGTGGAAAATACCATGGCCTCCATGCTCCTCCAAACAACATTAGGAACCCAAATCCAAACTCCCGTAGGTCAAATTTGGACAAAATAGAATTCTCTACATCATGGAACCATCAACTAACAAAAATATGCAAGTTTGATAGATCAAAATTCATGAAAACCGAAAATACCACAAAACTAGATCTACAAAAAATTAACCACAGAAATAAAAAATGCTAAGTACTAAAGTGGATTAAAAACACATGAGGAAGATAATGGAACAATAAAAATGGGGTTCCTCCATAAAACAGATGCACTTGCCTAAACTCTTCACTCTTAGGTTGGTGGAGAAGTAATGGTGGAGAAGAAGAAGTAATGGAAGAGAGAGAAATGTGTGGTGGAATATTTAATGAAGGTGGTGGTAGGTGGGAGTGGTTCTCCAACAAAACCGAACCAAGCCAACAAGCCGAACCGAACCAAGATAAACCCATCAATGAAATGCCAAAATAAATCAAGCAGAGAGACATGCAATACGGGTCACAATACGTACATGTATTCCAAATATGTAATACGAGATATCTTCATTACAATGTTTGACTTGGATTTTTGGCATGGATCACGATCCGACGGCTAAGATTAATTCCCCCTTCTATATATACCCTTTCACTTTCTCTCTCCTCTCTCTTTTCATTCTCTTCACTCTCTCTTCATTTCTTCTTCCTTTCTCTTCTCTTGGAGCTTGCCAAGAGCTTGGCCTTGAGGTCTAGAGTGTGGTTTCGTACCCCTCTTGGTGGTGGAGTAGAAGATTGGGCTTGGAGTTTAACCTAGGCAAGTACATCTTGCTCAAAAGTTACATGACCATACTTTATTTTTGTTTTCCACAGAAACTAAAGTTTTATTGGCCTATAATATGCTTCTTTAACTTGTTAACATGTTTAATATATAACACTTTTGGTTTTGATCGACAATATTGCGTAGATTTGGGTTTCTAGATATGATTTTCGAGTATTTTGAGGTATTGATCTATCAAATATTTTAATTTGTAAAAACTAATAATTTTATGTTGTAGGAAATTCAATTCTATTCAATTTTGACTTTTGAAAGTCCGAATTTCGATTTAAAACAAAGTTTTTATGGCCGAAACAAGTTTTGAGTTCAAAAATCAACTTTCTGTGACGGTTCGGAAAATCCGTCGAAAATCTGCGGAAATCCGTCGGAAAATCCGAACTTGCACCACAAAACTTGCTGTGACGGATCGAAAAATCCGCCAGTAATCCGCGGTAATCCGCCGGATAATCCGGTTAGGCTGTTTTGAATTTTTTTTTATATATTTTAAGTACTGTAAAAATCTAGAAAAATTATATTTAAATACTATGTTAATTTAGCTAATTTATTATAATTTTTCCAGAATTTAATAAGTACTTTTGATATTTTATAAAAATAGAAAAATAGAACTCATTTTCAGGATACATATGTTTGCTGATTTTTAATAAATATTTATGAAGGTTTATAAATTCCAGAAAAATTAATATAAATTTCTATAATTAATAAGGATCATTTTGGTACTTTATTTTATGTAAAATTGAGCTTTTTGTCTATCTCAAAAATTATTGGAACACAGTGTACAGTTTGATTTAATTATTGAATAATTACGACTTGTAACTTTTTGTGTTATTTTGAGTTATAGTCGTATTAAACCTCACCCTACACTAGTATAAAGACCCTAGAAAGTTAGTTTGGGTATTGTGTCACCCCATATTGGTCTCCTATGCTAAAGTCATCATTTGGCTAGGTGCCCAGTCAGAGAGTCGTAGCACACAACTAGTGTTTTAGTGTTTAACTCAGTATAAAAACTAAGTTTATGTGTTATTTCTACAGTGACGAGTCACCAGGCATCTATAGTATTTCTATCACTGCTTTGCTTTGCTAAAGGCAAGTACTTCTACAAACTTTACATACTGTTACATCAATGAACTGCGAATCCAACCATGTTAAATACTGATCCTTGGGGTAGCAAGTTAAATCTTCACATGTTGTATTTACTTTCAGTCACTACCATACTTAGAACAGTCTTTATATATCTCTCACATGATTAGAATCTGGGTTATGGAGAAACTGTTAGTAGTGTACGTGATCATGCCCCCTTCTCCGTACGTACGTACCGAGCAAGGTTGACATTTTATGTATACCTTGTCGTAGGCACACCAGCTATATTTGTACGTATGTATATCTATCGCTTGTTTACTTGTACGGAAGTACACTTTATATACTTGTGCCACGGTACATTTTACACCTATTGACGATCACGTACCTGCTACAGTTTTAAACATTACATATACATCTATCTATATGACATATGTGTCCTTGCCATGATAGACTATGAGATGCCATATTTCCAGTTTATTCTTCTTATGTTCATTTCATGTTTCGTATATTAGTTTGCTAGAAACAGTACTTGCTCCCGTCCTGACAGGATAACGTTGTAGGTATACTTACTGAGGAGGAGTTTCTCTGTGACTCATATTATGAAGTTACTGCCGAGGACCAGGTTTTGCCTTACGAGGATGTACCTGCGGGGGAACTCGTCTAGCTTGTGTAGTTGCTCGGGATATTTAGTGTAGTCATGTATTAGACTACGTATTTTGTAACTGGACCTGTATCCAGTTTTATATTTCGGACTTGTACTTGGACTTACTATTATATGAGATGACTTTTGTGTTTGGAGCATTTATGACTCTTCTTTACTTATAGAACTGTTAGCACATTTAGTCTTATCTTATTATCTCTAGAACAGCTTATTGCGCTTATCTCAAGCGTAGGCCGGACATGACTCGGCCCGGCCCAACAATTTGGGTAGCGGATCGTGACATGTTTTTAGTGGTGGCCCATGCAGGTCCTGACTAAATTCTTTGGTTACGTTATTGTACCAAGCTTGCCTGCAATTAGGAACTTAAGGTAACTAGACAACATTAGGAATGACGCTTAGAACATCTAGAGGATTACTAGGATTGTAACATAGGAAGCGCATCACATGTTCGTTGTTACAAATTGGATTTTCTTGTTATTTATGACTGTTTACTTAAAAGAGTCCTTATAAGTCCTTTTTTTAATTATTTAATTAGATGGTGCTCACCCGCTCATCCCAGTATATCACACCTGAGAATGGCACACTCCCTATCCAATCGGTTGACCAGTTGACCGATACACCTCCACCTCCACCTACCATATTCCCCTACTCCACAAATTCACAAACCCAAATGCCTCCACCACCTTCCACATTACAGTCCCAGCAGGACCCGACACTCTCACCACCACCTATTACTATAACTGTCCAGGCTTCCGTCACACTTGACGAAAACCAACTGCTCACTCTGATCCAGGGGTTCCTAACGACCCATCAGGAGCAGGCCACCCTACTCCGCCAGAGCATGGAGCGTTCTGAGGAACGTACCGTGGTCCCACCACCTGTAGAGCCATGACAGAGAGCAGGGACAATCAAGGACTTCATGGGTCTGAACCCCAAGGAGTTCTTAGGGACTGAGGGCATCGTTGTAGCAGATGATTGGCTAGACTCGGTAGAGAGGAAGCTCCTTGGAGCTAGGTTGCCGAGTGACTTCCAGGTCGAGGTAGCGGGATTTCTGCTGATAGACTTGGCAGGAGTTTGGTTCCGGAATGAGCCGCTATTTGCGAGAGGGAAGGCCACTTGGGATCAGTTCAAGACCCAATTTAAGCAGAAATTCTTCTCGACCACCGCTAGGGTAGCCATGGGGCTACGATTCCAGAACATCCAGCAGGGGAACCGTTCTGTCGACGAGTATGCCGCGGAGTTTAGTCGCCTGAACCGTTTTGCTCCTAGTCTAGTTGCAGACCCTAAGGAGATGACGCGTAGGTTTTGCCATGGTCTAGTTCCAGACATCGGCATTCTTATAGTGGCGAACTGTACGACTGACTACTACCAGAGCCTAGAGTTGGCCCGGAGCATAGAGGAGCGTCTTCAGTCTTGCAAGAGGCCGGCTTCTGTACACCTTGAGGGACCGTCCAAGCGTCAGGCTTTCCAGCCAAGAGCACCGACGCCGCACCAGCAGACTTACCGTCCTCCCACACCACATCACCCGACACCGTAAGTTAGAGCCCCGGGACCCTGGCAGCAGCAGAAGGGAGTTGTGTGTTCTTACTGTGGAAGACCCGGGCATGATTACTCCGTCTGCAGAAAGAGGTTGAAGCAGTGCCTAGTTTGTGGGTCTGCCACCCATCAGCTTCGGGACTGCCCAGTAGCCAAGGTATCTAGAGGGCCGCTCCCGACTCCACCGCAGAGGTTTGGGCAACATCTGCAGTAGCAGAAGGGACCCTAGGAAAGACTTATAGTATGGCTCTTGAGCCAGAGCCGGAGCAGGTTTCGGAGCCAGATTATTTGGCTGACGTCATCACAGGTCATGTTTATTTGCATACTTTTCTAGCTCTATGCTTGTTTGATTCTGGTGCATCTCATAGCTTCCTGTCATTAGAGTTTTTGTATAAACACCACTTAGTAGCTACACCTACCGAGGAGATGAGTAGAGTAATGACGGAAGGCGGACCAGTGTCCATTACAGCTATCTATAGATGCTCTATTACTATAGCCGGGAGAGAGTTTAGGGGACGATTCTTTGTGATGCCACTTCCCGGGTATAATATCATATTGGGGATGGACTGGCTTAGCTATGCCCATGCAGCTATAGACTGTCATGAGGGTAGTATTCTGTTCAGTCGCCCAGACACAGCACCATTCAGTGTCAGGAGGGCAGGGCCGGAG
This sequence comes from Iris pallida, assembly GCA_029216955.1. Classification (NCBI taxonomy): domain Eukaryota; kingdom Viridiplantae; phylum Streptophyta; class Magnoliopsida; order Asparagales; family Iridaceae; genus Iris; species Iris pallida. The sequence continues at coordinate 917,025 of JANAVB010033816.1, forward strand.
ATCAGCCTAGAGCCTAACTGTTGTGCGACAGTTGGGGAGTTAGCTCTGCCACACCCTATCATTAGGGAGTTTATGGATGTATTCTCAGAGGATCTTCTAGGACTTTCGTCTGACAGAGATGTGGAGTTCACTATAGATTTAGTACCGGGTTCATCACCAGTATCCCGGGCTTGCTTTAGAGTGAACCCCAAGGAGGCCGTAGAGATGAAGGAGCAGATTGATGACCTGTTGAAAAAGGGTTTCATTCGATCTAGTACTTCTCCATGGGGAGCGCCAGTGCTCTTTGTGCCGAAGAAGGATGGTACAGTTCGGTTGTGTATTGACTACCGGGCTTTGAATACCATCACCATTAAGAACAAATATCCTCTGCTCATGATAGATGATTTGTTCGACCAGTTGAGTGGGGCGAAGGTATTTTCCAGGATAGATTTGAGATCCGGGTACCACTAGGTGAAAGTCAGGGCTGGAGACATCCAGAAGACGGCGTTCAACACGAAGTACGGGCAGTACGAGTTTTTGGTGATGCCATTTGGTCTCACAAATGCGCCAGCTGTCTTTATGAATTTGATGAATAAGACATTTCACCAGTATCTGGATAAGTTCGTCGTAGTATTTATCGACGACATCCTGATATACTCGAAGACGCCGGAGGAGCACACAGAGCACTTGCGGACAGTTTTGGGGATTCTTAGGCGGGAGAGGTTGTATGCCAAATTATCGAAATACGAGTTCTTTTTAGACCGAGTGGAGTTTCTCGGTCATGTAGTCACTGGAGAAGGGATCTCGGTGTATCCCAGGAAGATTGCTGTCGTTGAGACATGGAAGGCTCCGACGTCAGTTTCAGAGATCGGGAGCTTTCTGGGTTTAGCAGGCTATTATAGGAAGTTCGTCCAGGACTTTGCTAGGATAGCTGAACCCATGACGAAGCTGACGCAGAAGGATGCAAAGTACATCTGGTCAGAGGACTGCCAGGCAGCGTTTGAGGAGCTGAAGAGGAGGCTGACGACCGCTCCAGTTCTGACATTACCTTCAGGATCAGGAGGTTTCACCATATACAATGATGCTTCAGGAAAGGGGCTAGGATGTGTCCTACAGCAGCATGGAAAAGTGATTGCTTATGCATCTAGGCAATTACGGACTCATGAGCGGAACTATCCTACCCATGACCTAGAGTTAGCTGCGGTGATCTTTGCACTCAAATTATGGAAACATTACTTATACGGAGGGCGTATGAAAATCTTTACTGACCACAAGAGCTTGAAGTATGTGTTCACGCAGAAAGAGCTGAACATGAGACAAAGATGATGGTTGGAGTTGATGAAGGACTTCGACATCGATTTACAGTATCACCCCGGAAAGGCAAATGTAGTGGCGGATCGCTGAGCAGGTCTCCGATGGCATGGTATCTGATGATAGATCGACATTTACGGAAAGATCTGGAGAAGCTCGGTATCGAGATAGTTCGACCAGGATCAGTGATACAGATGATGGCGCTTGACATTCAATCAGGTTTGATGGAGCAGATCAGGGAGGCACAGTCTACAGATGAAAGCCTTCGCAGACTTCGAGCCCAGGTTTTAGCTGGATTGCTGGATGATTTCACCGTTGCAGAGGATGGATCCTTGAGGCATGGCAGCCGATTGTGCGTGCCGAAGGGAGAGCTGATAGAGGCAGTCTTGCAGGAGGCGCACCGATCGAGATATTCTATTCACCCTGGTGCTAACAAGATGTACCGTGACTTGCGGAAACATCTTTGGTGGCACAGGATGAAGAAAGATGTATCACGTTTCATTTCGAGATGCCTAGTTTGCCAGCAGGTCAAGGTGGAGCGCCAGAGGCCAGCTGGTCTGTTGCAGCCGTTACCCATTCCCGAGTGGAAGTGGGAACACATTATGATGGACTTCGTCTCAGGGCTTTCTCGTTTCCAAGGAGGGAAGGATGCCATTTGGGTCATCGTGGACAGGCTGACGAAGTGTGCACACTTCATACCCTTCAAGGTGGGGCTTTCCACCGAGAAGTTGGCAGAGCTATACATGCAGCAGATAGTTTGCTTGCACGGAGTACCAGTGTGCATCGTGTCAGACCGAGACAGCAGATTCACGTCCCACTACTGGAGGAGCTTGCAGGAGGAGTTGGGCAGTTGGCTCAAGTTCAGTACGGCGTACCAACCGCAGACAGATGGACAGTCTGAGAGGACGGTACAGACGCTAGAGGACATGCTGAGGACTTGTGTGCTGGACTTTGGCGGATCATGGGAGAGCCATCTGTACTTGGTAGAGTTTTCATACAACAACAGCTACCAAGCCAGTATCGGTATGTCTCCTTTCAAGGAACTATATGGACGATGATACCGTACACCGCTCTTTTGGGACGATGTTGGGGATAGAGTTATGCTTGGGCAGAGATGATCACGGATGCAGCAGAGAAGGTCGGGATGATCAGAGATAGGCTCAGAGTCGCTCAAGACAGGAAGAAACACTGGTCCGATGCTAGTCGCAGACCGATGGAGTTCGCCGACGGAGATAGGGTGCTAATGAAGATATCACCTACTAGAGGGACGATCCGGTTCGGACGAGGAGGCAAGTTGAGTCCCAGATACATCGGGTCGTTCGAGATACTTGGCAGGATCGGAGAGGTAGCTTACAGGGTTGCACTTCCACCCAACCTAGCAGGAGTTCACGATGTCTTTTATGTGTCTCAGCTGAGGAGATATGTTCCGGACCCCAGCCATGTGCTAGATCATACATAGTTGGAGATCGGACTGAGCCTTGCAGTCACTGAGCAGCCAGTAAAGATATTGGACATGAGGAAGAAGAGACCGAGGAACAAAGTCATACCCTTAGTACGAGTAGCTTGGAGCCGTCACTCTCCGGGTGAATCTACTTGGGAGAGGGAGTCGGACTTGAGGGAGAGATATCCTTACTTGTTCGACCCAACAGCTGCGAAGAAACCACCCGTTCCTGCTTGATACCTTAGAGGTTAGTTTTGATAGTAGCCTTAGTCATTTGTTGCATTGCTTGTTAGATTAGAATGTTTGTAGAGTCTTCTATCCTTGTGAATTTTGAGGACAAAATTTTTCAAGGAGGGAAGATTTGTAAGCCCCTAGCTTTCAAAAAAATAGTTTTTATAATTTTTAATAGCATTTATATTAATACGTATTTTGCAGCGTATTTCGTATTCTCATGGTTTCCAGAATACTTTAAATTTTCTCAAAACGATAGGTTTTCTCCTTGATCGGCATACCGTTGGTATACCGGTGTATACCGACGGCATACCGCCCAGACAGATTTTCTACACTTTAGATATTTTCGGTTTCTGATACTTTCATGAATAGTGTTTCGGATATTTTTATGAATAGTGTTTCGAATATTTTCGTGAATAGTGTTTAAGATATTTTCGTGAATAGTGTAGATGTACCCTATTACCTAATGGATATTTGGTTTTGTTTGAATGGCCATGTTTGACTTAGATTTTTGGCATGGATCACGATCCGACGGCTAAGATTAATTCCCCCTTCTATATATACCCTTTCACTTTCTCTCTCCTCTCTCTTTTCATTCTCTTCACTCTCTCTTCATTTCTTCTTCCTTTCTCTTCCCTTGGATCTTGCCAAGAGCTTGGCCTTGAGGTCTAGAGTGTGGTTTCGTACCCCTCTTGGTGGTGGAGTGGAAGATTAGGCTTGGAGTTTAACCTAGGCAAGTACATCTTGCTCAAAAGTAACATGACCATACTTTATTTTTATTTTCCATAGAAACTAAAGTTTTATTGGCCTATAATATGCTTCTTTAAATTGTTAACATGTTTAGTATATAGCACTTTTGGTTTTGATCGACAGTATTGCGTAGATCTGGGTTTCTAGATATGATTTTTGAGTATTTTGAGGTATTGATCTATCAAATTTTTTAATTTGTGAAAACTAATACTTCCATGTTGTAGGAAATTCAATTCTATTCAATTTTGACTTTTGAAAGTCCGAATTTCGATTTAAAACAAAATTTTTATGGCCGAAAACAGTTTTGAGTTCAAAAATCAACTTTCTGTGACGGTTCGGAAAATCCGTCGGAAATCCGCGGAAATCCGTCAGAAAATTCGAACTTGCACCACAAAACTTGCTATGACGGATCGGAAAATCCGCCGGTAATCCGCGGTAATCCTCCGGATAATCCGATTAGGCTGTTTTGAATTTTTTATATATTTTAAGTGCTGTAAAAATTTGAAAAAAATTGTATTTAAATACTATGTTAATTTAGCTAATTTATTATAATTTTCCAGCATTTAATAAGTACTTTTGGTATTTTATAAAAATAGGAAACCAGAACTCATTTTCAGGATACATATGTTTGCTGATTTTTAATAAATATTTATGAAGGTTTATAAATTCTAGAAAAATTAGTATAAATTTCTATAATTAACAAGGATCATTTTGGTACTTTATTTTATATAAAATTGAGCTTTTTGTCTTTCTCAAAAATTGTTGAAATACAGTGTACAGTTTGATTTAATTATTGAATAATTACGACTTTTTTCTCTTTTCAGGAAGTTGTGTAGAACTAGCGACTTCCGGAGGAAATGGAAGGCACCCCTCCGGAATGGTTGCTATTTGCTCAGGTGGATTTTGAGTTCCCTCAAAAAAAGAATAAAAAATTTTGTAAGTCTGTCCAGCAAGATTAGGTGGGTTTGAACCTTCACCAGCCATTTATAAAAAAAGTACAAATTTAGAAAATAAAATAAATTAAAACTTTGTTAGAAGAAAGAAAGAGATTGGGAGGGAGATCGGGAAGCCGTAGAGCGCCGGAATGGGGTTGAGAGCACCGGGAAGCCTTAGAAGTAGAGCACCGTAGAGCACCGGGAAGCCTTAGAAGCACCGTAGAGCACCGAAAAGCCTTAGAAGTAGAAAATTGTAGAGAAATGTTTAGAATGAGTTGTGTTTGAGAAATAATTTTTTTTGCCTATTTATAGGAATTTTTTAGGGTCATTTTGGTCCAAAAATGACCAAAATGCCCCTCCCAGCGTATATAAAACAGTTACATTTGGGGGCATTTTGGTAAAAGACCCCCCCGGCCCCCCAACGTTCTGATTTGTAAAAAAATTTTTTTGAACCGGACCGGACTTCGGGCCGGTTTTCGGGCCGGTCCAACCGGGCCGGGCCAGTAGGCCAATTATAAAAAAAAATTCATCGGGCCAGGCCGGTCTCGGGCTGGGCGGGGGAGGCCCGACCCGAACCGTGTGGGTTGGGGGGCCAGGCCGTGCCGGGCCTGGAAGCGGGCCGATCCGAGCTGGCTGTGGACGGGCTTACGTGCGGGTCGGACCGGGCTTCGGGCCAACCGGCCCACAATGCACCTTGAGGCATGCCGTCCATGTGACGGCTTCTCATTGGCAGGTCATCGATACTAAATCTCATGTAAACTGGGATGGAAGGAGGAGGGCGGCAAATGAGTTTTGGACTCGTTTGACCGTGGTCACTCACATTTGGCGTGCAGAGATCGTTGACAAAAAAGAATTTTCGTAATCATTTATAGTTGGTTGAGGAGCAATTTTTAGTATACAATGGACGTATATATCTACAAGAAAATCAAAATAGATTAGTAACAAAATAAATAATTGAAATATTGAAGAAAATGATTAATCCGTTGAATTGACAGAATTGTCAGTACTCAAAATAATTGGACCACGTTTTCAAATATTTCTTAAAAAAACTAACAAGTTAAGGAGAGATAAATTTCTGAAACGTTCATAGTTGTCATTTTTTTAGCACTGCGTATTGTAAATTTAACTAAAGCACGTAAAAAGAAAACATTAAAAACTAGGGTTAGAGTAATAAAATTCGAGACACGTGACGGAACAAACATTATTTTTGGAATATATTTCACCCTCACGAACCATACAATTGAGATTATGGCATTCTACCTTCGATGTACAACAAATTCAATGACCTATGATACCGTGCATCCAGTGGCTAATTCATCCTGCTTATAGCCTTGTTCGAGGAAAAAATGGACAGAGAAAAGAATGTTTTGGTTCTCGATGGTTTTTTCGAGTTCTTGTTTTTATCTCAGCGATATTTTTTTCAAACCCTTAACAACACCACAAATCCCGTAATGGGTTGCGTAAGACCAACAACCAAAATTTCATTTTTTTTTGCTAAGTACGCGACTAATATACGTGTCACAAACTCACATTAAATCGCACACCCGCTTGCAGTTTGGATGGACTTGAGCCATCAAGCTGATCTTCCACAAAACCAGCTTACCTAATAAAAAGGTTTAGCACTTTAAACAAAAGAAAGTGCGCTATCATGTTCGACATGGGACTAAAAAAAATAGTCTTAATTTCAACTTTGACATCCCCAACTATTCTATTTTTAACTTGATATCCTAAATTTTTTTTTACTCGATAACTTGATACATCAACTATTGAATATTTTCAACTTGATATTAAAAAAGGGTAAATTATAAAAAAACCCTCGTTAAATATGTACCTTTTACGTAGAAAGACCTTTTAGAATTTTTTTGGCAGTTTACCCCTCCTTAGATTACAAATCCTCTCGATTAGGCCCCTCCAGCCAAGTTTTAAAAAATTTATACCTAAAATACCCCTGACCCCCACTAACCCCTCCCCCCCCTCCGGCGGCGCCGGCGCCGGGGAGCCCCCAGCCCCCCCGACCCCCCCTCGCCGGCGATCCCCCAGCCCCTCCGACCCCCCCTGCCGGCGATCCCCCAGCCCCTCCGATCCCCCCGATCCCCCCCTCGCCGGCGAGCCCCCAGCCCTACCCTCCTCGCCGGTGAGCGCCCCCCCGACCCACCCCCCTCCTCCTCCTCCTTCGTCGGCCCCGCCCCCTCCTCCTCCTTCGTCGGCCCCGACCCCCCTGCTCCCTCGCCGGCCCCGCCTCCCTGCTCCCTCGCCGGCCCCGACCCCCCCTGCTCCTCCTCGCCGGCAAGCGACCCCCCGACCCCCCCGTCCGACACCCCACCCCCCTCCGTCTTCCTCGCCGGCGAGCGCATCCCCCTCCTCCTCCTCACCGACGAGCGCACCCCAAACAGCCGAAGAAGGAGGGAGGGATAAAATTATCATTTGGGGGCAAAATGAGCATATTTCATACTTTTGGAAATTTTAAGAGCATGGGGTCTTTTAGTGCAAAAAAGGGAAATCTAACGAGGGTTTTTTGTAATTTACCCAAAAAATGGAACTATTCCTCCATTCCCAACCCAATCCCACCTCCACCTTCCCTGGCTGGCCCCCACATCCTCCGTCGGCTGCACCTTCCCCCTCTATATGTGTGTGGCAACAGTAGCGGCGGCGTAGCTGTAGCGACAACAGTGACGACGGCAGCTATCACGCCCCGATTCGACAGATCGTTCGTCCCCATTCCTATTATGTCGTATCGATCGTCCTCGTTAAGACGTGATGCTGTACGAGTCTGAAATTATACTCGTACAAGGCAAGAACATTACATTTGATCATTCTTATTCGAAACATCAAGTTGAAATTTTATAAATCGCAGAGTAATTGAACATGCAGTATAGGAAGATGAAAATATATTTTTCATTCATAGCTTGCAACGAAGTGCAAGTCGTAATTACATTGGATGTTGTTGTGGCTACATTGATTGAAACAAAAAAAAATACTCGACAAGCTGCCTGAACTAATACTTGTCGTTCCATACATTCGCCCTTTTATACGTAAGCCTTCGATGAATTGGCTTCAAAATACTTCAGAATAGGAAGATGCTTCAAAATTCCCCTCCGAACTTAAGCTTCAGTTTAGTGCTCCCGCAGCACCGGGGAGTTGGGAGAGGGGGTTAGCACACTTGCTAAGTGGACGGGGCGAACCCACTCGTCTAAACCGACTCCAATTTGTTAAGGTAGGCATGCATTGGAGTTTTCTTTCTATTTAGAATTAAATCAATTCAGTTTATATTAATAGCCTTCCATTTGAAAAATAAAGCAGATAGAAAACATAGCAGTTAATCTCATTCTTACCACGGTCGTGCTCGTCCCTGCATAAAAACAAAGATTATAATTTCTACCTACATAAGACAAAAGGTGAGTATGCTATTTTATATGCGATCATCGGTGTTAATCACCACGAGGGACTATTCATCATGGCATTACGATGCACCCTATCAGACTAGGTTGCAAGCCTAGATGAAGGACCCGTAATGCCTCGTGCCAAGCACGAAATCTCAAATCCCCCCTAGGTCAATTCGGTTCCGATGCCCCGGATACCGTTTCGAGGAAACCCTTGTGCACAAGTTGTCAATGACCATACAAATGTGAGAACAGTTTATCATATGAAACAGATTGCATAGCGTAGACATTATTAAGCAGTATTATCATTTTTCTCAACTCATGCAACTAAGTCATTTTCTCCAAAGCCGTACTTTCGATTTAGCGTCTCGTAGGCACCAAATTCCCCCGAGTCACCATATGCCGCAATCAACATTTTATCATTTCATTTTACAGATAATGAAATAGTCTCTCTCTTTTTTAGAACCTTAAACTTTCTTTTTCCGATGTGAAACTTATATTTTCAGAGTAATTTACTCTAAATCGGTACGTTTTTTCTGAGTTCTTGATCTTAGTGGATTGACATACATTTAACTTGGCATCGTCGATTTGAATAAGTTCAAGGCAAAAGAATTTCGTTTGCGGGACAGAGTAGAAAAGAAGGGGCCAAACCACCCACCAAGTATTTGATCGTACCGAGAGTCAAAGCCATTTGCAATGTTCAAGCTTCAGTTACGCGAGCTCCTGCATTGGCACCAACACTTAGTCAGAATTCCTTATTTAATCCTTTATTTCAAAATTCGTAGAATGTATTCAGAAAATGACGTGAAAACACATTTATCAAAACCAAACGGCAAAAGCCCCAAAAAAACCATACAGCAGTCCGGTCCGTCGAAGGGACTCTTACATAGAGCCCACTCGCCGAGACACAACATGCTGCATTTAGGACTTATTCCAACAGAAGTCGTTCCATTAATTGGATCGATTCTCGTAACATTCATCCAAATCGATTTGATCAATGCCGCAAGGTGTTATCGTTTACCAAGCTTAGCGATCGAGTCAGATGGTCATCTAAGTTTCTAAGCGATCTGACTCGGCACAAGCATATTACGGAGTCCGCCGTCTATCGAAAGGGGGGTACTACAAAATATACCACTGAGAAAAAGTTTTGTCCCGAAACTTAAGAACAAGGGTCTGACCTTAAATTAGGCAAATAACGAAGGGTACTCCTCCTTCATCTCCGCCTCCATTTCCCACATCGACTCTTCAACTGAATGGTTCCGCCAAAGCACATGAACGAAGGACATCGATTGATTTCGTAATACCTTCTCCTTACAAGTCAGTACGTAGCTCCAACTGATCGAAGCTAACCACGTGATTTGGATCGTATACGTATTTTTGAAGTTGTGAAACGTGGAAAATATCGTGCACATCAGCCAAGGCAAGAGGTAATGCGATCCGATAAACAACCGTTGCAACTCGTTCGATGATCTCGAAAGGGCCTACAAATCTCGGGCTCAATTTGCCTTTAACGCCAAACCGCATCACGCCGTACATGGGTGTTACTTTCAAAAATACATGGTCCGCGGCCAAAAATTCTAGCGGTCGTCAACGAAGATCTGCGTAGCTCCTTTGTCGACTTTGTGAGATACGGAGTCTATCTCGGATCAAGAGGACCTTTTCGACGGCCTGTGTAATGACCTGCTCCGCTCTAACGGAACGCCGATTCAAACGGCAAGTGCAACGACTCAAATGCGCCGTCGACCCGAAGTGTTGGCATCGACCTGATGAAGAATCGATGTAAGACTTACATTGGCCCATCGAAGATGAATCCAGACTTAGACTTTCAAAGGCGCGCTCGGAGTATCGCTGGGCCGATGCGAACATCGCTAAGTTGGGTGGCTCCGATGAACCCATCTTTGCTTAGCCTAGACACAACAATACGGACACTATTGCTGAAATCGCTAGGCGATAACACCGTGCATGCTAATAAATGACTCAACGCACCTAGCTAAGGAAATAATCCCATCTTATATACTTGTATAGAATATGGAAAAGAACATGAAAAATGTGAGAACTCTCGTACCGCGCTCCACGCTCGTGCTAAGGCACAAGCTTACGTTCAAGTTCCTTATGCGTTCAATAATGAAACAATGAATGGTTTACAACAATAAAACGGAAGACTATCGACATAGTCGTTCCGAGTAGAGTATAGCAACATTGAAAGACTTCGGGATTGATGGGTCGCCAAGGCGACTCCCGCACGGTGAGTTGCATAATGTATGAATGAAAGAATGAACGAATAAGTGAATGAATGAATCAACGAACGAATGAATGAATGTGTGAATGAATCAATGAACGAACAGACAAGTGAAAGAAAGAAGAGAAAGAATGAATAAAAGATAAGAAAGAAAGGAATGGTTAGCGACAGGTATGACGGGCACGTGCAATGGGGCTCGCTACCCGCGCTGTACGGACGCCAACCTGGTCGATAACGCATTATGGCTAAGGGTTAGCCTACGACTCGGAGACATCCGTTAAGTTAAAATGACAAACAATACGAAATGGTCGTGGAAAATCCCCTCGTATACGGGAGGTGGGAGACATAAGGGATTCTGCGGCATGATCAAAGGGAGGATCGTGGCCGGCCTAGGCGAAATCAAAGGGGCTTACGGGCTGCTTGGGTACGGGCTTGGCCACCCAGGAGACGTAAGTGCGGGGTATTTTAAGAGACTAACGGGGTGTGCCAGCCAGCACCCTATGATAGGTGAGAAATACCATGGTAGAAAGGGTCCAAAATGGCTTGTGGTGCCAGCGACCGGTGCATATAGATTAAGTGGGCTTTGCAGGTGGCAATCCACGTGCAAGTCTTTGCATTGAAACAAAGTAGTCTAAGTTAAATAAATGAAGTGCCTTCTAAACAGGATTGAAATATAATACACCAAAGGATAAAGAGTACTTCGTGAAATCGAGTTAGAAAACACGCCTACGTCGCACTAGGACCTGAGGCAGGGACACGCCCTTGGCATTGAATATTTATATGAATTGTTGACTAACTTGGTTTACTTTGGACAGGAAAGGCCGGACGGTAAGTATGGGTAAGTCATGCTTGTATTTCCATACGAACACTCGAATTCGACAACACGAGATAGGTTATGAAATATGCCATGAAACTGATCCTAAGGCAAGATTAGAAAGACAATAAATGATAGATGGTGCACAAAAGTAAATAGAACGTGTTTGGTAATAGCCTCCCTACCAGTGCATAATAATGTACTGATAACCCCACAGTTTGCTTGCAGGACGCAGGAGATGTCGTCGGGTGCGGAGCTTTCCTAGAACGTGCTAAGGCGCAGAGCTAACTCTGGAGCCTTGGAGCGTTGTAAGGAGCTGAAGCACCAGATATAGGACATAATATATCGGAACATCGCCATGAATCATTCTATCTTGTAAGCCACTAGGCACGCCTTTTATGTTTCAGAGAGAGAGAGCTTGAGCGATTTGTAATCTCAGTCTAGCGCCGCTTGTAAACTTCTTGAATGTCAATAAAGAGTTTGAATTTGCTTCAATTTGTGTTCATTTACTTTCCGCTGCAAATGGAAACACTCTATGCGACTCTATGGCCTAGCTCAAATCGGCCGTTTATGGACTTAGCCTTGCACGGGCGCAACCTAGGCCCGTACGGCATCATGCCTTAGGGAGGACGATCGCTCCTGCGGGAGCAGGGCGTGACAGATTTGTATCAGAGCACGACTTTACGTCCTTGGACTTTATTTCGATTCTCTCAGTTTTGAAAGCTCGTTTTGAAACAAAAAAAGTATACGCTTTGTTTCGTTGTGCCTTGGGATGTTCCATACAATAAGTTTAATATTTTTAAAAGCTCGTACAAGTACTCGGTTGAACGGGATCGATAGGCGAAGGCCTTTGTGCCAAACGACGACGGACTTGAGTTGAGAGAAACTAATGCTAAGAGTTAGCAAACGCAGTGCATGCTTCAATAACCTTACGCTGACAATAGCGACTAGTACGCGAGACCGAAGTATAGTTCGAACGAGATGATTATGCACGCAGTCTTTTGGCTAAGTTGTGCCGAGTGTCGCGCACCTAGACCTTTTGGTGCAAACGAGTTTGCGAGCGAGGCCGACTATCGCTCGGACGAGAATAAGTGAGACTTATAACGTATGTCGATAGAGATGCTACTTGACCAACGCTAAAACGAACACGGGAAATGGTTCTTAGACTTTGAGGAACGGGCGAACGCGCGATTGAACATATCGGTTGGGAATCGAATAACCATTTGAGGATTTGTGGAATAACTTGACCCCGAGTAGTGTATGTGATAGCTTCGAAGAAGGATAAGAGTGAGTGTCGACGACTAGTCGAGTGGTTCGAACTCTGAGTGGTGTATGGACGTTATAGAAATTGTTCGAGCGAGTCTAAAGGATTTACGGATAGTACGAGTATGTCGGCAAGAGATGATGTAGCACAAAGCCTTAGAACGAGTAATACTTAGTTGTTTGCGACTTCGAGAGTCTCAGACAAGATATTGTTCGGACGAGTTAAGAATGTGCAGTACAAATTTATGAAACAGTTGAATGGAGATTCGAAACGCGGATGTGTTGGTTGAGGAAACGTAGAAGATCGTACGTGCGATTTAAAATAGTCGACTGGATTAAAACTTGAATTAAGGTGAAATACTCATAGACGAGATCGAACATAGCACGATTGGAAGATAGCGTGCATAAAAAATGTTGGAGTGGAGATACGAGAATGACTAAGGAATTAGAATAGATGTTGCTCAATGAAGAGTTAGCACGAGATAATGTGAATTGAGGAATTAAGTTACACGACTCAGAATCCGTTGCAAAAGGAAGATCGTCAGATTATGTACATCATCGATGGTATTGAGGCGTATCAAAGATCGATGTACTATAACTCGGGGGTACTCCGATTCGATGAATGATGATCGTGTTAGAAGTTATTATTTTGAAGGATGCTATGTTGGGGATTAGATAGAATGAATGTTTGGATGAAGAAGGGAAGTGACATGATTGTTCGGTAATAACCACAACGATAACAATCTTGTCTTGCGCGAGCGCAACTCCAGCCTCGCACATGCATTATGTCGGATTTGGGACGATCATTCCACAGCGTTGGCATGGTGATTCTTGTCCAGCGGGAAAGATCAAACTCGAAATACCTTGACATGGCAATTTTGATTGCTTCGACTTGTGGTTTGAAGCGAAGGCGACTTGGATGATTGATCAGACTTATGATGGACGACGAAGTAAAGTTGAGGATTGAGTAGGCCCAATCCGCATATCAAAAATGAATAAGTCTAGACGCAACGCAAGAGTTGCGTCCCGATGAGAACGATTACTCCACGGGAACGTTGACATGGTAATTCATGTCTACCGTGGATAATCAGACTTGCGTGAGATCGGGGCACGACATATTGCAAGGCTAGACGACCTTGTGATCGACTACGTAAATTAGATAGGATGGATAGGTGGATTGTATCAAACATACTTGAAGAGATAGACTACGAAAATTGTTAGTGTGGACATACGATATTAACATGTCGAGGATTCGGTTGAGGACAACCTATCGTAGGATGACTTTCCTAAATGAGCTCGGACTTGGAACGAAGAATGTGTTGATACGAATAGGGTGAACGCTGCTTGAAGTAAATTTGAGTGGAGCAAACTTGGGTAGAAACTCCCGTACGAATGAACAAAATGGTTTGACCATAGGATTTGGGGCGAGCGTCGTACAACGACCTTGCACGATAAGCCACGGATTTGACTTGTAACTATGACCTAGTGTCACCCCCATTTCCTGTATTTCGTATTTGTACTCGTAATTTGATTTTTGGCACGTATTTTATTTTTTCGACTTGCGGATTTTGGTTTCTCGTAAATGGGTTTGGACCATGGCTTGGTTTTATTTTGTGGAGTTGGTTTGGTTTGGTTTGGTTTATCATGAGTGGAACATCTTAGCCTATTCTCCACCTCCATTCCATCACAACCACCCTCATTAAAACCCACCAACTTTTTCTCTCTCCTCCATAACTTCATTAATTTCTTACAACTTCTTCTTCTTCCTTCTTCCACACAACACCACACCATAGGCAAGTGCACCTTGCTATCAAATAAGCACCACTTTTTATTTGTCCATTAACTAGATTAGGCCGTGGGGAACAACTTTAGAACTTGACATTTTGTGATTTGGAGCTTTCATTCTTCTAGATCTAGGTTTTATCCATTTTCGAAAATCCTTGGTTTTGATCTATTAAACTTTGATTTTTGCATGTTTTGAGGCTTCCATGTGGAAGAGAATTCGATTTTACTCAAGTTAGAACTTTGAAAATCTAGATTTGGTTTTGATTTGGCTAAGTTATGAAGATTTGAAGTTTTTGGTATTCTTGAGGAGTTCATCTCAGCCTTGGTGAAGGCTCTCGGCCAGTGCTCTTTAGCACTTGACCGTTTGCGCACCCCGACCTGTGCTATTTAGCGCATGGCCGATTGCGCATAGGCTCAGCCAGTGCTTTGTGCTGCGCTGGATTGCGCTGGCGCAAGCTAGCCATGCGCAAGCCAGCCATGCGCAAAGTAACCCCTGCGCACTCGACCATTGCGCAATCCATACTCTGGGAAGTCTACCCTTGTGCAATCCTCCCTTGCGCAATCTAATTGATGCGCAAGGCATCCCCTGTGCCCCTTTAACCCTGTACCCCTTGACCCCCTGCGCAGTCTACCCTTGTGCAAGGTAACCCTTGCGCAAGGCAACTCTTGCGCAGCTCTTCCATGCGCAGTACATACCCTGCGCAGCCCAACCCCTGATATCCTTACGCCTTTTGTCATGAACTGATTTTACTTAATATGTTTGGAATGACTATTGTACATGGCTTGGTATGGCAAGGAACTAGCATAACACGACAGTGACCCGTAGTGGTACACTCCTGACATGACCAACCTGACATGATAGTAGCCCGTCGTGGTGCACTCCTGACAGTACCCTGACATGATTTATCTTGATAACTTGATAGTGGCCCGTGGCGGCGCACTCCTGACTTGACTTGACTTATAACTTGTAACTTGACTCGTATAATCAACTTGACACCGTGGGTGCTCCTACTTGCTTGCTTGTGCAATCCACTTGTCTTGTCTTGCATCATGTCTAGGACGTGACTTCCTGGGTACCACGGCCAGGGATTCACGCTAAATTGGATTAGGCTAATTATTAGATCAAACTAGAACATGGAGAATTCCCAGTCACAGGCAATCTCGTTATCTGGGCGCTTTAATGGACTTGTAGCTTGCCGACGAGTAGAGCACATTTCCAGCACACTGTCATGTGTTGTACCCTCTAAGTCACCTAAGGGTACATTTGTCTCCCGGGCAGTGTACCCACCTATAACTCTCAACCCGCGGAAGGATAACTGGATAGTCTGCAGGGCTTGGGACTGGAAATTCTCACTTGCATCTTGTTAGTAATTAGGCTTATGATAACCCTAGTTAGTTAAAGTAGTAAGCCGTAGTACTTGCTTGGCCGCTTGTGAATGCATGATGTCCAGCCTTGTCTAAGTCTTGTCTAGCTCCAGTACCTGCTATCTTCTGAGCATGTTTGTTTTTCTTATCTTAACGATAAATGAGTAGAGACAATGAGCTATTCAGGCGAAGGGTTACAACCCCGGTCCTTGTCTGGTTTAAGGATTGTAACCTGGCTCCCGGAATGGTTCTACGTCCCTAGTCGTTTATCGCTCTGTGTACTTTTATTACTTGTACTTTTCTTTTATTCTTTATGTTCTGATATGCTGGCTTTTGTTCTTGTTTGTGGCCTCCTTGGGGCACTTGCTCTTTCTGGGGTTTGACCCAGCTGGTTTTGTGTGGCCAGATTTCGGAGCAGCTCCCGAGGATCTACCAAGCTTCCAGTCCAATGGTGAACACTAGACGGAACCCGGGCGACGAGTGGGTTTTCCCCTTTTGTTTCACCCACTTATATGTAAATTTATTCTTTTGAGGCATTTGCCGACGAGCACCTGTTATCTCGATGCACATTTACTTACTGTCTGCCTACGGGCTGTAAACATGATTAACAAATCCTAGGGTTGATCATGTATGACTGAACTCTTGCTAGTCCTATTATTTTGTACGACTAGCTTCATGATCATCCAATATGTAATATTTGGGACGCCTTATATATATATATTTGATGCTCTATATCTTGTAACTCTGTTAATTGCTTGAGATTGAGACAATAGGCTTGACCTTAAGAGACTGCTGGCTTGTAGTAAACCCTCATATCTAGACAGCCGTGACCGTATAGTTGAGATGTATTCTATTTCAATATACGTAGCTGGCTATGTCTGCCCCCGCTCTCCAGTATTCTGGTTCTGGGGCATGACATGGTTTAAGTGGTGGCCCATGCAGGTCTTGTCAATCAAGAAATGTGAGGGTTTACCGAATAGATGTCTCAATCAATATTCGCCCTTGATCTCTGCTCGTATCTTCAAATCCCTGAGATTCTTGACCTGATCACATGCTTGTATCATTGATCTGTCCTGGTCCTTTCCTTACTGTTCCCTATGTCGTCTTCTTCAGCGGCATAGCTCCCGGACCTGCCAACCAGCCAGAGGAAGCTCAACAAGCACCCCAGCGCCAGGAAGATCAAGCTCAGCACTCTGGAGTAGCCTCCCGAGTTATGCTTCCCGGAGGCTCAGAACCTCCAGTTCAGGCAGCTCCGCCCGTTCAACCAGCTAGACAGGATGAGGGACCTTTGGAAGGGCTTATCAGAGAACTGCTTGCATCCCAAGATCGTCGAGGCGACGCCTTGCACCAGGAAGTTCATGATGCACTAAACAGAGGAGGTCCCCAAGGGAATCAGGCGGCCAACAGTTTCAAGCGCTTGAACCCTCCCTTCTTTGACGGCAGTGAAGATACGATTGCCGCGGACGCTTGGCTTCAGGATACCGAGGTGGTTCTAGAAGCAGCTAGGACACCTGAGAATAAGAAGGTGGCGGTGGTACGGCTACAGTTACTGGACTTGGCTCGCGATTGGTGGGCAGCTCAGGCCATGGGATTAGCGGCACCAGTTACTTGGGCGACGTTCAGAGAGAGATTCTAGACAAAGTACTTTGATGCGGTGGCACGGTACAACTTGCAGACCAGATTCACCAACTTGAAGCAAGGAGGCAGGACGGTCGATGGCTATGCGACCGAGTTTTCTAGGCTGAGTAGGTTCGCCCCCACCTTGGTGGCAACCGAGTTCGATAGGGCTCAGCTGTTCCAGCAAGGGCTGTATTTAGAGATATTATTGGCTGTCGAGCAGTTCGAGCACCAGACGTTCGATGCAGTGTTGAAGGCAGCAAGGGGGCATGAGTATACCTCCCGGAGAATTGTGGACAGGACCGGAGGCAGGCAGCGGTCCCACAGTCAGATGCACCAATCATCAGCTCCAGCCCCGACAGCTAGGGGATTGACCATTGGAACTCCGAGGCGGGCGGCCTCAGTGACGTCGGTTCAGCATTCGACCCTGACGTATCCGCAGCAGCAGAAGCAGAAGCAGTCTTCCGCGGTGGGATGTTCGTATTGCGGGAAGCCGGGCCATGTAGTGGCAGAGTGTCGTAGGGCACATGGATTGTGCCTGGCTTGCGGAGGAGCAGATCATAAGATAGGGACCTGCCCGAATAGGGGAGGTCCATCATCATCCAACCTTTCTAGTTCTTCGGTGAGAGGACCAGCCCCAGTTCCAGTCCAGCAGCAGCAGCAACAGCAGTACCCGAGGCCATTGGCGCCCCAGGCCCAGGCCTTCCAGCAGCAGTTCACCCAGGCTCCAGCACAGAACCGACAGAGGGGTTTCTAGCAGAGGGGACCCGCAGCTAGAGGTTAGGCTATGATGATGACCATGGAAGAAGAAGTTGCACCAGGTGAGATAGTGGCAGGTACTATTCTCGTCAACACATTTCCAGCATCTGTATTATTTGATTCTGGTGCATCGTATTCATTCATGTCTGCACGATTCGCGACACGGATAGGATTGGAGCCCGAGTCATTATCAGTGAGGCTCAATATACTTACTGGTAATGGTCTTGTGGGAGTAGATCGAGTATTTTCCTCGTGTCGGATCGTAGTTAGCGATAGAGAGTTCCCCTCTAGATTCATAGAGTTTCCTATGGCAGACTATGATGTAGTCCTAGGCATGGATTGGTTGAGGAACCATTATGCTAGGATAGATGGCAGAGTTGTCTTTAGTATTCCCGGAGAGCCAGAGTTTTCATTTTCCAGAGGCACAGTAGAGCCATCTCCTTCAGTATTGCGGATGGCAGTAGCAGCAGTGCAGTTGCCCCGGATAGTTGAAGAGTTTCCAGATGTCTTCCCAGAGGAACTTCCAGGGATACCACCAGAGCGGGAGATCGAGTTTACCATTGACTTGATTCCCGGGACAGCACCAGTATCAGAGCGAGTCTACAGAATGGCACCTTCAGAGTTGGAGATTTTGTACAAGATGATTGAAGAACTTAGAACCAAGGGATTCATTCGTGCTAGTGGATCGCCTTGGGGAGCCCCGATGCTTCTTGTGAAAAAGAAGGATGGTACGTCCAGGCTATGTGTTGATTACCGTACCTTGAACTCAGTGACAATCAAGAACAGATACCCTCTTCCAAGGATAGATGACTTGTTTGATCAACTCAAAGGGGCTTCAGTTTTTTCGAAGATAGACTTGCAGTCAGGATACCACCAGATCAGAGTCAGAGAGCAGGACATCCCGAAGACGGCGTTCAGATCTAGGTACGGGCATTGGGAGTTTCTAGTTATGACCAATGCGCCGGCAGTGTTCATGGACCTCATGAACCGTATTTTCATGCCTTACTTGGATCAGTTTGTGATAGTATTCCTTGATGACATCCTGGTCTACAGCAAGAGTGAAGCAGAACACGAGTAGTATCTCAGAGTTGTCCTCCAGATTCTCAGAGAGCACCAGTTGTACGCCAAGTTCAGTAAATGCGAGTTCTGGCTCGATCGCATTTCTTACTTAGGTCACATCATTACCAGAGGAGGAGTGGAAGTGGATCCCCAGAAGATTGTGGCTATCGAGTCATGGCCAGTACCTAGCTCAGTGGCAGAGGTTCGCAGCTTCCTTGGAGTGGCCGGCTACTACCGGCGGTTCGTCTCAGATTTTGTAAGGATTTCAGCACCGATGATCCAGTTGACCCGCAAGGATGTGCCGTTCATTTGGACAGCAGAATGTCAGGAATCATTTGAGAAGTTGAAGCGAGGTTTGATAACGGCTCCCATTCTCACACTTCCAGATGGGACCGAAGGATTCACAGTTTATTGTGACGCTTCAGGCAGAGGATTGGGATGTGTTTTGATACAGCATGGGAAGGTAATTGCTTATGCGTCACGTCAACTCCGTGATCATGAGAAGAATTACCCGACCCACGACTTGGAGCTAGCAGCAGTAGTGTTTGTACTTAAGTTGTGGAGGAACTACTTGTACGGAGACAGAGTGGAGATATTTACTGATCATAAGAGCCTGAAGTATGTTTTCACCCAGAAGGACCTTAATATGTGGCAGAGAAGGTGGCTCGAGCTACTGGTGGACTACGATGTGGATTTGCAGTATCATCCAGGGAAGGCCAACGTTGTAGCAGATGCGTTGAGCCGGAGAGCCGGAGTTTATTTCCTGACGGCGCAACCAGAGTTATTATTGGATCTTCAGAAGATGGGAATTGAAGTGGTTCTTCCTTCCAATGTGGCCCTGATGGCCAGCCTACAGATTCAGTCCATCGTAGTTGAGAGGATTCGGACAGCACAGTTAATAGATTCCAAGATTCAGCGGCTCAGAGCAGAGTGCGAGGCAGGGAGAAGGCCAGAGTTGTGTATTCATGAGGATGGTATGCTTCGACACGGCACGCGTCTTTGTGTACCCAGTGGAGATATCAGACAGGAAGTTATGGCAGAGGCTCACAGTTCGCAATATTCCATCCACCCAGGCAGCACGAATATGTACCGAGATATTCGTCAACACTTTTGGTGGAATGGTATGAAGAGAGAGATAGCTCGGTATGTCTCTCGATGTTTGGTTTGCCAACAAGTCAAGGCTGAACATCAGAGGCCAGCTGGACTTCTTCAACCTTTACCGATCCCAGAATAGAAATAGGAACACATAACCATGGATTTCGTGACTGGATTACCCAGATCTCCGGCCGGCAGAGATGCTATTTGGGTCATTGTGGACAGGCTTACCAAG
This sequence comes from Iris pallida, assembly GCA_029216955.1. Taxonomy (NCBI): domain Eukaryota; kingdom Viridiplantae; phylum Streptophyta; class Magnoliopsida; order Asparagales; family Iridaceae; genus Iris; species Iris pallida. The sequence continues at coordinate 937,283 of JANAVB010033816.1, forward strand.
GTGGCACACTTTCTTCCATTCAGAGTTGGACAGTCGACGGCGCAGCTAGCATAAATGTATCTCAGGCAGATCGTCCGACTTCACGGAGTGCCAGTCAGCATAGTATCAGACAGGGATACGAGATTCACATCGCACTTCTGGCGCAGTCTTCATCAAAGTTTGGGGACTCGTCTCAAGTTCAGCTCAGCGTATCATCCGCAGACAGATGGGCAGTCAGAGCGTACTATACAAACTCTCGAAGATATGTTACGGTCGTGTACCCTTGACTTCGGTGGTTCGTGGGAGGATCACCTGCACCTGGTGGAATTCGCGTACAATAATAGTTTCCAGGCCAGTATCCAGATGGCACCATTCGAGGCTCTGTATGGTAGGAAGTGCAGATCTCCGTTAGCATGGGACGATGTCGGAGAGAGGCAGATGCTCGGTCCAGAACTGATTTCTCAGACGGTTGAAGTGGCCAGGAAGGTCAGAGATCACCTTCGAGTTGCTCAGGATCGCCAGCGCCATTGGGCTGATGCTCATCGGCGTCCCTTAGAATTTGCTGTCGGCGACCATGTATTCCTTAGGATCTCGCCTACCCGCGATGTCATTCGTTTTGGCGCGCGGGGAAAGCTTAGTCCTAGGTATATAGGGCCGTTCGATATTCTGGAGCGAGTAGGCGATGTGTCCTACCGTCTCGCTCTTCCGCCGTCGCTAAGTGAGGTACATGATGTATTCCATGTATCCCAATTAAGACGGTACATCCCGGACCCGAGCCATATCCTAGATCATTCGGAATTGGTTGTTGGTACCAACCTTTCGTATGAGGAGGGGCCCGTGTCTATATTGGACCGGAGAGAAAAGACGCTCAAGAACAAGACTATTAACTTAGTCCGTATTGCTTTGGGTCATCACTCTCTAGGTGAGTCAACGTGGGAGCGTGAGGACGACATCCGATCGCGATATCCCTACCTGTTTGACTCGTGAGGTATAATATCTTTCTTATGCCTTACGCTTTCCCTTTCCTTGCTTGCATTGTATGATTGCATGATTGAACTGCTTAGTGTAGCTTGCCTGTGCTTAGTATAGCTTGTCGTGGCAATCTCTAGCTCCTTGATTAAATTCCGAGGACGAAATTCTTTGAAGGTAGGTAGAGTTGTCACCCCCATTTCTAGTATTTCGTATTTGTACTCGTAATTTGATTTTTGGCACGTATTTTATTTTCTCGACTTACGGATTTTGGTTTCTCGTAAATGGGTTTGGACCATGGCTTGGTTTTATTTTGTGGAGTTGGTTTGGTTTGGTTTGGTTCATCATGAGTGGAACATCTTAGCCTATTCTCCACCTCCATTCCATCACAACCACCCTCATTAAAATCCACCAACTTTTTCTCTCTCCTCCATAACTCCATTAATTTCTTACAACTTCTTCTTCTTCCTTCTTCCACACAACACCACACCATAGGCAAGTGCACCTTGCCATCAAATAAGCACCACTTTTTATTTGTCCATTAACTAGATTAGGCCATAGGGAACAACTTTAGAACTTGATATTTTATGATTTGGAGCTTTCATTCTTCTAGATCTAGGTTTTATCCATTTTCGAAAATCCTTGGTTTTGATCTATTAAACTTTGATTTTTGCATGTTTTGAGGCTTCCATGTGGAAGAGAATTAGATTTTACTCAAGTTAGAATTTTGAGAATCTAGATTTGGTTTTGATTTGGCTAAGTTATGAAGATTTGAAGTTTTTGGTGTTCTTGAGGAGTTCATCTCAGCCTTGGTGAAGGCTCTCGGCCAGTGCTCTTTAGCACTTGACCGTTTGCGCACCCCGGCCTGTGCTCTTTAGCGCATGGCCGATTGCGCATAGGATCAGCCAGTGCTTTGCGCTGCGCTGGATTGCGCTGGCGTAAGCTAGCCATGCGCAAGCCAGCCATGCGCAAAGTAACCCCTGCGCACTCGACCATTGCACAATCCATACTCTGCGCAGTCTACCCTTGCGCAATCCTCCCTTACGCAATCCAATTGATGCGCAAGGCATCCCCTGTGCCCCTTTAACCCTGTAACCCTTGACCCCCTGCGCAGTCTACCCTTGCGCAAGGTAACCCTTGCGCAAGGCAACTCTTGCGCAGCTCTTTCATGCGCAGTACATACCCTGCGCAGCCCAACCCCTGACCCCCCTGCACAACCTACTTGTCCTGCACAACCTACCCTGCGCAGCCCAACCCCTGATATCCTTACGCCTTTTGTCATGAACTGATTTTACTTAATATGTTTGGAATGACTATTGTACATGGCTTGGTATGGCAAGGAACTAGCATAACACGACAGTGACCCGTAGTGGTGCACTCCTGACATGACCAACCTGACATGATAGTAGCCCGTCGTGGCGCACTCCTGACAGTACCCTGACATGATTTATCTTGATAACTTGATAGTGGCCCGTGGCGACGCATTCCTGACTTGACTTGACTTATAACTTGTAACTTGACTCGTATAATCAACTTGACACCGTGGGTGCTCCTACTTGCTTGCTTGTGCAATCCACTTGTCTTGTCTTGCATCATATCTAGGACGTGACTTCCTGGGTACCACGGCCAGGGATTCGCGCTAAATTGGATTAGGCTAATTATTAGATCAAACTAGAACATAGAGAATTCCCAGTCACAGGCAATCTCGTTATCTGGGCGCTTTAATGGACTTGTAGCTTGCCGACGAGTAGAGCACATTTCCAGCACACTGTCATGTGTTGCACCCTCTAAGTCACCTAAGGGTACATTTGTCTCCCGGGCAGTGTACCCACCTATAACTCTCAACCCGCGGAAGGATAACTGGATAGTCTGCAGGGCTTGGGACTGGAAATTCTCACTTGCATCTTGTTAGTAATTAGGCTTGTGATAACCCTAGTTAGTTAAAGTAGTAAGCCGTAGTACTTGCTTGGCCGCATGTGAATGCATGATGTCCAGCCTTGTCTAAGTCTTGTCTAGCTCCAGTACCTGCTATCTCCTGAGCATGTTTGTTTTCCTTATCTTAACGATAAATGAGTAGAGACAATGAGCTATTCAGGCGAAGGGTTACAACCCCGGTCCTTGTCTGGTTTAAGGATTGTAACCTGGCTCCCGAAATGGTTCCACGTCCCTAGTCGTTTATCGCTCTGTGTACTTTTATTACTTGTACTTTCCTTTTATTCTTTATGTTCTGATATGCTGGCTTTTGTTCTTATTTGTGGCCTCCTTGTGGCACTTGCTCTTTCTGGGGTTTGACCCAGCTGGTTTTGTGTGGCCAGATTTTGGAGCAGCTCCCGAGGATCTACCAAGCTTCCAGCCCAATGGTGAACACTAGACGGAATCCGGACTACGAGTGGGTTTTCCCCTTTTGTTTCACCCACTTATATGTAAATTTATTCTTTTGAGGCGTTTGCCGACGAGCACCTGTTAGCTCGATGCACATTTACTTACTGTCTGCCTACGGGCTGTAAACATGATTAACAAATCCTATGGTTGATCATGTATGACTGAACTCTTGCTAGTCCTATCATTTTGTACGACTAGCTTCATGATCATCCAATATGTAATATTTGGGATGCCTTATATATATATATATATATTTGATGCTCTAATATCTTGTAACTCTGTTAATTGCTTGAGATTGAGACAATAGGCTTGACCTTAAGAGACTGCTGGCTTGTAGTAAACCCTCATATCTAGACAGCCGTGACCGTATAGTTGAGATGTATTCTATTTCAATATACGTAGCTGGCTATGTCTGCCCCCGCTCTCCAGTATTCTGGTTATGGGGCGTGACACCTGGTGAGATGACCTAGCGGATAGGCGGACGATCCTATGCCGAGTGATTGAACCTGTGTGGTTTACGGTATCGTCTGGACGGACGATAGACTTGGGGCAACAAGACTTAGAGTAGGATGGAGAACTGGGAGTGTGCATGAACGACAACGAGATTGGCCCCAAACGAAGTGAATGATAGAAATGGATGATGCACAATTAAAGTTGGGATAACAAATTAAATCATTGATAGGAAGATATACTCGATGACAGTGCAATACTTGGTTTTGAATCGGACGCAAATTTACTTAGACTTGGTCGACTCCGCTAAGAAGAAATCGTATTGATTTCATAGACAAGAACGCTTGAGAAGCGAATCGGGTCATCTCGATGACCGAGATAAACGATAGTGAGATGCACACGAGTTCGATTTTAAATTGATGTTAGCAAAACGATCGACAAATCAAAACTATCACGAGTAGCTTGTCCGACTTCGCTAATCGCTAAGCTTGGTTGAAATGTACGTATTCGGTAGACACTTTGAATATGTGCACGATCCAAACTCAGCGATATGATGAACTCGAATGCATCTGCAAGTGGGTGTTGAGATGCGCATAAACGAAAGTGAGTTTGTCTCAGCCTACGACTCTCGCATTTGATGAATTACAACGCACCTCGTGCGACCATTACAGTCCCATGGCACGACAAAATAGCAACCAAGTCAAAGAAACACGTTAATTGAATAAGTACCATCAACTCTAAAATGAGTGAAAAGTCATTCAATAAAATTGACCAAACGTATGCGACATGGAACTTGGAAAGGTATCGAGTGTAGTTCGATGCCATCGAACGGTAAAGCCATTCGATAGGAATTGTCTAAGATACGTACACGACATGAGTTAAGGAACGGTAGGTTGACCTGCACTCAGGAAGTCTCGAGGACGAGACTTGTTTTGAGTGCTGTATTATGTAATGACCCGCTCCGCCCTAGCGGAACGCCGATTCAAACGACAAGTGCAACGACTCAAACGAGCCGTCGACCCGAAGAGTTGGCATCGACCTGATGAAGAATCGATGCAAGACTTACATTGTCCCATCGAAGATGAATCCAGACTTAGACTTTCAAAGGCGCGCTCGGAGTATCGCTCGGCCAATGCGAACATCGCTAAGGTGGGTGGCTCCGATGAACCCGTCTTTGCTTAGCCTAGACACATAACAATACGGACACTATTGCTAGAATCGCTAGGCGATAATACCGTGCATGCTAATAAATGACTCAACGCACCTAGCTAAGGAAATAATCCCATCTTGTATGCTTGTATAGAATATGGAAAAGAACATAGAAATGTGAGAACTCTCGTACCGCGCTCCGCGCTCGTACTAAAGCACAAGCTTACGTTCAAGTTTCTTATGTGTTCAACAATGAAACAATGAATGGTTTACAACAATGAAATGGAAGACTATCGACATAGTCGTTCCGAGTAGAGTATAGCAACATTGAAAGACTTTGGGACCGATGGGTCGCCAAGGCGACTCCCGTACGGGGGGTTACATAATATATGAATGAAAGAATAAACGAATATGTGAATGAATGAATCAACGAATGAATGAATGAATGTGTGAATGAATCAATGAACGAACGGACAAGTGAAAGAAAGAAGAGAAAGAAAGAATAAAAGATAAAATAGAAAGGAATGGTTAGCGACAGGTATGATGGGCACGTACAATGGGGCTCGCTACCCGCCGCTACACGGACGCTAACCTGGTCGATAATGCATTATGGCCAAGGGTTAGCCTACGGCTCGGAGACAGCCGTTAAGTTAGACAAACAATACGAAATGGTCGTGGACAATTCCCTCGTATACGGGAGGTGGGAGACATAAGGGATTCCGCGGCATGATCAAATAGAGGATCGTGGCCAGCCTAGGCGGAATCAAAGGGGCTTACGGACCGCTTGGGTGCGGGCTTGGCCACCCATGAGACGTAAGTGCGGGGTATTTCAAGAGACTAACGGGGTGTGCCAGCCAGCACCCTATGATAGGTGAGAAATACCAAGGGAGAAAGGGTCCAAAATGGCTTGTGGTGCCAGCGACCGGTGTATATTGATTTAGTGGGCTTTGCTGGTGGCAATCCACGTGCAAGTCCTTGCATTGAAACAAAGTAGTTTAAGTTAACTAAATAAAGTACCTTCTGAACAGGCTTGAAATGTAATACACCAAAGGATAAATAGTACTTCGTAAAATCGAGTTAGAAAACATGCCTACGTCGCGCTAGGACCTGAGGCAGGGACACGTCCTTGGCATTGAAAGTTTATATGAATTGTTGACTAACTCGGTTTACTTTGGACAGAGAAGGCCGAACGGTAAGTATGGGTAAGTCATGCATGTATTTCCATGCGAACACTCGAATTCGGCAACACGAGATAGGTTATGAAATATGCCATGAAACTGATCCTAAGGCAAGATTAGAAAGATAATGAATGATAGACGGTACACAAAAGTAAATAGAACGTGTTTGGTAATGATAGCATTGTGGACGAGCTAGCCTCCCCACCAGTGCATAACAATGTACTGATAACCCCACAGTTTGCTTGCAGGACGCAGGAGATGTCGTCGGGTACGGAGCTTTCCTAGAATGTGCTAAGGCACGGAGCTAACTCTGGAGCCTTGGAGCGTTGTAAGGACCTGAAGCACCATATACAGGACATAATGTATCAGAACATCGTCATGAATCATTCCATCTTGTAAGCCACTTGGCACGCCTTTTATGTTTCAGAGAGAGAGAGAGAGCTTGAGCGATATCTAATCTCATCCTAGCGCCGCTTGTAAACTTCTTGAATGTCAATAAAGAGTTTGAATTTGCTTCAATTTGTGTTCATTTACTTTCTGCTGCAAATGGGAACACTCTGTGCGACCCTGTGGCCTAGCTCAAATCGGCCGTTTATGGACTTAGCCTTGTACAGGCGCAACCTAGGCCCGTGCGGCATCACACCTTAGCGAGGACGATCTCTCCTGCGGGAGCGGGGCGTGACAGCCTGCTCCACCAGTTCCGGTCCTAGCATTGTCGCTCTCCGACTTTGTCCCAGCATATTGGAGAACGACACTTCTGCCCGTAGAGCGCTTCATATGGAGCCATCGGAACGCTCGACTAATAACTGTTGTTATACGCAAACTCCACAAGTGACAAATGTGTATCCCAACTAGTCTTTAGATCAATCGCACATAGACGCAACATATCATCTAAGATTTGATTCACCCTCTTCGTCTGACCGTCTGTCTGGAGGTGGTATGCAGAACTAAAATTTAGTTTGGTTTTCATCGCCGTTTGCAGGCTCGTCCAGAAATGCGATAGGAATCACCCGTCTCTGTCCAAAATAATTATGGCCGGTACCCCGTGCAGTCGAACAATCTTGTCGATATAGATTTGCACTAACCGATCGACACTCCATCCTACTTTAATTGCGATAAAGTGAGCCGACTTGGTCAATCTATCAACAATGACCCAAATTGCATCATTCTTCTGTGGCGTCTTCGAAAATCCCATAATAAAATCTATCGAGATGTTGTCCCACTTCCACTCAGGAATGACAAGGTTCTGCAGCTCTCTGCCTGGCCTTTGGTGTTCTGTCTTTACTTGTTAACACGATATGCACTGCGACACGAAAGTAGCTACGTCTTTCTTCATGTCGTACCACCAAAAATTTGTGCGCAAGTCCTTGTACATCTTGGTGGTTCCAGGATGTAACGAGTACTTCGCATAATGTACCTCTGTCAGAATTTTTTTCTGAGTTCGACAGTTTCAAGAATGCAGAGCCTTTCTTTTATTCGCATTGTCCCGTCTCCGTCTTCCGCAAAGTCAGTCGCTATTCCTGTTGAAATCAGCTCGTGTATCTTCTTCAGAAATGAATCGCCTTTCTATGCAGTTTTTATTTTTCTAAGTAGGCTCGACCCAAGCTTCAACTGAGCTAGGTGCAAGTGTCGATACTCAATTCCGAGTTCGATATCCATCGCTTCAAGGTCTCGCCGTATCTCATTATTTAGGGCCAGTGATCCCATAAACATTCTGTTCAGCGCGTCGGCTACGACGTTTTCCTTGCCCGGCATATACTCGATCGTTACCTCGTAATTTTTTATGAGTTCGAGCCAACGTCGCTGCCGTAAGTTGAGTTCTCGTTGCGTAAACAAGTATTTCAGGCTTTTATGATCTATATAGATTCTACAAGCCACACCATAGAGGTAGTACCGCCAGAGTTTCAATGCAAACACGATCGCTGCCAATTTTAGTTCATGCGTCGGATAATTTTTTTCGTGCTGCTTCAACTGCCGTGAAGCGTAGAAGATGACTTTGTCTTTCTTTATGAGTACGCACCCGAGGCAAGTTTTCGATGTATCACAGAATATCTGAAAGCCTTTTGGACCATCTGGAAGTGCAAGGATTGGAGCTGAGACAAGCCGTTGCTTTAAATCTTAAAAGCTGGATTCACAATCGTCACTGTTTGCAAAAACAAAAGTCTTTTATTTCACAAACATTAAAGAATAGTACAAGAGTACATTAAATTCTGGAAAAGTACAACTATAGGAGTCCGATCTGAAGATGATCGCTTTATCCCTTGGACGATGTGAACTTTGAAGACGATAGCCCCTGAAGAATACAACAGCACTTGGACAAGAACTCCTGATCTCTCCGATGATCTTGAATAGTCTGATCTGCCTAATGAAGGACTTGAAACTCTATTTATAGAGTTCTAGAAATAACTAATTTATAGTTATTCTGGATTGCGCAAGATGAACTGCGCTGGCGACAGACTGCGCAGACTGTAAACTGTGCTGACCTATTGGGCAGTTGCTCGATCGTGGGCTAACTGTATTCAGACGCGTGGCATTGTTTGATTAAAATATGCTTGGTCGTGTACAGGCAGTTGTCACGTGGCGAGCAATTGATGGCATGTAAGCCACATAATAAATGTCAGTTATTTGATGAATCGCGCTAACCGAATAGCGCTAGCTTCAGACTGTGCTTCCTTCTAGTCACTGGACAGCACTGGGATTCAGACTTGGTCAAACTACGCTGAGGTTGGACTGGCAAACTGCGCTAAAGTTGGACTGGCAGACTGCGCTGAAGTTGTACAGCTGTTCTCGAGCGCTGTGCTGCACAAGAAACGAACGGACTCCTCATTTTTTGGGCTGTCAGGCTGTTAGAAGATCTGATCTTTGTCAGGTAATGATGGTATTGCCACGTCAGTGTAGCGCGCTCGGGTGGTAGCGCAGTTCAGCTCGCGCATTCGATTTATAGCGCAATCTGTTTCCTGTGCAGTCCATTTAAAGGGTGCGCAATTGAGAATTCTCTGCCTATTTGATAGATGTAACTTGATTTTTAGGACATACAAGACCCCCTTCAAAGTTTTCAAAATTTGAACATTTTCAAAGTTTCGAAATACTTTGAATTTCGAATTTAAAATCAAGTTGCTCTTTGGTTGCGCGTTTGGAGGAATTAGTTCCGTCTTTTGTGGCACAATCGGAGGTGACTGTTACACTTCTGAAAAACTATAAATAGTTTCATTTTTCCTTCTTTCAACCTTTACTTACTTTCAATTTCTCAGGAGAAAAAAGCTCTTCCCCTACTCCGACTTCTTCTTCTTCCTTTCGTCGACGACAGCAATGGCGCCCAAGCGATCGGCCACCGAGAAGGGAAAGGCCCCCGCTGAACCTTCGACTCGTATTGCACCACGAGTATCTCGTCACGAGATGGGTCATCCAGTGCTTTAAGGTAAATGATGAACTATGATCGAAACCCTTTTTAGGGTTTTTGATGTTTTCAGACCTTCATACCTCTCTCTTTTTAGAGATTGATGGTATTTGTGCCACCCTGTTTAGGGTTTCAGCTGCATGTACAACAGTTTTCATTTTTATGAAAACTGTATTCTTGCGCAATCGGTTGGAAAGCGCTAACTAAATGTTCGACACAATCCATCGATTTGCGCAAGTCGATTGTGCCAGCACAAACTGATGTTTTGCGCAAGTATGTCAGCGCAACCTGACCTCTTACGCATATTGGCTGTGCTGACGCAATATGATACCTTGCGCATGTTGACTGTGCTGGCACAATCTAATAGATTGCGCATGTTGACTGTGCTGGCACAATCTGATAGCTTGTTCCACACAGCGCAATTTGATGAACTTTTGAAAAAAACTTTTTGATTTTGCATATACTGATCTTTGTCTTCATTATTGATGCAGTTAACCTCAGAGAAGATCCCAACTATGAGGTTCTTGCAGGATCTCTGGCTGAATCTGAATTCAAGGAAGATCTCTTGCACGTGTCATTTCCTCAGTATGCCCTACCGTCATCTCAGCAAGCTATCCTGATTACACAAGACGATGAAACTTTACCGTGTCTGATGAACGGGCAGCCTCTTCAAACTGCGGACACTGTCACCCATAAGAAACCTTTGTTCTTGTTTGGTGAGGCTTTTGACAAGACCTCTCAGCCGAGGCCTCGCATGGAACAGAGAATTTTCCAGAGGGACGAGAAGACTATACTTCTGCCAGAGATCTCCAGATGCCTTCCTCTGTCCCGATATGCCTTTGCGAGCTATCCCAGAAGAATGGAGTGGGACATAACTCCGCTTCAACAAGCCCGAGCGGGAAATATCTGTGTTAAGAAGGGACCAGACCACAAAGATATGTTCTACAGTTCCTTTGAGCATCATAGCTCCTTACTCAGAGGACTAAAACCCGGTTGCATCCCACCGGAAGATTCTTCCCTGCTACTACCAGTAAGAACTCTAATATTCGCAAATGAGTTTGCAAAGGTGGAAGGGAGGTATCCAGACCAAGATCTGCGGTTGACAGGTCTTGTGAACCCGGATAATAAGAGATGGATCTGTATAGCCAATTGGATATTGGTCCAATTTGAAGCTCGGCTCAAGGAAATTGATCTATACCAAGCAGTGTACGCCACTGTTTATGGCTTTCCCCCAATCCTCATCTATCATTTGTGTTGGCGGAGAGATACAATTATAGGACTGGGACTTTCATGACGCCATGCGAAAAGATTGGATTAGCTTTGCACGAGATGAAGTACATCTCCAATCTGCCAATGGAGGATATCCCCTATGAAGAGTTTGTCCCAACAAATGATGAGTTGGACAGACTACGCCAAGAGAATGCTGACATGGTGGCTGTTTTTGAAGAGTTACTGTGTCACTACAAGATCTGTTCTTTATACTACAAGAGTGGCACAGCCGGCACCTGCTATTCCACCAAATGGTTGCCGTATCTTTTCCTCAACCATATTATTAAGAAGAAGACCAAAGAGCATGAAAACTGCAACCCCAACTTCTTCAGACCACTTGACAATAGCGAAGTGATAGAGCTGATGTAGACGCATGGTGATATGGATATCAAGATTGAGGATGATCTTCAATATCCTCATTTTAAGAAAGATGACATCATTGAAAGCTACATGAGGATGGGCTACAAGCCCATGTCGAAGGAAGCCCAGCTGGCAGGTTTTCTCACTTACTGGCTTCGACGATATGTCATTCCTGGGGCCAGTGCAGTTGACCGCTTCCATTGCGGTGTACTGTTCGCTGCTGTCCGCCTAGTTTTCGGCTACCGGATGGATTTGTTGTCAGCAATGACATGCAGAATAAACGTCGGCCTCCGTCACTTCGTTGATTCGATGATTCGAGAAAAAGGTGAAAAGGAAAGTTTTTCTCGGCTGGAACTGCCATACACATATCTGTATGGATGGCTGCTTTTACACCATCCTTCTTTGATGAATCCTAACATGGGGGCAGTGGGCGGCAGCTTTTTAAGAAGATTTTCTGGATGTAAGTGGATCTACACCACTTTGAGATACTGTCGGCGAACTCTGAATCTCGGCAAGGGATGGAACTTTTATTGCGTTCCCCCTCCAGTTGGTTATGAGCATATGTCAACAAATCTTGTCGACTCTATGAGGATGCAACCGTTGGGCCATACAGCTTTCGACTGGCTGAGGACAATTCGGCCATCACACTTGGTGTACCGGTTCGAAGATGAATGTTATCTCGAGCCTTATCTGCCAAGCCGCTTTGTACGCCAATTCGACTATGACCAATTTCATGTGGGCAACGCCATAACGTGCCTACAGGGAAAATATTATTTGATTGATGGAGCCCGGGCTTGGGTATATTGCAATGCGCGTGACACAAGGACGACGTTCTCTATGCCGACAAGAAACGATCGTGGCCCTCGCATGTTGTATACCTATTCGATCTTTTATACATCAGCAAATACTTTTGCTGAGAACTTCAATCTAGCAGACAGCTTTGCGACGGCAACTCGATTTAAAAAAGGAGCACCTGTTATGGTGCTTCCTGGTAATATTGAAGAGCACGAGCCAGCTGATGCGCCTCTAGAAGCTTCGAGGGAAGCCAACTTCCCCGAAGAAGTCTACGAAATGCTGCATGTCTCTCTGAAAGTTGTAAGATCTCCGATCAAGGAGAAGAAGAGGAAGACAGAAGAAACATCTTCTCCTGTCTCAAAGAAAATGACCGCCGTAGACTCTTCAGAAAGAGTCACTACTCGCTCGCAGTCTCGGCAACAGGTCGAGTCAGTTCATAGAGAAGAGGCAACCACCCCTACTTCTATCCAAAGAAAAACACACGCAGCAGACGTAGAGATTCCAGAAGAACCTCTATGCAGGACAGAATTAGCTTTCAGAAAGAAAGTAACCACTCCCCCAAGATCTATCCATGCATCGGCCCTGGTAAGTGCTGTTGTCGGGGTTATGATGCCTTCTCCTACACCTGCTCCTGAGCCTAGGCAGGAAGCTTCCAGTGCAGAGAAAGGAGACCAGGTTGCAGAGACAAGAGAGGAGACCGCAGAGATAAAGGATGGGGCTGCAGCAGCAAGAGAAACAACTGCAATTCTAACCCCAATCAATGAGTCGGGATCATCTGTCGAAGTAGTACAATCTCCTACGCTTGCAACGGAAACTGCCCCTCTTCCAACTATACCAAGATCGCGTAGGGCTGAAGAAGATCGACTGATGATCGAGGCCCTAGAAGATTATGACTTCGGCTTTCATGATGACATGGATCCAGTCGACGCAAGTGATAGCGAGAAAGCACGAGAAGAGGGTGCAGATGATGAAGAAACATCTGCAGAGGATGACAATCTGAATCTGGGAGAGGATACTGATGCCCATGCATCCCAAGAGAAGAATACTGTTAATAAAGTAGCACCGGAGGAAGCTACTGTCACCAATCAGAGAGGTATTGACTGATATTAATAATCCTCTTTTATAGATCAAATTACTGACATCTTAACTTTCATTTATACAGAAATTCAACCTTCTCCAATTCCTCTGGTATGCACTGATATAGTGCAGGCAAAGGCGATAGCCAGCAGCAGCCATCATTTATCAGGCGGTTCTTAAGCGGAAAGCAGTCAGGCAGCGATGTCTGAAGCTACTTCTGCGAGGCTGCAGCCTATTTCAACAGATGACAATCTTGTCACTAAACCCAGCATTGGTAAGCTTGCCTTCATTTTGGTCCCTTTTAACAGTTCTCAGTGACAGCAAACTAATGATGTTTATTTGATCTCGTTGAAGAACATCTGGGAGGAGCAACCAGTTCTACTATGGCTCCTTTGTCCAAAAAGATTTCAGCCTATGTCCAAGAAGCAGAACTTCTGCCTTTACAGGCATCTGTTGCTTCAACTTCTATAGGAGTAGCGGCTACGCCCAGTGTAGCGACAACCAACATATTTATAGTTGGTTCCTTCACCAACCTCTTCTTCGCTTCATTAGGACCCTTAGTAGAAAGGGTAATGAAGAAAGTGAATGTTGTTTTCATCACTGTCAGAAGTCCAACTACTTATCTGATCGGCGCTATCCGAAGTCAGGGTGATGAAGCTCAAGCTGCCTATCTTGAACATATACTGGATGAGCTGGGGGAATCAATTAAGATTTACAAAGATCTTAATCAGGGGGAGATAGAGCCCCTGGTGAATGCTGAATTTGAAAGGATGACTCGAGAAGCTGAAGTCACGAAAGCTGATTTCAAGATTTTCTTGGACACCTTCGCTACGAAGTCTTCAGAGTATGATTCTCAGATGGAAATAGTAGCGTCTGCTACTGGGAAGAAAGAAAAGAAGGTTGCTGATCTGAAAGCAGAGTTTGCTCGACTTCAAGAAGAGTTGAGAATCGTTCAACTTGCTCTGGAAGAAGAGACTACACAACATCAAATCGCAATTCAGCAACTAGACATTCTGACCCACGAGAAGAATGAGTTTGTCAGGATTCACCAAGATAAATTCGCTCGTCGACTAGTGACCTTGCCATCATTTGACGATGAATCTGGAATGGCGGAAGCTAGAAAGCAGGTGCTGGATTCGCGTGAAGAAAGGCTCTAAACCTTGAAGCAGCAGATAGCTAATCTGATGACACCTCCAGCAGAATAAGAATTTTTTTTGTATTTTCTCTTTTATGATATGTCTTTTTGTAACATCTTTTATCTTGATCAATGAAAAGACATTATTTTTTGTGGCTCTATTATTTATTGCAAATTCTATTATGGATATAAATAATAGCGATAGAAAATATATTCAGAGGTTCCGGACATGATATATTTCTTAATGTAGAAAATAATTATATTCATTATATCTGCTCAGAGCTAATGTGGACATGACAGAATATAATTTGTTGAATATCATTATTTCGATAGACAACTTAATCAGAAATAAATATGTGACAAGTTGCTGATATGGATGAACGGATGAATCGTCAAAATGTATGAACGAAATGAATCGTCAGAATGAACGGATGAACCGTCAGATGAATTGAATGAACGGATGAACCGTCGGATGAATGGAATGAACGGATGAACCGTCGAATGAATGGAATGAATGTTGCGAAGAATGCGTCGCTTCGATGTTTCAAGAATCTCTGCCTATAAATAAAACAGAAATTTAGATGGAATGATCACTTTCACTTTTTAACACAAAAATGTCGTCTGAAGATGTATCCAAGAAGGCTGAGATTGTCCCGAAGGTTGAAGAAATCACGGAGCACGTCCAGCCGAACCAAACCAGCCAAAGCAGACGGAAGCGGACGAAGGTTCGTCTGCATCCAAGCCGCCAAGGGGCATCTTGGACTTCCTGGTTGAACCAGGTAAGACCGAAGTAGAAGAGGCCATGAGGATGGCCGCTTGCGCGTTTCTGGTAAAATCGAGCAAGGATGTCCTCGACTCTTTTGCCGACTACATTTTTGAAAAGGACGGTAGTGGTCCTCATCATGTCTTCAAGAAGGACGATAGTGATTCTCGTCCTTGATATTGTGTAACATCGTTTATGATGAAATAAAATCAAATTTTATTTATGAACTGTCTGATCATATTTACAAGAAATCCCTTTTACATTCATACATAGCACTTTTTGAGGAACTTGCCATTGATGGGCATCATTGCAACTCAACCGTCCAGCTCTGTGAGTTGATAGGCTCCATTTGAGAAGACTTTGCTCACGATATAAGGCCCTTCCCATTTTGCATCGAACTTGTCTTTGCTTATGGGAGTCATAGTCATGGGACGTCTGACTGTAAGAACAAGTTCTCCTTTCTGAAAGGCTCTGACTTTAACTTTGCGGTTAAAAGTCTTCGAGATGCGGGCTTGATACAATTCAATATGATGTTGAGCTAATAACCGCTTCTCGTCGAGCGCCTCTAGTTCTTGAAGTCGAAGAAGATCATTGTTCTCCGTAGTAAGTTCGTTAGCGATAGCAATCCTCAAGGAAGGAATTTGAAGTTCCAAAGGGAGAACTGCTTCGCAACCGTACACCAGAGAGAAAGGTGTACAGCCTGTGGGGTTACGGACCGTAGTACGGTAGGCCAATAGACATTCTCCAAGCTTTTCACTCCAGTTTTGTTTGTTAGTAGACACAAACTTCTTAAGGAGCTTGATAATGGTTTTGTTAAAGGCTTCAGCCAAGCCATTAGCAGCAGGGTTGTAAGCCGTAGAGGCGACATTGTCAATCCGATGATCATCACAAAATCATGTAAACTTTTGACTGATGAACTGAGGTCCATTGTCGTGAATGATTCGTCGAGGCACACCAAACCTGTAGATAACATGGTGTTTGACGAAGTTGATGACGCTGCTAGTTTTGACTTCAGCCAAAGGTATAGCTTCGGCCCACTTCGAGAAATAATCAGTTATTGCCAGTATAAATCGATGTCCTTTAGGAGAAGGAGGATTGATGGGACCTATAATATCCATGCCCCAAGCTTCAAAAGGCCAGGAAGCAGCAGTCGGATGAAGGAATTCCGACGGTTGATGGATGAAATCTGCATGGATTTGACAAGCTCGATATTTTCTTGCATATTCAATGGCATCAGATACCATAGAGGGCCAATAGTAACCCATTCGTCGGATACAATCTTGTAGTTTAGGGCCGGGTTGATGTGCTCCGTAAACACCATCATGAGCTTCACGCAATACTTGCTTCGCTTCATCACCAGCAAGACAGCGCAAGAGTAGGCCGTCATAAGTCAATCGATAGAGAGTCTTGGTGGTCTGATTATAGTAGAATCGAAGAGATCGTCGACGAATACTCGTAGCCTCCTTAGGATCTTCAGGAAGTATGTCATGAACTACAAAATCGATGAAGGGAGCTCTCCAATCTTCATTGATAACATTGACTTCAGCAAGTTACTAAACTCAATGTTACGATTGTTTTCAATGCAGAACAACTCTCTATTGGAAACAACAACCATTTGTTGTCTCTTGACAGAAATTGCTAAGACTGCTGCAAGATTAGCTAAAGCATCTGCCTCAGTATTACATGCTCATCGAACATATTCAATGAAGAAAGCCTTGAATGATGTAGCCATGTAAATTGCAGCTTCATGATAGGGCACTAGATCTTGATGGCGAACTTCGTATGTTCCTCTAACCTGATTGACAACCAGTTTAGAATCACCGTAGACTTCAAGATATTCGACTCCCAACTATTTTGCTAATTAGAGTCCAATGAGCAAGACATTGTATTCAGCCACATTGTCAGAGCTTGGCTGATCTAAGGAATAAGCTCTTTGGATAGCTAATCCTTCTTGAGAGACTAGAACAATTCCAACTCCTGCGACAATGGTCCCATTGGGTCCGATCCGGGATGCTCCGTCGAAGAATAGATGCCAGGTAGGAAATTTTTCAAAGATCATGTTTGATTTCAATGTTTCGTCTGGAATTTCATCATAAAGCTTAGATGTCTCCGGAACAGGATGAGCTGCTAAAAAGTCAGCCAGTACTTGACCCTTAATAGACTTTTGCGGAACATAAACCATGTCGTATTGGGCTAGCAGAATGGCCCATGTAGCCAGTCGAGAATTGAGTGTGCTGGGTTTCTTCATCAGTACCCAAAGAGGATTAACTCGGGAAATAACGTGAATAGTTTGGCCAATGATATAATATCGAGTCTTTTGAATAGCGAACATAAGAGCTAGACATTCTTTCTCAACCGGACTATAACGGTGTTCAGCACCAATCATAGTACGACTAAGATAGTAGATGTCTTGTTCATGACCTTCTTTGTTCTTCTGGGCAAGTAAAGCACCCAATGAATGATCCATAGCACGAACATACATTAAGAATGGTATGCCTGAGATTGGTGGCACCAAGATTGGTGGGTTCATTAGGTACCGCTTTATGTCATCGAATGCTTGTTGACATTCTTCAGTCCAAACGAAAGATATACCCTTCTTCATTAATTGAGTAAACGGTCTGCAGCGTCCAGACAGATTTGAAATGAACCTCCTGATGTACGCAAGTCGACCTTGGAATCCTCGTAGCTCCTTTAAGTTGCGTGAAGGACGCATCTCTTGAATGGCTTTGATCTTCTCGGGATCCACGTGTATACCTTTAGAGGTAATGACAAAGCCGAGAAATTTACCACTAGAGACACCCAAGAATGACTTGGTGGGATTCATCTTTAACTGATGTTGGCGCATTAGATTGAAGATAGTTCTTAAATCTTGGATGTGATCTCCCTTTAGGCGACTCTTGATAGCAATATCGTCAACATAGCATTCGACAGTCTTACGAAGATGATCTCGAAAGATGGTACTCATAGCTTGTTGGTAAGTTGCACCCACGTTCTTGAGACCAAATGGCATCACAGTGTAGCGATAGACTCCGCGAGGGGTGCGGAAAGAAGTATGTTTTTTATCTTTCGGGTTCATCTGAATCTGATTGTATCCAGAGAATCCATCCATAAAGTATATCCTTTCAAACCCACAAGTATTATCAATCATGACATCTATAATAGGGAGAGGAAATTCATCCTTTGGACAAGCTTAATTAAGATTTCGGAAGTCGATGCAAACTCGAACTTTGCCAGTTTTCTTCAAGACTGGGACAACATTTGCTACCCAATCTGGATGTTGTTCTTCTCGAATAAAGCCACAAGCTATGAGCTTTTTGACTTCATCATCAATGGTGTCCATCATTTCTGGCTTGAATTGCCTTTGCTGCTGTTTTACTGGCTTTGCATTAGGCAAAATGTTTAGTTTATGAGTAACAACTTTGGGATCTTAACCTGGCATGTCTTCATAATTCCAAGCAAAGACATCAATGTATTCTCGAATAAGAAAGATTAATTCTTGCTTATCTGCCTCTGGAAGGTTCTTGCTGATGAATATTGGACGAGGTGACCCATTTTCTCCTACGTCAATTTGGACCAATAGATCTTTGGTAGAAGGTTCTCGTTGTTCGAATCGGAGTTCCCATTGGGTGTCCATTCGTTGATCCCAAGGATCTGTTTTGGGATTTTCTTCGATATCTTCGTCATAACCTTCCGGGAGTTCAGCGGAGACCATGTTAGAAGATACGATCAATCGATGAACTTGACCAATGCTGGTGTCAGAATCCCATGATCTGGAATCAGAAGAGTTAGAGCGTTCTTCACTATCGAATTCGCAGACTTCTTGAGATAAGATCGGAGATGAAGTATATCCGAGACCTCTTTTTGTCCTGCTGTAATACATCTCTGATTTTCCTTTCGGAACAACCGTACGGATAGGAGTTCGTCAACCTTTACCGTAATTGAGGCCATTCTTGAAGTCATAACCCATCTTTCGGATGATGTCTTTTGATTGTTGACTATAACGACGAAGTTGGAGACGTCCCATACCATTATTTTTGCTATCATCCGTATAGCTGAATTTTTGTTCTGGCCCTTTACTAAAAAGTATTGGACTCTCGCCTCTCTTTCGAGAAGGGACAACAAAGTATGAGTCATCTGGATGTTCATTTTATTTGAATCTAGGAATATGTTGTACACCGAGTCGTACTGGCAAATAGGCTACCCTTAAATGAGTTCAAAATGTTTTTAAAATGTCCTCTCAAAAAGGTTTACAAAAAGGTTTTCAAAAAGGTTTTCAAAAATTACCAAAAAGCTTTTTAAAACCCTAACTAAACCCTGACTAAACCCTGACTAAACCCTGACAGAACTCGGACCGAGTTCGGCCAGAGTTCGGCCAGAGTTCGGCCAGAGTTCGGTTGGTGGCCGTTGTAATTTTGAATACTTGGAACTTGGTGCTCCTGCAGTTGCGGATTTGACCGAGATTTGCTCATAGAGTTCTGCCCGAATTCTGCCCGAATTCTGTCAGAAGTCTGTCTTTGAAATTCCTATAAATAGAGAAGGATTTCGATCATTTCAACTCACTCATTCACTTTCAATCTTCTCTCTATCTAAAGCTTTCAGTCTTTCAAAGAGTTTTCTAGAGCTTTCAATTTCAGATCCTAAGCCAATTACAATCCTCTAGTCGATTTGCCAGTGCGGTACGGTCTAGAAGTTTCTGAGAGATTGTAATCAGAAGGCTTGATTGAAGAATACCTCTTCACATTTGAAGTTGGACGAGTTCTTCGTATCAAAGCTTGCGTTGTAGAAGTTGCAAGGACTTCGTAAGAAAACTTGCTGTTTTTCCAATAGTGGATTCAACTGGTAGCAAGAGTTCTACCGACTGGATTAGTCCTTAACAGAGGGAAACCAGTATACATCGCTGTCTTTGCGTTTGCTCTCTTAACTCTGTCTTTACTTTATTTCAGTTGTGATTAATATTCTGTGATTGTGCTGCTAACATTGTTTTAATTAGCATTATTCCGCTGCCAACTATATTCACCCCCCTCTAGAGTATTATGCTTTACTATTTCGTTCCTACAATTGGTATCAGAGCGGGTGTTTACAGGTAAAGCAAAGGTAACAGTACAATTATTTATTCATTTTAATTAACTGTTATATAGATCACAGCACAACACATGGCAACTGTGAAATTCACAAATGAAGGCCAGGCCACAAACAGACCCCCACTGTTTGATGGTACGAACTATACCTATTGGAAAACACGGATGAGTTTCTTCTTGAAATCACTTGACTTTGATTTATGGTCCATTGTTCTTGATGGCTATCAAAAGCCACCTCGTATAAATGTTGACGGAGTTTTAATTGAAAAACCCCGCAGCAGATATACAGAGGAAGAAAAAAAAGGGCCAGTCTTGACGCACGTGCCATTAATGCTCTTTTTGTGCTTTAGACAGAACTGAATTTAACAGGGTGTCTATCTGCACAACGGCTAATGAAGTGTGAAAGCTACTTGAAGTTACACATGAAGACACGACTCAAGTTAAAGAATCTAAAGTCAGCAGACTTACTCAAGAGTACGAGGCATTCAAGATGAAGTCCAACGAAACAGTTACACAAATGTTCGAGAGATTCTTGGATATTGTAAATCCTTTTTCCTCCTTAGGCAAAGATTACAGTAACCATGAAAAGATTCGCAAACTCCTGCGAGCTCTCACCAAGAACTGGATTCCGAAGGCTACTGCAATCATTGAAGGGAACGATCTCACAACTATGTCCCTCAAAGTACTCATGGGTAAGCTACTCACTCATGAACTGGAGCTACAGGATTTTGAAGAGCCTACACCAAAGGAGAAGACGATCGCTCTCAAGGCTCAGCACAGAAAAGCTGCTGAAGGTGACTCAGACAGCAGTGGATCTGACGCTGAAGATCAAGCACTCCTAGCAAGGAAGTTCAAAAGATTCATGAGACATGAGAAGAGAGTCAAAGAGAACAACAGCAACAACTGGTATCAAGAAGATGTTGTCTGCTATGGTTGCAAGAAGAAGGGACACATGAAGAAAGATTGTCCCACAAACTCATCATCAAGCAAGAAGAGCAACAGGTATGAAAAAGGGAACCTGAAGAAATCAACATCTAGGAGATATGCCAATACCAGCATATGGCATGAAAGTGAAGCCAGCGACTCAGATGACGAACAATCAGAAGACGCTGCAAACGTATGCTTTATGGCATCCGATCAGGTACCTACTGAACCTGTAGTTGATACTTATGATGACTTCACCTTTGAGCAATTAGGAGATGCCTTCAGTGACCTGATGACTGATTACAGGAAACTGCGTAGCAGGTAACAGACCTTTAAGAAGGTACTCAAAGAGTACAAAGGTGAAATAGGTAGACTTACCGACCTACTAGCTGAGGTTAGAAATAATGTTAGTGAGTCTGGTGAGCTTTCTTCAGCAAAGCTCTTATTACACGAGACTACCAAGTCATCTGAAGAGAAAGACAAAATTATTGACCAACTCAAGGAAGAACTTTCTATAGAGAAGAAAAGTCTTCGATGTGCACAATTCAGAATGGAATCACTCACTTCTGATTATACTAAGTTGTATGACATTTCCAAAAGATTGGAAATTAGGTTAGGAAAACAGCCTGAGCCTGCTGCTTCCTTTCCTAACACGTGCCACTTACCGAAAAATCGAAACATTCCCAAGCCAAACACTGTCAGACCTAACAATATAAAACCTTTTCCCTAAAAGGTTAAGCTCAAACAAGATTATAGGTATGCTTTCTTCTATACTAGAAAACCTAAACCTACCAACCATGCACACCACTCAGCTTTCAACACTCGACATGCACAATGTCACTATTGTGGCCTCATTGGTCATATTTCATCTGCATGTAGAATGAGAAAGCTTGTTGATTTAAATGTTTATGCTTGGATACCTAAAGCTAACAATTCAGGACCCTACAAGAAATGGGTACCAAAAGTTTCATCTGCAAACTGTTTTGTAGGTGGAACACCCTTCACATGCTAGAAGCAAATGGATCCTCGACAGCGGTTGCTCACGGCATATGACCGGTGACGCTACCCTATTTGCAACACTGTCGAAGAAAAAGAAGGAAGGCTATGTCTCCTTCGGTAATAACTTGAAAGGGTATATTATTGGTATCGGTGATGTTGGTAAGTCTCCCTATCCTGTGATTAAGGATGTCTGTCTGGTTACCGAGTTGAAACATAATATACTCAGCATAAGTCATCTAGCTGATCATGGTTATGGCATCAACTTTGGCAAAGACAAATATACTATAGTTGATAGCTCAACTGGTAGTACTATCTTTGAAGGTATCAAGGAAGACAATATATATGTTTTCTATTTGTTAGAAGAAACTAACATTTCAGGTAGATGCTTAATGGCCAAGAGTGATGAGAGTCATCTGTGGCATATGAGACTCGGTCACGCTAATATAGATACGATCTCAAGATTATCCACAAAGAAGCTAGTACGCGGTTTATCGGACATTACATTCAAGAAGGACTCGGTATGCAGCCAATGTGAAGAGAACAAAGCTACCAGATCCACATTCAAGTCAGTAAACGCAGTATGTACTACTAGACCTCTACAATTGCTTCATATGGACTTATTTGGTCCTAGCAGAGTTGCTAGCCTCGGAGGTAAACTTTATGCTTTCGTAATTGTAGATAATTTTTCTAGATACACGTGGGTATATTTCTTGACACGCAAGAATGATGCATTATCCGAATTTGTCGCCTTTTGCAAGAAAGTACAGAATGAAAAAGGTTACATGATCACTCGCATAAGAAGCGATCATGGAGGCGAATTCGAGAATGCTAATTTTGAGCAATTTTGTGACATACACAGTTTTGTACATGAGTTCTCCTGCCCTAGGACTCTACAACAAAATGGAGTTGTGGAACGTAAGAACAGAACTCTAACCGAAATGGCCAGAGTGATGTTAAACCAGTTTAGTCTACCCAAATATTTCTGGGCTGAAGCTATCAATACAGCTTGCTTTGTACTCAATAGAGTTCTAATTCGACCCAAATCGAAGAAGACTCCATTTGAGTTATGGTTTGATAGAATTCCATCTGTTTCATACTTTAGAATATTTGGCTGTAAATGTTTTATTCTTAATACAAAAGACAATTTGGAAAAATTTTGATGAAAAGGCCGGTGAAGGTATATTTTTAGGTTATGCGGCCAAGAACAAAGGATACAGAGTCTTCAACAAAAGAACCATGATCATCGAAGAGTCAATCAACGTCACCGTTGATGAACTAAATCAGATGACGATCGATGACAATGATGAAGATCCAACTGTACCAAGCTCAACATCAGCTGATCCTCAACCAAGCTCTGCACTAGCTGAACCTCCTAGAGAAGATCCAGGAACCAGCTATCTTCAGAATCTACCGAAAAGGTTGAAATTTACAGTTGATCATCCAAAAGATTTGGTAATTGGTGATATTACCAAAGGAGTAAGTACTCGTACATCCAGTAGAGATATTGTTTCTAGTATTGCATTTATTTCACAGCTAGAACCCAAAACTATTGATGAAGCATGTAGTGATAGTTTTTGGATAGATGCTATGCAAGAGGAATTAAACCAATTTGAACGGAATCAAGTTTGGGAACTTGTTTCCAGGCCTATTGATCATCCGGTCATTGGCACCCGTTGGGTATTCCGAAATAAACTAAATGAGAATGGTTTAGTGACTCGTAATAAGGCTCGACTCGTACCTCAAGGATACAATCAAGAAGAAGGTATCGACTACGATGAGACTTATGCCCCAGTTGCGAGATTAGAATCCATTTGCATGTTATGTGCATTTGCATGTTTTCATGATTTCAAACTATTTCAAATGGATGTCAAGAGTGCTTTTTTAAATGGTTTTATAAAAGAAGAAGTTTTTGTACCACAACCTCCAGGTTTCACGGATTTCAAAAACTCTGATCATGTTTTCAAGTTGAAGAAAGCCTTATACGGTTTAAAACAAGCCCCTCGTGCTTGGTATGATCGTCTAAGCTCTTTTCTACTTGACAACGGTTTTTCAAAAGGCAAGGTTGACACTACACTGTTTATTAGGTCTTTTAATGGCAAACTTCTTCTAATTCAAATCTATGTTGATGATATTATATTTGGATCTACTGATAAATCTCTGTGTCAAGAATTTTTTAAGTGTATGTAGAATGAGTTTGAGATGAGCATGATGGGAGAGCTGAAATTCTTTCTCGGATTGCAAATCAAACAAACTGATAATGGGACATTTATAAATCAAGCCAAGTATACAAAAGATCTGCTAAAGAAGTTTGATCTGGACAATGTCAAACCTATTGGAACTCCAATGGCAACTTCAACAAAGCTTGATTCAGATGAACAAGGCAAGCCAGTCGACACACGTAAGTATCGAGGTATGATTGGTAGTTTACTTTATTTAACTGCTAGTCGTCCAGATATAATGTTTAGTGTTTGCCTGTGTGCACGTTTTCAAGCTAACCCAAAGGAATCACATCTGTCCGCAGTTAAGCGTATCTTTCGATACCTTAAGGGTACTTCTTCTGTTGGCTTGTGGTATCCCAAAACTAAGTTCTTTGACCTTATTGGTTATTCGGATGCAGATTTTGCTGGATGCAAAGTCGATAGAAAAAGTACCAGTGGCACATGTCATTTCTTAGACAAGGCTTTAGTCTCATGGTTTAGTAAAAAATAAAATTCTGTAGCCCTATCAACATTAGAGGTTGAGTACATCGCCGCAGGACGTTGTTGTGCTCAGATTTTGTGGATGAAAGACTATGATTTATTTTACACACATATTCCCATTTTCTGTGATAACACGAGCACTATTAATTTGACTAAGAATCCAGTATGTCACTCTCGTACTAAACATATCGAGATTCGACATCACTTTCTTAGAGATCATCATCAAAATGGAGATATAAACCTTGTGTACATAGATACTGAAAATCAACTAGCTGACATCTTCACTAAACCTCTAGCGGAAGATCGTTTCAATTATTTACGTCGAGAATTAGGAATTTTGGACGTCAATAATATTAATTAATTTTGTTTTATGATTATATATCATTACGCAAAAACTGTGGTAGAGACAAGCCAATAAAGAGTCTGTCTGTCACCACAACTACGGTTGAAGCGAAACGGTACTTAAGAGTTCCCCGGTGAACCTCTGCCAGCTGGGACAATACTCCTACAGCTAATCTGAAACAGTCGCTGTGTAACGATATTTAATCTATAAAATAATATTAATTATGTTAATTGAAGTTGAAATGACTAATCTCTGAATTAAATATTTGAAATGAGACAATGAAAAAGAATGGCAAAAATCAACTATAAAGAACCTTAGGCAAATTCGGCCAGAGCTCTGACCGAATTCGGCCCGAGTTCGATTGAGGGTGTCAGGTTATATATACAGAACCCGAGAAGCCCTTCTTCTTCATTGCTTCCAAACTAATCACAACAGCAGCAGCAGCCGCGAAGGAGCCCCGAACCCTAGCTTTTCACCACCCTCCTTCTTCCAATCCAAGTGGTGAAATCAATCCAAAATTTGGATTCGTGCGGAGTTCGTCGTTCTCTTCGACATACTTTGATTTCGGGAGGTATAACCCCATCTTTCTCCACTTTTCAATTAGTGCATTTTTATTTCAATTTGCATAAATGGCACCCAAATTCAATCCTTCAAAGAGGAAGAAGACGAACCCTAGTGAGGAAGGGTCATCTTCGCATCCGCATACGGATTCCCTCTTCTCGCCGGTCCAAACGAGCGACGGTGCGTTCGACGGATTTTTCTTTCAAACCCTAGACCAAGCCCTACTGTGGTATGGAGACTTCTCCATGAGATCCATATGCACAGGCGCTCCAGTCAAATGGACTGTATTTTCTGATCATCATCATTTCTTTGAGGCATTATGGTTACATCTTTTTGTTAAAATCTGCTTTCCTATAGCAATTAATGCCATTAGATTATTTTATTGCAATCTCATATTAAACACTTTTGATGTGAGCACTCGTGTTGGAGGTATTGATATCAATTTCAATGATGACCTCTTAGCGGAGATCCTTGGTATCCCTAACGAAGGTGCACCGCTAGTTGACATCACTGAATTTGATTTTCCCGAAGGCACGACACTCGCCAGTTTCAAAGCGGAACTCTGTGCACCTGATAGAGTACGCTCTGGAAAGTTCAAGGCTAACAACCTGATCTTGTTTAACTATGAATTGTATCGCATCATCTATTCCACTATCCTTCCAAAAATCTACTTCAAAGGATGATGTGACTTCTCTTGAGCTGTCCGCCATGTACCATATTCTTAAGGGGATTCTATTTTCTGCCCCTAAGACCATGATTCAGATGATGGGTCGTTGTCGTGCAAGAGATAAAAATCTCTCTTACGCGATGATTCTCCTACGCATCTTTCAGCGCTTCAAAATCGATCTGTCGACTTGTACTCAGGACCCTGAGCCCAAGTTTCTTCAGTTATCTCGTCGTAGCATGACTGCTTCAGCTCCACCTCCTGTTCCTCCTACTGCACCTCCTCCACCACCTCATCAGTATGCCATGACATTTGAGGGCATACATCAGCATTTATCTGCTTTGCACGTCTCGTTGATGGACATGGCTCGCGAGTGTGAGTTCCACGACGTTACCCGCTATCAGGCGCTTGTAGACTCCTTAGCTGATCTTCATTTCGCCCAGACTGGTCATTCAGCCGATTCCATCCCTAGAGATCCAGCTTTCTCTGGTTACCGCTGTGAGGATGAGGCTGTTCATGCCTACTTCCAGCCCGGTAACGCCTATGATTGGTACCGTCCTGATCGTGCTCCACCTCGTGACTTTGTTAGTGAGTTCTATGCTGGTGCCCCTCCGCATCCTTCTGGCGCTGGTACCTCTGGAGCTGGTACTTCAGGACATGCTGGTCGAGCTGCTGATGATGATGATGAGGATGATGATGAGGAGATATGACTATATGATTTTGAGTGATATTTTATTGTGCACTTGGAAATGCTCCGACATTCTAAGTTTTTATCAGTACTTTTTGATTTTTATTAGCACTTTTTAGTTTGCTTCAGTACTCTTTTCTTTTCATGGACATGTTTATTATGCCTCAGTTTATGGCATTCAGTTTATTTCAGCACTATGTTTCAGTTTCAGTTTATGATAGCACTATTTCTTATATTGCTTCATTCTTTATAACTGCCTGTGAAATTACATGCTTGTGATGATTGTTTTTACAAAACATGCCTGTGATACTTCTCTTTTATTTCTGCCTTATTTCTTTTATATATGTTTTCTCACTATTTGTTACTTATGCATTTGATTGCGGGGGAGCTTTATCTTTTGCAATTATTTTGCTAAGTGGAAAAGGGGGAGAAAATTTAAGATCTAACATTTTTTTTGAGATAATACAGGATATGAACAATTTTATTTTTTTTGAACAAGCTTAATGTTATATCATTCATAGTTTGTCAATTATCAAAATAGGGGAGATTGTTGGCCCATTTGGTCATATGGTCAAACCTGATTTTAATAATTGATTAAACTCTGTCTGGATATACAAAGCTAGTCGGGACATCTCGGACTCTTGAACATGATCAAGAATGGCTATCCACTGAATTCAAGACCGAAGATCTGTTTGCCTACTCGAGTCTGTAATTTCTTATACAATGTATTTTTATTTTATTTGAGTCTAGGAATATGTTGTACACCGAGTCGTACTGGCAAATAGGCTACCCTTAAATGAGTTCAAAATATTTTTAAAATGTCCTCTCAAAAAGGTTTACAAAAAGCTTTTCAAAAATCACCAAAAAGCTTTTTAAAACCCTAACTAAACCCTGACTAAACCCTGACAGAACTCGGACCGAGTTCGGCCAGAGTTCGGCCAGAGTTCGGTTGGTGGCCGTTGTGATTTTGAATCCTCGGAACTTGGTCCTCCTGCAGTTGCGGATTTGACCGAGATTTGCTCATAGAGTTCTGCCCGAATTCTGTCCAAATTCTGTCAGAAGTCTGCCTTTGAAATTCCTATAAATAGAGAAAGATTTTGATCATTTCAACTCACTCATTCACTTTCAATCTTCTCTCTATCTAAAGCTTTCAGTCTTTCAAAGAATTTTTTAGAGCTTTCAATTTCAGATCCCAAGCCAATTACAATCCTCTAGTCGATTTGCCAGTGCGGTACGGTCTAGAAGTTTCTGAGAGATTGTAATCATAAGGCTTGATTGAAGAATACCTCTTCACACTTGAAGTTGGACGAGTTCTTCGTATCAAAGCTCGCGTTGTAGAAGTTGCAAGGACTTCGTAAGAAAACTTGCAGTTTTTCCAATAGTGGATTCAACTGGTAGCAAGAGTTCTACCGATTGGATTAGTCCTCAACAGAGGGAAACCAGTATACATCGCTGTCTTTGCGTTTGCTCTCTTAACTCTGTCTTTACTTTATTTCAGTTGTGATTAATATTCTGTGATTGTGCTGCTAACATTGTTTTAATTAGCATTATTCCGCTGCCAACTCTATTCACCCCCCCTCTAGAGTATTACGCTTTACTATTTCGTTCCTACAATCCAAATAGCATTTAGTATGATAATTGACATCAGTATACTGGAAAGTAGATGCTTTTTTATTGATTTGTACATCTATATTTACAACAGGATCTTTAGCCTTAGTCGGCTTGGTCAGATCGATTACAAGAGGAGGATCAGAAGAGCAAGGAGGTTTAGGCTTGTTGCGACGAAGGTCGATAACAAGTGGCTCAGAAGAGGTGAGCTCCCTTTGATCTTGATTATCACTAGTTGATTGCTTCTGGGCTGGCAGATGAATAGCTAGTGGTTTGGAGGATTGAGGATGAGAGACACGCCCTTTGACATGTATGATGAGAGTGTCACTGGGCACTGCTTCATGTTCTTCTTCACCAACCATGGCTAATACTACCTTCATAAACTCTTCTTTGTACATACGAGCGTCGTTGCAATATGCTTCAACGGCTTTAAACGGGTAGAGATCCGCAACTTCTTTTTGGACTTCTCATTTGTCATCAACGTATTTGAAGCATTGATGGAGAGTAGAAGGAACAATGTTGTGTTCATGCAGGAATGGTCTTCCCAGAAGAGCATTGTAGGAACAACCATGGTTGTCTATAATATAGAAGGTTACCTTCGTACGAAGATTGCCGATTTGGAGTTTTAGGCATATCTTGCCTAAAGGTTCACTTCTTCCCTGGTTGAATCCCAGAATGGTGGTGATAGTGCCGGAGAGGCTATGCGCTGGAATCTTCATAGCTTCCAATATTGTTTTAGGCATGATGCTGAGTGCTGACCCTGGATCTATCAGAATACGATCGACCTTCATGGAGTCGACATATCCTGTAAAGTAGAGAGGACGGTCATGTCGATTGTCTTCCATTAACATGTCATCTTGTGTGAAGGTAATATTTAGAATTAATTCCAACACACTGTGACAATGGCGACAAGAGACAGGTTCTGACTCAGGTTTCTTAAGAAGAGTTAGGCAAGTGTCTGCCTGCATCAAAGCCTCACTCAGAGTTTTTCGAGTCTCTTTAGAGAGGCGTAAGAGCTCGAAGATAGACAGCCTAGCCGGTGTGTTGGCCAGTTGAGCTAATATATCAAAGTTATATGGCTTTTCAAGTCCAGAGGGGGATGACTTCTTCAAAATTTTGTCGAAACGGACTTGTTATTTGCCTTTGTCAGCTGCTGTCGGTTTAGAAAGAATTGGTCCCACAACCGGTAATGATGTAGAGGGGATGCCCTCTGTAGAGACAGGCTGCACTGGAACAGCCTTGGAAGACGAAGCAGGATCCTTCTAAATTTCGGGATGCTCCCATAGATAGGTTTTCCCTGACCTGGTGCCCAACAAAATCTCTTCTTCAATTATGGAGTCAAAAGACACCATGTTGCAGCTCTTTGTCTTTCCCTTGGAGCATTCTTTTTGCTTGGAGGAAGAAGGAACTTCAAAATCTTGAACTAGATCAGGATGGATCCACATAATCTTGCCATTATCAAGGGATAAGGGAATAAGACCTTCACTTTATGGAGGAGGAAGATTCTCAATCTCAAGAGTGGCCCTAGGAATGGGGACGATGCCACTCTGTACCACTTGTGGAGGGAAGTCACCAAACTGTACAGAAATCATATTGGCTGTAACAGTCTTTTCATCCTGTTGGAGAGTAATAACACTGGTGTTGACTAACTCTTGAATCTTGCCTTTGAGCACATAGCATTCCCGAGTAGGATGCCCTATGAACCTGTGATAAACACAGTACTTAGGGTGGTCAGTCTTACCGACTTCATCAGGCTTCTTCGGGTCAGGAAGTTGCAATTTATTGCTCTTCAGCAAACAGTCGAAGATGCTCGCTGTATCATTTTCATCAAAGGAATACTCTACTTTTGGGCGAGGTTCCTTTGGTGGAGGTGCAGAAGGAGTAGAGGTAGACGTGGGTTGAGCCACGTTAACAGCCAAGGATTCCTTGTTCTTGAGGTTGATATTCAAGGTTTCTTTGTTCTTGCGGTTGTTCTGGCAATTACCGCCACCGGATACAGAAGATTTATCTTGATCAGGGTTAGACATATGTACCCCCAACTGCTTGAACTTTTCGGCACTCACTTCAGCTGCTTTAGCATTGACAATGAATGACGGCCAGTCCTGGAACTGTATTGACCCCGTCCACGTGCTGATGATAGGCAACAAGTTTGACTTACAAGTGTCTATTGTTACAACAGATGGGGTTCCGGGAGGTATTTTGAGTGCTTCTCTGCGGAATTGTTCAATAAAACTCTCAGTAGTTTCATTATGTCTTTGCTTGATCTCGTTAAGGGCGGATATAGTCATATCATTGATGCCCTCGTAGAATCGTTCCAGGAACATTTGCTTGAGCCCGGCAAATGAGGTGATAGAGCCATCAGGCAGGCTGCGGTACCAATCATATGTTGTACCGGCTAAGCAGCCGACGAAAACTCTAGTAAGAAGAGCATCACTTGGTTGGAGCTGGACAGTCATTACCTCGAAATAGTTAATGAACTGACTCGGAGAGGTGCTGCCATCAAACAGCGTGATTGTACGAATCTTGTACTTTGGAGGGAACGGGACTTCTTTCTATTCCACTGGATAAGATTGTTTGATCCCAAGTCTCTGTAGACTGTCTTTCTTTTTGAATGCCTCAAACTGATTGTGTAGTAGTTTTATAGCCTCATTGGCATCTCCTGAAGATGGAGACGTAATAGGCTGGCTCACTGGGTTAGGAGGAGGAACAGCATGGTAAGCAATACCCCCAGCTCCTGAATGACTGGGTGTAAATTGAATAGGTATTGAGGCTACAGGAGGGGACGGTACCCCCAAACCTGCAACGGGCACTGATGATGCTATAATCTCTGGATTGACAGTAGGTGCAGTCGTTGATACTGTATGTTGAGCTATGATAGCAGTATGCATACTCGCGATCATTTCAGCCATGGTCTTCAATTTATCTTCCAGTGCGGCAATTCGTTGTTCCTGACTTGCCGAACTAGAAGCGTCTGGATCTTCAGTAACAACATAGGCTGAAACTTCTCTGGGTACAGTAGAAGACACTGTCTGTTCAGAGCTTTCGCTATATGCATCGTAATCAGAGAAAGAATCGTCCCCTGAATGAGAAACAGAGAAGTGAACAAAAGGATCTTAGAGAAGACCCCTACGACCGGCTGTGTCTCGACTTCGAGATCGGGTGTGTCGGAATACTCCTTCAGAGGATTCATAGAGTAAATCCAAATATCGTTGACTGGGCCTACGGGGTTTGCCGTGCTTTCAACACTTCCTACCCCCAGTATCTCGAGACGCCATATTGACGGAAGCAAATAACACCTCGTTTTCGTCTTCCGACATTGGTTTAGAAGTTGTACGGTTCAGACGATCGAAGACAGATCATTTTATTGTCTGGCAACAGCACTGGATAACCACTTTGTGATTACACTGGCGTTTAAGTGGTTGAACTGGAGGTGTTGAGATGTTGTCTCGCTTCTGCTTGAGGTGCTTCCGGAGATCAGAAGTGATGACGGGACGAGGTAAATTCTGAGGAATATACTCTTTGACAATATTCGAAACATAGTTCCGATTCTTCAAGTGTTTAGTCCCGTGAGTATACAGAGAAGTACTCACTTCATTAGCATAGGTGTTAGGATTCTTCATTCTGGAAGTTTGCTTCTGATGCAGTTCATCTTTGGCATTGACTGCTTGTATTTTGCCAAAGTTGATGTAGATCGAGGCCTATTGAGATAAGCCCGTAGATTAGCAAATTCACCCCCAGGGGCTTCCGTCTGGGACACCATTAGTTTTCCCTGCTTCGATCGGGATATCCCGAGGGTAGGGAGATCTTGGAATTCTGCTACCGGAGTAGGCAGAATACCCCTTTGATCAGTACATTTTCCTTTGGCAAGGATAGAAGAATTCTTGTTTGAGAGAATCCTCGTACTGATCGGTGCCGAGGCACGTTCAGATTGATCTTCTGCATTAAGAACCAAGGAAGACCGGGAAGAGACCAAAGGACTTTTTCCCTTGTTTTGTGAAGAAGGGTTGGCAAAAGAGCGTTTCCCTCTGTTGTCTTCTAAGTCATGGAATGAGAAAGTTTTAGAAAAGACCAACGGGCCTTTTCTTTTGTTCTGAGGAGGAGGAGGAACAGTCAACGGACTACCCCCAGTGGATTGTGCTGGAGTAACAGGGTGCTTGGGAAGAGGAACAGAGTCTTTCCCCTTGCTGTTAGAATAAGGGAGATTAGCCAAAGGGCTATCCCTATTAGACTGCGCTGGAACAAGAGGGGTAGCCACCTGTGCTCGGGATGAGGCAGCAGTAGGTGCCTTGGCCGATTGCGCTTGAGAGGATTTGACAGATGGCCTTTCGGTTACAGAAACTCCAGGAGTTACAGCTTGCGCAGCAGAAGTTTTGGTCCCAGAAGGCTTAAGTTGCACTCTGGTTGAAGGGACAGTTGGTTGCGCAGAAGCAAAATTTGCTGTAAGTTGCGCTAGGGGAAGAGGAGTCTTGCACTTTGCCAAAGCAGCATAGGAAGTAGCTTGTACAGAGACAGGAGAAGAAGTGTGCTGCGCCTGGACCACAGGGGTTTTGGATTGCGCCTTGACAAAGGAGATGGAGACTTGTGCAGAGGCAGAAGTTGCTACTGGCAGCATGTCACAGGATACATCAGGCTGCGCAGCAGTCTTGGGAACCCACACTGGCCGAATCTTGCTCGTGGCAGAAGTTGCAGTGCGAGGGGTGGTCCTGTAGTTAATCATGGCTTCGTAGGCCGTCTGGTTGACCTTCACAACCAGCGTCTTCCGCGTCTTTCCGATAGACGCAACGTCACATTGAGTTGTCACTTCCTCGTCGGAGGAGAAAGTTGTCCCCAGCAGAGTCGCCATTTTGTTTGCAAAAACAAAAGTCTTTTATTTCATAAACTTTAAAGAATAGTACAAGAGTACAATGAATTCTGAAAAACTACAACTATATGAATTCGATCTGAAGACGATCTGTAAAACCCGTAAAAAAAATTTAGATTGCAATTTTTCTTTTTTATTATAATTGTGTTGTTAAATAAAATTTTGCTGAAATATTATTATTAATTAATGAATTTATGAAAAATATTTTCAAAATAAAATAATTGGATTTTTGGTGTTATCCCGAACTCAGACCCGTTCTTATTTTCCAAAACCAAAATCGGTTTCGTATAAAATTCTAAGTTAATTAATTATTATCATATATATTTTCTGGAATTTCAGTATTAGACCAGACCATTCCAAACTTATCCCGGACCCGTCTCAATCCACTTTGAAATTGGACCCAAACTCGATTCATAAACTTATAATCATAATTGTATTTTTTTTAAAGAAAAGAAGTCAAGTAATTATTATTTAATATATCATTCATTTAAATAACTCTTAACTCTCTCTCACTAATTATACTGATATCTTCATTCACTGGAGAGAGAAGAACCTTTCGGTTCTTTCTTGGCCAAACGTTAGAGGCCGACTCTTCGGATTTCTTGGCCAAACGGCCGACTGCTCTTTTCCTCAAGAAATCCCTATTTAATCCCCCTCTTTTCACCCAACTCTCACAAAACCCTCACTCCCAAACTTCTCTCCAGTCTGTGCGTCCTGTGGCTCTTTCCGGCGCCGTCCCCAGTCGTCTAAGCTCCGGCCAACTGCCACCCCGACGCCGGTCTACCCTTCCCGCGCCCAGATCCGACCCTCCGCCTGATCATACGGCCCCTCCCGAGGCCGACGCCCCACCAGCGCCGTCGTCCCCGGTCTTTCGACCGTTCGTGGCCGTGACCAGCGGCCCTTCGCCGTTGTTTTCCCGTGCTTTCCCCCCTGATGTCCCCAGCGCCCCTTTCGGCCCACTCCCCGGCGCCGATCCCGACCCGTGCGCTGTCCGCCGCAGCAACCCCGAGTCCGATCTGAACGTTGTGCCGGTCTAGCATCTCCCCGTGCCTGACTTGCTGTCCAATCCAAGTTCCCGGCCCTGATCTCGCTGTTTAGCGTTTCCGATTTCATTCCCGAGATTTATCCCGCGGCTCCCCGACCAAAGGATTTGGGTAATCTCTGATAGTCACAGTAGTTCGTCCCTCCCGTGTCAATGATGAGATTGGTCCACGAATCTCCTTCGGGAATTCGATTTTTGGGTTACGTTTGTTTCCGGGATTTTCCGAGAAACTTTCGGGAAAGTTTCTGTTGGTTTGGTTTGTTTTTCCGAAACTTTCGGAAATGAATTCTGGATATTTGTTTTCGGATTGTTGCTATGATGTTTCTGGGTTGATATTAGATCTCCGAATACGTTTCGGATTTTCCGAATATTTCCGAAAACATTTCTGTGAATATATTTTTATATAAAATTGGTTATGGAAATTAATTCATGGGTTTCCCTGGTTTGGGAATTATACTGGATATTATGGCACACTTTCCCAGTTTTTGGGTTGACCGAAAATAGAGAAAATGCTGCCAGATTTTTTTATAAAATTTAATTGTAATTTTAAAATGATTTTTAAATGGTTTTTCGGAAAAGAATAATATTTTTGGATTTTGGGCGACGACCGTATTGGTCAATGGGCCCCGGCTAAGTGCAAACGAAACCGGCTTCGCCCGGACGTTGAAGCATTAGCCTATATGACGATTGGACCAATATCTGAGACTCATAATTTTAATTTATTTTAATTAGTAGTTTATTTATAATTAAATTGTAGGGAGATTTTAGAACTAACAACTGTTTCTCTTATTTCAATTTATGTAAAATAAATTGTAATGGGCATAAGCCCAGTTTTTTTATTTTTCTCTGTGGCCTGTAATTTTGTAGCGTAGGTTTTCTGTCATTTTCTAGTTTTTGCTGATTTTTAGCGTACGCGTAAATCAAGAATAAATAGAATAGAAAATTTATGAAGTTTTTTCATATTAAAATTTACAAGTTTTTTTAACAACGATCATGTTTTCTCATTAAAACAAGAAAAATAGTTTTATATGTATAATTATGAAAATACAATGTTTTAATCAATTAAATTGAAAACTACGAGTTTTTCCAAAATACAAGTTAAAATGATCTTTTCCTCGTTATTAATTACAACGCACCGATAATCGCATTTTGTTCGTGTTTAATAAATGAAGATTAAAATTGATTAGGACACAATTAGAGATTTCAACTAACATAGTTAGCTTGGTAACCCTGGATTCTGAGTCAACTTCTCGAATGTAGGATTTCGAGGACGAGTCTAAATCCCATCTTGAAGTCTTCAACCTTTTCAGTCCAGTCCATTTTGAGGAAAGTACATTTTGTGTTAGTTTACAGTTATTTAATAATTGCTTTGCTGCAAGTTTAAACCACGATGCAACACGAAACTCTCTCTGAGAGCACTGACTGATTGACTGTTGGGTACTGGGGGAATAGTGTAATGTTTATGACCACATCCAACTGATAACTTAGAACTGTATTAGCTTACCCCTCTCTCACACGGGGATAAGCCATATCGTATCAATAGGATACTACTGTACAACCCAAGCCGGTCATATTCATTGCCTATTCGAAATCACACTGTTTTAATGTTAGAAAACTGTTCATTTCTAAATTGGTTAAAAGTGCATGATTCTATTATTATTTTAACTGTTCAAATTAGCATGAATTGTACTTTTCTTCCTCCTGACTGGAGACTAT
Organism: Iris pallida; assembly: GCA_029216955.1. Lineage (NCBI taxonomy): Eukaryota > Viridiplantae > Streptophyta > Magnoliopsida > Asparagales > Iridaceae > Iris > Iris pallida. The sequence goes on from JANAVB010033816.1 coordinate 973,369, forward strand.
ATTTTTTAGGTCCTATCGATGATGCAGAAATACTGATTAGTAGTTACTATGATCCTGAGCTGTACCCGGCTGTTCTACCAGGGGGATGATGATGAGGAGATTGCTTATTAGTTCTATTTTCAGTTTATGTTATTTTGAAAGACAATTATTTTATTTCAGTGTGGGTTGTATTAAAAACTTTGTGTTTGGATAAATTTTTAATTATTGGAATATTAAAGTTGTGACAATTTGAATTTGTGTTATTGATTGCCTGCATGAGTATTACAGCTTACTGCCGCCGTCTCAACAACGGTGCAGGCTGGGCATGATCCGATTCGACCCAAAAAATTGGGATCGGGTCATGACACGATCGCTTTATCCCTTGGACGATGTGAACTTTGAAGACGATAGCCCCTGAAGAATACAGCAGCACTTGGACAAGAACTCCTGATCTCTCCGATGATCTTGAATAGTCTGATCTGCCTAATAAAGGACTTGAAACTCTATTTATAGAGTTCTAGAAATAACTAATTTGTAGTTATTATGGATTGCGCATGATGAACTGCGCTGGCGACAGACTGCACAGACTGCAAACTGTGCTGGCCTATTGGACAATTGCTCGATCGTGGGCTAACTGTATTCAGACGCGTGGCATTGTTTGATTGAAATGCACTTGGTCGTATACAGGCGGTTGCCACGTAGCGAGCAATTGATGGCATGTAAGCCACGTAATAAATGTCAGTTATTTGATGAATCGTGCTAACCGAATAGCGCTAGCTTCAGACTGCGCTTCCTTCTAGTCACTGCACAGCACTGGGATTCAGACTTGGTCAAACTGCGCTGAGGTTGGACTGGCAGACTGCGCTGAAGTTGGACTGGCAGACTGTAATAAAGTTGTACAGCTGTTCTCGAGCACTGTGCTGCACAAGAAACGAATGGACTACTCATTTTTCGGGCTGTCAGGCTGTTAGAAGATCTGATCTTTGTCAGGTAATGATGGCATTGTCATGTCAGCGTAGCTCACGCGGTGGTAGCGCAGTTCAGTTCGCGCGTTCGATTTATAGCGCAATCTGTTTCCTGCGCAGTCCATTTGAAGGGTGCGCAATTGAGAATTCTCTGCCTATTTGATAGATGCAACTTGATTTTTAGGACATACAGTCACTCCATTCAAATACGACTCCCTTCTGGTGAGGCGAGTCAGAGGCGACGCTAGTTTTGAAAAGCTCCGCACGAATTTTCAGTAGTAGCCTGCTAAGCCCAGGAAACTCTGAATGTCGCTAGCCGAGGTAGGTCGTTTCCAATCTACCACCGCTTCAATTTTCTTTGGGTCTACCGCCACGCCTTCAGCAGAGATTACATGTCCGAGGAATGTCATACTACTCATCCAGAACTCCTATTTACTCCATTTGGCGTATAATTTATTTTCATGCATAGTCTACAATACCGTCTTCAAGTGCCATGCGTGCTCTTCTCGATTCTTCGAGTAGATAAGGATATCGTCGATGAACACGACTATAAATTTATCGATTTAGGGTCGGAAGACTCGGTTCATCAGATCCATGAAAGCGGCTGGGGCATTCGTCAAACCGAATGGCATGACTAGGAATTCATAATGACCATATCGAGTATGGAAGGCAGATTTTGATACACCATCGGACTTGATCTTCAACTGATGATAGCCTGAACGAAGATCGATTTTTAAAAATATTGACGTGCCTTACAGTTGGTCAAACAAGTCATCGATTCGTGGCAAGGAATACTTGTTCCGCACGGTCGCCTTGTTGAGTTCACGATAGTCGATGCACAGCTGTATCGATCCATACTTCTTTTTAACAAACAGTACGGGAGCTCCCCATGGAGAGACGCTAGGGCGAATAAATCTGCGGTCTAACAACTCTTGTAATTGCACCTTCAGCTCCTTCAATTCTGCTGAAGCCATTCGGTAAAGCGCTTTTGATATCGACCGTGTATACGGGAAGGTGTCGATGTTGAATTCAATTTCTCGATTCGGCGGCATCCCGGACATCTCATCAGGAAAAACGTTAGGAAAATCTATCACAACATCAGTCTGCACTGTGTTTGTATTATCCTTTCGCGTATCTCAAACTTATGCCAAGTATCCCGTACAGCCGAAACGCAGCATACGCCTCACCGAAATTGTCGATACCACCATGGCCGTCTTCGAGACCGTACCGCACGAATATGAGAACCCTGTCTCGTTCGGAAGATAAAACACAACTCTCTTCTCCGCGCACTCGATTGTTGCATGACAAGCGTCCAACCAATCCATGCCCAGGATTATGTCGTACTCTTTGAAGTCTAGTACGACGGCTTCTAAGGATAGATTTCGTCCCCCGATGCAAATATGTCCATTCATACAAATAAAGTTCGCAGGCATATCGACTCCGATGGAGTGCTAACGCTAATGTTCATATCTAGTGATTGCATTATAATTTTATTTTCTTTTGCATAATCAGCAGATATAAAACTATGCGTTGCACCCGAATCGAATAGTACTCGAGCACGTATATTTTGTAGAGTAATCATGTTACAACAGTATCGAATTTGAATGCCTTGTCTCGTCAACACATAGACTCAGCCTTGCACTCGATGGCGTTGATTCTGCGAGTTCACTGGCACCGCATTTGTGTCTTGTAGTGTAGGCGCTCTATTCTGATTTGGAGCATTATTTCTGTATGGATTTAGAACATTTTTTGGGGGGTTCGTTCTCCCCTGGAGACAATCATAAGACTTGTGACCTATCTTACCACATCTGAAGCATCCAGACACCACGCATTGAAATATCTGATGTCCATTTTTGCTATACTTGTTGTACCGTACTTCGTTATAGGAGCCCCGATTTTCAAATGTGTTTGGACGCTTTACTACTCCCGAGCCTCCCGTATCGTTAGGACGTTTGTTAAAATATTACGGACAACCGGTACGGCTCGTTGTGACATACGGCCAAAGATCCGCTCGCTATCAAGTACAGCTTCATAGGATTCACGAAAAGTTTGGCATCACTAGTTCATGACGTCCCTATGCGGTTCGTCGTTCAGACATTGTTGAAAACGCTCGCACCATTCTTCTTTGTTGGGCATGAAGGCGTCGACAAATTTTGCAAGTTTTGAGAAGCTTGCATCATAATCTTCAACGAACATATTTTCTTGCCTCAACATCATGAACTCGTCCCCTTTTTGTCGAAGGATGGTGTGAGGAAAATACTGTTCAAGAAAAGCTTCCTTGAACATCTTCCAGGAAATCTGGGCGTCGGTATCCGCTTCATAGATTTCCTGTTTCTTAGCTGCCCACCAGTCGTAAGCCCTCAGTTGTAGTTGTACAGTCGTACATGTTACCCTCTGGGACCCTTTGATGCCGAGAAGGTTAAACAGGTCCTCAATCTCCGCGAGCCATCCCACAATCATATCAGGCTCTGCTCGACCACTGAACTTAGGCGGGTTCATCTTGCAGAACTCTCTTGCTTTGAACAAGGAAGAAGAGTTCATCGTTCGTGGTTGAACTTCTTCCTCGACTTCATCTTGAACATCTTGCCTCTCTTTGGATACCATGATCGTTGCTTTGGTGTTGTCCACCACATTATTTACGATTTACGTTAGGTCGTCCATATGTTTCTGCTGCACACCAAATTGGGCTTTGATTTGCATCTGAAGCTGTTGCTGCTGCAGCTCCATCAACTGCAGCATTTTTTTCTACTGTAGTCTCGCCAGTGCTAGCGTCCTTTGAACTCGACGAACTATCCGCAATGTTGGTTGTTGTGCCAGGATTATTTTTATTTTTCTTAGTCATTCCTACAAAACAAAGTAAACCCGTTAGTATTTTTTGAAAATATCTACGGGCTTACCAGTATGGAACTTTTATTTTATGCAGCATGTCGACAAGCATTCAATTGAGCAATCGCAACGAACATTCCAAAATAAAACATCTTTCGAAAATCTGAGAAAACATAACTGTGCTCTGATACCAATTTGTCACATCCCGATTCGACGGACCATTTATCCCCATTCCTATTATGTCGAATCGATCGTCCTCGCTAAGGCGTGATGTCGTATGAGTCTGAAATTGCACTCGTAAAAGGCAAGAACATTACATTTGATCATTCTTATTTGAAACATCAAGTTGAAAATTCACAATCTCGGAGTAATTGAACACGCAGTTATAGAAAGATAGAAATATGCTTTTTATTCATAGCTTGCAACGAAGTGCAAGTCATAATTATGTTGGATGCCGTTGCGGCTACATTGATTGAAACAAAAGAAAATACTCGACAAGCTGCCTGAACTAATACTTGTTGTTCTATACATTCGCCCTTTTATACATAAGCCTTCGATGAATTGGCTTCAAAATACTTCAGAATAGAAAGATGCTTCAAAATGCCTCTCCTAACTTCAGCTTCAGTTTAGAGCTCCCGTAACACCTGGGGAGTTGTGAAAGGGCTTAGCACACTTGCTAAGTGGACGGGACAAACCCACTCGTCTAAATCGACTCTGATTTGTTAAGATAGGCATGCATTAGAGTTTTCTTTCTATTTAGAATTAAATGAATTCAGTTCATATTAATAGCCTTCCATTTGAAACAGTAAAACAGACAGAAAACATAGCAGTTTATCTCATTCTTACCACGGTCGTGCTCGTTCCTGCATAAAAATAGAGATTATAATTTCCACCTGCATAAGACAATAGGTGAGCATGTTATTTTGTATGCGGTCATTTGTGTTAATCACCACGAGGGACTATTCATCATGGCATTACGACGCACCCTGTCAGACTAGGTTGCAAGCCTAGCTGAAGGTCCCGTAATGCCTCGTGCCAAGCACGAAATCTCAAATTCTCCCTAGGTCGATTCGGTTCCGATGTCCCGGACACCGTTTCGAGGAAACCTTTGTGCACAAGTTGTCTATGACCATGCAAATGCGAGAACAGTTTATCATATGAAACGGATTGCATAGCGTGGACATTATTAAGCAGTATTATCATTTTTCTCAACTCATACAACTAAGTCATAGTTTTTTATATATGTTGTCATTTGTGTGTGTATGTGTAGAGGGATTATTCTGATGGATACAAACTATGTTGTTCACATGTTTGTTGGAGGTAATTTTAGTGGTGATGACAAATATGTTGGGGGCATTGTATTAGAACTTAAAGGATGTGTGGATAGAGATAAGATATGGTGGTTTGACCGTGATGGATTATGTGTAGCTGCTGGGGTACAGGTTCCATGTAAAATTTACTATTATGATCCTGTAGATAGAAGTAAGACTCAGATATTGGGTGACAATGATATATTGAGCTTATTTGAAAAGTTTGCAACTCCTTGTCTTATAAAGTTTTATGTATTCGGGAAGCTTGTTGAGTCACTCATTGACTATGGTGAATATGTTGACATTACTGAGTTTATAACAACCAAAATTTTCTGTGGTCCTCATGAAGATGCTGATGAGATTGATGTGCAGTCGGGTGATGAGATTGATGAAGGAAGCTGGAAAAGTCATGACTAGAGCCACTATCACCTGTGGCAAGTGCAAGCAGTTAGGACATAACTCAAGAGCATGCCCAAATCCTTTTAAGGAGAAGGTGGCAGTGCCAAAAGGCAAACCAGGTAGGCCTAAGCTCCCCAGGTCAAATCTGCGTGCGTGTCATGGTAATCCAACACCTCATTTTGAAGGAAATGTAGACCATAATTTTGAAAGTGTTGCAAGGGGGGAGAGTGTTACATCCAGAAGGTCAGTTCTGATATATAGCTTTTTAATTATTTGTTACTCATTTTAAAATTTTGCATTTTAATTATTTTTTACTCATCTTTTCATAGGTTGGAGACAAGTAAAGGGTCTTTATCATTTTGGTGACCCATTTTGAAGTTGGCAATGATGAATTCGAGTTATGTGGGTATAAGGATATGTGTGGCAACGAAGAACTGGGATGCTACTTGTCGATATAATGCTTTAGGGTGCTCTATTTGTGAGGAGCAAATGATGAATTTTATGGGGTGCTCTGTCTGTGGGGTGCTCTGTTTGTGGGGTGCTCTGTCTGTGGGGTGCTCTGTTATGCTGCATGCTGCTGTCCCTACCTCATTTTGTCTTGCTATATGTTGCTGTCCCTAAATCCTTTACTCACTAACTCTTCTGAGCCACTGTTCCTACCTCATTTTGTCATGCTATTGTCCCTACCTCGTTTTGTCATGCTACAGGTTCTTAATTCTTCTTCATTTCATCATATTTTTATTTACAATTTGTACTTCATTTCATCAATTCTAACTCTTATTTCCTTTTTTGCAGTATACAAGCATGTGGGAGCAAAGCAAATGGATGTACAGTTTATATATTTTAAATGAAGAATGGATGTGCAGTATACATGCTGGTGTGAAGTATCTACAGTTTATATATTTTAGATGAAGAATGTTGTTGAAAAATGGGTGTGTTTATATTTTGGATGAAATATTGTTGAACAAATGGATGTGTGAATTATACTTTAGTCTTTGGTGAACTTTTAATGTCGTTAGATTATATTTTGGATGAAATATTTATATTCTTGATGAAATATTGAGGAACATGGCAGTTTGATCAACATGAAAGTTTATATTTTGGTCTTTGGTGGACTCTTAATGTCTTCAGATTTTGCACTGTATTTGAATGTATTTGAATTTTGCTCATATGGTCTACATTTTGCTCATGTGTTCGAATTTTGGAACTGTAAAAATTTACATTTTGCTCATATTTGTAGTTTACATTTTGTAGTTTACATTTTGCTCATATGTGTTCGAATTTTTCTCATATGTGTTCAAATTTTGCTCATATGTACAGTTTACATTTTGCAATGTATTTGCTATGTGTTCATATGTGCAGTTCATAAAAAAATAATGTTATTTTTCCAACCAACCGGTCGAAAATATAGAAAATAGAAAGCTTGGGTTTTATGTTTCAAAACAATCCTATACATAGAGAACGAAAGGGAGCCACAATGTTAACGTTCGCTTCTGAGGGGTATTTTGGGGAGTGCAAAAATTATTTTACCCAAAAAAATTGCTTCTAACGGCCACTTCTTGTTAGAATAATTCTTCAATTTTCTTCACTCAAAATCTGCAATCCAAATAAATTACATAAATGTTACCGGCCTCCGGGGAAGTCGTGCACGTAGCACTGCCCTAAGAGTTAGTCCGGGTCTATGTGCAGACTATATCCGAACGCTCCTAGTGGTAAAATTCCTGCTCCACCGGAATCTCCTTGCCGCACACGACTTAGAGAGAGTGACCCACGACTTAGCTCCGTCCAAAGCAACAAGAAAGAAGAACAACAGCATTTTGAAGAAGATGAGAATTTGAGAGAGGGTTTGTACATAATTTTTCAATGTGTCCGGAAGAAGAGATAGGATCCGATTTATATAGGCTGAAATCCTACGTATAGGAATAATGGTGAATTAAATCACCCAATTAAATACTCAACGTTACAAAATAAAATACATGAAAAACATGTGATACATTGTACCTGGACAGTCCAAACGTTACGAAAATTAAATGAATAGTAACGATCAAAAAATTTAAATGAGGAGCAAAAGATTTTTAAGATCTTTGCCCAAATCCGAAGTGGAAATCGAATCGGCATTCGGCGTCCACAGATGTGGACACGTACCTGCACCCGTTACGTGTGCCAAACCGAACCGAATCAAGCCGAGCCTGTTTTCCATAAATAAATTCACTTTATTTATTGTGTTTCTGGGAAAATACAACTGTAGGAATCCGATATAGAAGACAATCGCTTTATCCCTTGGACGATGCGAAGAAGAAAAGCTCTCAAGAATTCGACAGCAATTTAGATATCTATGTATCTGTACAATGAATGAGAAAAGAACTCTATTTATAGAGTCAAAAATAACTGAAAAGATAACTGTCTTCATAATCTATGCATAGTTGATAATCACGCAGGACTCAAACATACGCAAGGTTAATGAGCAGTTACTAGACGTGGCCTGTAACTGTTGGACACATGGCAATCGTGCATGAGTCATGTGCAAGTTACTGAGCACGCATACGAGAGATTTGTGGCATGTCTGCCACGTACTCCAATCTGATAATTTGAGATGAAATCTACGCCAACTGGTTGAGGATGAAATCCACGCAGACTTGGGACAGAAAGCTTCAGAATACACGCCAACTTGAGAGAGAAAGCTCAAAATTTACGCAAACTTGAGGAAGGAACATAGAAGTTCAAAATACACGCAGACTTGAGTCAGAACGGCCAGCTGTCTTGATTCGACGTACCTCGACTGACACAAAATCTCTGACATTGATTGCCTTGTCAGTCACATTAAATGACAATAAGGTCTTTTTGGTACGCCAACTTGATGAAGACTGAATCTTGTTGAGGAAGATTTCGAAAGTCACGCAATAGTCGGCTGAGATCTCTCGAGTCCCGTGCATACGTGGCATACGAGGAGACATTCTTTGACTGTCGTGCTGTCAGTCATAATGACACTCTGACAAATGATGAGCTGTCTCTGTGTACCATTTAAACTTTGCGTATATTTGAGGAAATGGTCTGATAGAATTCAGCGTGTATTTTAGACATTGTTCTGATAGGCTGTATTAACTCAGCGTGACTTCATTTTGGAGGCCTACAAAACCCCTTCAAAGTTTTCGAAAAATGATAAATTATTTCGAAATACTTTGAAATCGAGATGATAAAATGAATTTAGTCACGCTGAGATGATTCAGGGAAAGATTTCTTCCGAAATGATTGGGCTATTGGGATTCTGTGCGGTTTAGGATCCCATGCAAAACTCCTATATCGAAGGAAATGATGACTTTGCCGTTTTGATAATGATGTATTCATAGAAAATATGTTCAGAGGTAAATAATACATGACACATTTCAATAGAATAGAATATACAAATAAACTTTGTAATTCTATCAGATGATATTAAACCAGAGATGATCTTAGTTTAATACTAATTAGAAAAAATAGAATTCAGACATAAAAATATCTTTGAACTCAATTTTTCATGATCTTTGGACTCGAGAATCAAAAGACTAGATATCATTTTCATAAATATGATACTGAGATAGAAAATTCAGAGGTAATATGGACGTGATTTTCTAGATATCAAATTTGCTAAGAAAATGATACAAAATAGAATATCTATTTCCACTGGGGATAAAAGATATCGAAACGATTCTTGTAAAGAACAATGACTTTGGTATTTTTACTAGCTGGGGAATGATAGGAGAACAATCTTGACAGATGAAAATATTACACATAATATTTCTTCAAGAATTTGCCATTAATGGGCATCATAGTGACTTTACCATCCATAGTGGTAAGCTGATATGCCCCATTAGAAAAGACTTTATTCACAATGAATGGACCTTTCCATTTTGCATCGAACTTGCCTTTACTCATGTGCGTCATAGTCATCGGACGTCTGACTGTAAGAACAAGTTCTCCTTTTTGATATGCTCGAACTCTAACTTTCTTGTTAAAAGCTCTTGAGATTCTAGCTTGATAGAATTCGATATTCTGTTGAGCAGATAACCGCTTTTCATCCAGAGCTTCTAATTTCTGAAGTCGAAGACGATCATTATTGGTGGTAAGTTCATTAGCGATTGCTATCCTTAAAGAAGGAATTTGAATCTCTAATAGAAAAACAGCTTCGCATCCATACACCAGAGAGAAAGGTGTACATCTAGTAGCATTACGAACTGTAGTGCGGTAAGCCCATAAACATTCACCAAGTTTCTCACTCCAATTATGTTTGTTAGTAGAAACAAACTTCTTTAAGAGTTTGATGATGGTCTTGTTGAAAGCTTCTGCTAATCCGTTAGCTGCCGAATTATATGCGGCAGAAGCCACATTGTTGATCCGATGATCGTCACAGAATCGAGTAAATTTCTGGCTGACGAATTGTGGTCTATTATCATGAATAATGCGTCGAAGAACACCAAATCTGTTGATGACATGATGCTTGATAAAGTTGATGACATTAGAAGTTTTGACTTCAGATAAAGGAATAATTTCGGCCCATTTGGAGAAATAATCGGTTATTGCGAGAATAAACCGATGACCTTTTGATGACGGCGGATTGATCGGGCCAATAATGTCTATGCCCCAAGCTTCGAAGGGCCATGATGCTGCCGTTAGATGTAGAAATTCTGAGGATTGATAAATAAAATCTGCATGGATTTGACAAGCTTCACACTTCCTTGCATATTCGATGGCATCTGATACCATAGTAGGCCAATAATAACCCATACGTCGAATACGATCTTGAAGTTTTGGTCCAGGCTGATGTGCTCCACAAATTCCATCATGTGCTTCGCAGATAATTTGTTGGGCTTCACTACCGGTAACACATCGAAGAAGTAAACCATCATAAGCTCGACGATATAAGGTTTTTGTAGTATGATTGTAATAGAATCTGAGTGATCGTCGTCTGATAGATGCTGCCTCACTCGGATTATCTGGAAGAATACCATATAATACGAAATCTAAGAAAGGAAGTCTCCAATCTTTATCCGTATTCTGAGTCTCAGCTAAATTACTGAAGGTGAATTCCATACTAGAATCAGATAAAGATGATAATGATTTACGACTTAATCCAAATCCTCTTGTTGTATTGACATCATGAGATGTTGATTCTTCAATATCAACTGGAAGTCCTAGAGTTAGGTTGTTCTCAAGATGAAATAATTCTCGATTGTAAACAACAATCATTTGTTGACGTCTAACCGGAATAGCTAATACTGCCGCAAGATTAGCAAGAGCATCAGCTTCTGTGTTACATGCTCGCCTAACATGCTCGATGAAGAATCCTTCAAATGATGAAGCCATAGATATAGCCGATCTATGATAAGGATCCAGATCTTGATGGCGAACTTCATAAGTACCCCTTATTTGATTGACAATGAGTTTAGAATCTCCATACGCTTCCAAATGTTGAATATTCAGATGTTTAGCGAGTTGAAGACCAATAAGCAGTGCATTATACTCAGCTACGTTGTTTGAACATGGTTGATCGAGAGAATAAGCTCTTTGGATAGCAAGAACTTCTGGCGACACAAGAACGATTCCAACCCCAGCGACAATGTCACCATTAGGACCTATTCTTGAAGCTCCATCAAAGAATAGACGCCAAGTAGGATCTTCTTTAGCTAATTGGTTTGAGTCTAGGACTTCATCTGGGATTTCATCATAAAGTTTTGAATTTTTTGGAATTGAATGAGCAGCCAGAAAATCAGCTAAAGCTTGTCCTTTGACCGATTTCTGAGGAATATAGTGCATATCATATTGAGCAAGTAAGATTCCCCAATTAGCCAATCGAGAATTTAAAACACTTGGTTTCTTCATCATGACCCGTATAGGATTGATCCTGGAAATGACATGAATGGTCTGGCCAATGATATAATGTCGTGTCTTTTGGACAGCGAACATCAGGAATAGACATTTTCGATCGGTGAATATCGAGGTTCAGCTCCGGTCATAGTACGACTGAGATAGTAAATAGCTTGTTCATGACCATTTTTATTCTTTTGAGCGAGCAATGCACCCAATGAATGACTCATTGCTCGGGTATATAGGAGGAACGGTATTCCTGAGATAGGAGGTACCAATATTGGAGGGCTCATCAGATATTGTTTTATATCATCGAATGCTTTCTGACATTCATCATTCCAGACAAAAGAAACACCTTTCTTCATAAGTTTATTGAATGGTCTGCAGCATCCTGAAAGATTAGAGATGAATCTCCTGATATAAGCGATCCTTCCTTGAAATCCTCGTAGCTCTTTTAAGGTGCGTGGAGGACGCATCTCTTGGATGGCTTTGATCTTCTCGGGATCTACGTGTATACCTTTCGAGGTAATGACGAAGCCAAGAAATTTGCCACTAGAGACGCCTAAGAAGGACTTAGCAGGGTTCATCTTTAATTGATGCTTACGCATTAGATCAAAAATAGTCTTCAAATCTTGGATGTGATCCTCTTTTTGTCGACTTTTGACTGCAATATCATCAACATAGCATTCGACTGTTTTCCGCAAATATTCACGGAATATAGTGCTCATGGCTCGTTGATAAGTTGCTCCTGCATTCTTGAGACCGAATGGCATAACTGTATAACAGTATGTACCGATCGACGTTCTGAAAGAAGTGTGTTTCTCGTCATCTGGAAACATTTTAATCTGATTGTACCCAGAATATCCGTCCATGAATGACATCCGTTCAAACCCACAGGTATTATCGATCATAAGATCAGTAATTGGTAGAGGGAATTCATCTTTAGGACATGCCGCATTGAGATCGCGGTAGTCTATGCATACTCTGATCTTGCCAGTCTTTTTAAGGACAGGAACTATATTAGCCACCCAATCGGGATGTTGTTCCTCTCTAATAAACCCAGAAGCCATGAGTTTATTGACTTCAGCTTCAATTGCATCCATAATGTCTGGACGAAATCGTTGCTGTTGTTGTTTGACCGGTTTAGCATTCGGCATGATATTGAGTTTGTGAGTTGCAATCTGTGGATCAAGTCCTGGCATATCTTCATAGATCCAAGCGAAGACATCGATGTATTCACGAATAAGTTTGATCATGTCTTGCTTATCAGTTTCTGAAAGACTTTCACTAATGAATATTGGTTTGGGGGATCCCTCTTCACCAACATCTATTTGAACGAGTTTATCTTTAGTTGGAGGTTCTTTTTGCTCGAATCGGAACTCCCATTGATTATCTAACCTTTGGGCCCATTGTTCTGATTCAGGTGAGATTTCAAATTCGTCTTTGTTTTCATCATTTTCTTCAGAACTGTCAACAGAGACCATGTTGGAAGACAGAATATTGTAGTGGAAATCACCGATACTTGTATCAGAATCCCAAGAGGTGGTACTAGAAGAATCAGATCTCTTGTCTTCGTCAGATTCGGGATCTTCATGGATAGTATTGATAAAGGGAGTAGGAGCAATATAACCCAATCCGCATTTCGTCCTTCCATATTTTAGAGAAGGAATCCGAACAGGCATTTTTCTTCCTCTTCCATCACTGAGGCCAGTTCTGAAGTCATAGCCCATATTTTTGATAATGTCTTTAGATTGCTGACTATAACGACGTAATTGTAACCTTCCAGTATCATCGTCTTTGTCATCGTCTTCCAAATCAGAAGGATTCTGGGGCCCTTTAAAGAAGAATATTGGAATGTCTCCTGGCTTTCTACTAGGAACCAGAAAGTATGAAGTTTGTACTGATTCTAGGGATACCCCTGTATGAAAAGTCTGTACAACTCCTATGGTTATTGTTCTCATGTCATCTAACAAATGCAAATAACTATGAACATGATTACACACATCAATATACTGCAAAGATGGAGACTTTTCATTAAATTCAAAAGTAGTAGTATTTATATCAGAAGGAGATTGAACCTTAGAAATCTTAGCCAAATCAATGACTAAAGGGGGAGAAGAAGAACGAGAGGAAGTTTTGTTTCGATTAAGATCGATAACAAATGGCTCAGAAGAGGTGAGCTCCCTTGAAGCTTGAGATAGAATAGTAGTCTGCCCTCCAACAGGGATTACCAGAGTATCCTATTTTATATATGAAGATATAGGAACTGAAGTACGCCCACTGACAGGAATGATCAGTGTATCTTGAGTAGACGACTGAGGTAATGGAGAGATCCGTCAACTCACTGGAATAATGAAAGAACCTTCTCCAGAAGGTTTAGGAGACTGTTGCTGAGTAGTTCGACCTTTAACAGGAATTATCAAGGTCTCACTTTGCGGATCTTCTTTTTCCATAGCTTGTACTATTTTTGTATACTCCTCTTTGTACATTCGGGAATCACTGAAATAAGCTTCAACCCCACGGAAAGGATTTATATCAGCAACTTCCTTTTGTACTCTTCCATTACTGTCAATGTATTTAAAACACTGATGAAGAGTAGAAGGCACCACATTATTTTCATGAAGAAAGGGTCTTCCCAGGAGAAGATTATAAGATCCCACGATTTCGATCACATAGAAAGTGACTTTGGATCTGAAATCGCTATCTGAAGTTTCAGATGAATCTTTCCCAAAGGCTCGCTTCGGCTTTGATTGAATCCCAAGATAGTAGTAACCGTCTTGGAAAGCTTGTGAAGAGGGATTTTTAGTTCATCCAGCAGACTCTTTGGCATTATGCTTAAAGCAGACCCTGGATCAATAAAAATGCGATCTATCTTCATCGTATCGATATAACCGGTGTAGTAGAGAGGCCGATCATGTCGATTATCCTCTAATAACATGTCATCTTGTGTAAAGGTGATATTTGGGATGATCTTCAATACACTATTGCAATGTAAGCAAGTAACAGGTTCTTCATCTGGCTTCTTTAATTGTGCAAGACAAGAGTCAGCCTGAAGAAGTGCCTCACTTAATGTCTCCCGAGTCTCTTTAGAAAGACGTAGAAGTTCAAAGAGGGACATTCTAGCTGGAGTATTAGCAAGTTGAGCTAGAATGTCGAAGTTATAAGGCTTCTGAAGCCCAAGAGGAGGGGACTTCCTGATTGGTTTATCGAAGCGAGCTTGTTGTTTGCCTTTCTCAAGTGCTGTGGGCTTGGAAGGAATAGGTACAACCGGTGTAGTTGAAGGAACAGGTGCGGTAGATGATTCTTCTTCATGAGGAACATCAGGAGTAACTTTGTCAGCAGGAGAGATATCAGGAGTATCCTCAGGACTCTTAGAATAATCCTTTAGATAAGGTTTCCCTGTTCTAGTAGCACCAGCAAGTGCTTCTGCTTTATCTTTTGGTTCTATGTCAGAAGTAGATCCGAAAGAAGTCATATGACATGACTTAGTTTTTTCGGCCTTCTTAGATTTTAGGGAAGTAGTCTTTTGAAGGGGAGGAGATTCAAAATCTGCCACTAGATCGGGATGAATCCATATGATTTCTCCTGTTTCAATAGTGATAGGTACTAATCCTTCAGACTGTGGAGGGGGAATATTCACAACTTCAAGAGTTGCCTTGGGAATAGGAACGATCCCACTTTCAAGGAGTTGAGGAGAAAAATCTCCGAATTGCATAGAGACAACATTGGAGGTGACGGTCTTTTCTTTCGGAGTGAGAGTGACAACTCCAGATTTAATCATTTCCTGGATTTTTCCTTTCAGTACAAAACAAGTACGAGCTGTGTGACCCAACATTCTATGGTACGGACAGTATTTAGGATGATCTGTCTTACCAGCTTCATCAGGTTTCTTGATCTCAGGTAATTGTATTTTATTACCTTTAAGTAGACATTCAAAGATACCAAGGACGTCATCGTCGTCAAAAGAGTATTCTTCTTTGGGGCGAGGTGCTCTTGGTTGTTGATTTGTTGGAGCTGGGGTAGCTTGGGCAGATATTACTTCTTGATTTTTGCTCTGGAGATTGACTTCGAGAGTCTCTTTTCCTTTACGATTGTTAGGTCGCGTACTATTGCTAGTATTTTGACCTGATTCATTGGGATTCATGTGTACCCCCAGACCTTTGAAAGTCTCGGTACTGACTTCAGCAGCTTTGGCACTGACGATGAAGGAAGGCCAATCTTGGAATTGAGTGGATCCTATCCACATGCTGATGATTGGTAAGAGATTCGACTTGCAAGTGTCGATAGTGACAGCATCGGGAGTTCCGAGGGGCATCTTCAGAGCTTCTCTTCGAAATCTTTCAATGAAGCTTTCAGTGCTTTCATTATTTTTTTTGTTTGATTCTTATAAGAGCAGACATAGTCATGTCATTGAGCCCTTCATAAAACCGTTCAAGAAATATTTGTTTGAAGCCGGCAAATGAGGTAATACACCCATCAGGGAGACTTCTGTACCATTCATAAGCCATTCCCTTGAGACATCCGACAAACACCCGAGTAAGGAGGGCATCGCTTGGTTGCAGCTGGTCAGTCATCACTTCAAAATGATTGATAAACTGACTCGGAGAAGTGGTTCCATCAAAGAATGAGATAGTAGGAGGCTTGTATTTAAGAGGATATGATACCTGCTTCCATTCTATTGGATAAGGTTGCTTGATACCTAACCTTTGTAAACTATCTTTTTGTTTGAATGCCTCAAATTGGGTTCGGAGATTCCTCAATTCTTCAGTAATGACTCCGGAAGATTGTGGAGTTGTAGCTTGTAGAGAATAGTTAGGAGGAGGGACAGCATTATAAGCGCTACCCCCAGCTCCCGAATGGCTAGGAATTGGTTGAGCTTGTCCAGGGATATTGGATTGTACTGCTGGAGGAACTTACACCGGACCTACACCAGTGTCAATCGGTATGGCGTCAGGTACAGTCTGTCGATTTTGCAGCTGGGTTGCCATAAGTTCATACATTGACTTCATAGTATCAGCCATAGACTTCATTTGTTGTTCCAAAGAAGCAATTCTTTGGTCTTGGGGAGTCATTGAAGAAGAAGGTTCATTGTTTAATTCAGTATTCCCATCCACCATATAAGTTGTGACCATACGAGGGATTGTTGATGATATTGTTTGTTCGGAATCATTGCTTTGTGTATCAAAATCAGTTATAGGAGAACTACCCCAAGTAGAAAGAGGTGGGAAGTTGGATTCTCCAAGGAATTCAGAATAGTCTTCAGAAACCGAAGTTCTTTGATTAGAAGCCAGGACTCTTACTCTGGTGCCTCTATATACTCCATCTAGACTATCAGTTTTACCCCCAGTATCTCGAGAGGTCATGTTGATAGAAGCAAAAAGAGGTTCATCTTCATCAGGCATAGGTTCACACTGAATTCGATTGAAGACAGATTGTCGTTTAGTTTGACATCTGCATTGAATTATGACCCTTGGCTGGAAGTCACATTCATGATCAGCATAGTCATGATCCATTGACACAGAATTATTCCTCCTTTTTTGTTGAAGATGTTCTCGTAAATATGTATGTGAAGATTGAGGTATATCTGAGAACAATCTTTGTGCATTTTTAGGAATGTATTTCCTGTTCTTGGGTCTTGATGGCTCTTGATTATACAAAGAGTGATTAATCTGAGCCACATAATTTTTGGCATATTCTGCATCCGGATCTCTTACTTTTATTCCCGATTGGTGTGGTTTCTTAACACCAGAAGTGCTTCCCAAATGGGATTGATTAAGTTTCGCTCTTAAATCAGTTGGAGGTAAAACATTGGTTTTCGATACTTGAAGTTTTCCTTCCATTGATCTGGATATTTGCAGAGAAGGAAGAGTTGAACCATCCCCTTGATTAGGAGTTGGTAACAAACCATTTTGTAGAGACAAATTCTGTGCCCAATTTGAAGAAGTCGTAGAAGAAGACATTAAGAAATGTTTCTTTTTAGACTTATTCAAGTTTTGAGACATAGAATGTCCAGAAGAAAGAGTAGTCAAAAGACTATTTCCTTTTCTTTGACTAACAAAGTTGTCAGCCAAAGCTGTTCCTGAAGTAAACACTACAGGAGCAGAAGAAACAACTAAAGAGTTGTTTCTTTTCGAAGGGACTTTGTGAGCCATTTGTGGAGGAGTTAAAGCAAGACCACCCCCAGTTCTAGCAGAACTTGGCAAAGAAGAAGAAATAGCTAAAGAGCTATTCTTCTTAGAGTATACTGGTGACAACTTGGCTAAGGAGCCAGTATTGTCAGCATATGAAGTCTTGGCTAAAAAGCCAGATTTCGGAATGCATGCTGAGTCAGGGAGAGCTGACTTGGTGGACGATGCGTGCGAAATACACGCTGAAACAGGCTTGGTTAAAGAACCAGTGCTGTTAGCGTGATTTTTGAATTTGGGATTACACGCTGGAACAGGTTTGGCTAAGGAGCCAGTGCTGTCAGCGTGACTTTTGAGTTTGGAATTGCACGCTGGAACAGGTTTGGCTAAGGAGCCAATGCTGTCAGCGTGATTTTTGAGTTTGGAATTGCACGCTAGAACAGGTTTGGCTAAAGAGCCAGTGCTGTCAGCGTGACTTTTGGATTGATTGACTACGGAAACAGATTTGGCTAAGGAGCCATCACTGCTAGCGTGTCTTTTGGGTGCTGTCGTCTTCGAGCACACAGGAGTATGCATGCTTGCAGTAGAGTTCTTGCCAGTGTTAGGAATAGACACTGTGGCAGAAACTTTACCATCTTTGGTCCAACAAATTCTTAGGGACATAGATAGATCGTCTCTTCGATTTGGCAGTGGTGATAGAGGCTGAAGTGTGCTTGCCACCCTTAGCCTGCTGCATTTCTTCGTAGGCGAGTTGATTGAACTGAATCGATATCACCTTCTTCGTCGATCCGACCGACGAAGCGTCGCATTGAGTTGTGGCCATCTCAGAAGAGGAGATGGGTTTTCCCAGCAGAGTCGCCAATTTGTTTTCCATAAATAAATTCACTTTATTTATTGTGTTTCTGGGAAAATACAACTGTAGGAATCCGATCTAGAAGACGATCGCTTTATCCCTTGGACGATGCGAAGAAGAAAAGCTCTCAAGAATTCGACAGCAATTTAGATATCTATGTATCTGTACGATGAATGAGAAAAGAACTCTATTTATAGAGTCAAAAATAACTGAAAAGATAACTGTCTTCATAATCTATGCATAGTTGATAATCACGCAGGACTCAAACGTACGCAAGGTTAATGAGCAGTTACTAGACGTGGCCTGTAACTGTTGGACACATGGCAATCGTGCATGAGTCGTGTGCAAGTTACTGAGCACGCATACGAGAGATTTGTGGCATGTCTGCCACGTACTCCAATCTGATAATTTGAGATGAAATCCACGCCAACTAGTTGAGGATGAAATCTACGCAGACTTGGGACAGAAAGCTTCAGAATACACGCCAACTTGAGAGAGAAAGCTCAAAATTCACGCAAACTTGAGGAAGGAACATAGAAGTTCAAAATACACGCAGACTTGAGTCAGAACGGCCAGCTGTCTTGATTCGACGTGCCTCGACTGACACAAAATCTCTGACATTGATTGCCTTGTCAGTCACATTAAATGACAATAAGGTCTTTTTGGTACGCCAACTTGATGAAGACTGAATCTTGTTAAGGAAGATTTCGAAAGTCACACAATAGTCGGCTGAGATCTCTCGAGTCCCGTGCATACGTGGCATACGAGGAGACATTCTTTGACTATCGTGCTGTCAGTCATAATGACACTCTGACAAATGATGAGCTGTCTCTGTGTACCATTTAAACTCTGCGTATATTTGAGAAAATGGTCTGATAGAACTCAGCGTGTATTTTAGACATTATTCTGATAGGCTGTATTAACTTAGCGTGACTTCATTTTTGAGGCCTACAGAGCCGGGCCGGGCGGCGGCACGCGCGTGTGGCCCATGGGGCATCCATACAAATAGTTCAATAAAGCAAGAGCAAAGAAGGTGTTATATGCATAAGAAAAATTCTTTGCCCAACCGATGTGGGACTAAATAAAGGATGGAAATTGAGCTTTTGCTCAAAAGATGCAGCAGTAGCTAACAATCCCCCTCCCCAAAGGTCAAGTTCCAAAGTAATGAAGGGAAAGAGAAAATAAAGGAATAAATATGAGAATTTCTGGGCAGTTGTATACTATGCATAAATGAGATGGACTACAGCCTTGAATCTTACGTAGTGACTATTGTCTTTGTCTGGAGAAGAGCTTGATGGACTATGCTTTGAATCAGTTTTCTTGAACCAGACTCAGAAAATAGCATACATAGTACGCTAGAGGTACTTAGGTCTATCTGGTGGCACATTTGGTTGGCCATGCGCACATTTTCACATTCACGAGAGTTGTCTAGGATCGCCATGTCCTATAGTCGCGGCCTTCACGACCTCTTATATAGGTAAGTCCTCAAGGGTTGGTGATAGAAATCAACCATGCATATCATGCTTGGACTTATTAAGAGTTTAAACTCACCCTATCCATATCACACAAGGAACACTGTCACCATATGGATGCGGTATTAATGTACACATGTACAGCCTCTTAGGCTTTTATTTTAAAGAGAATTTATTCTCAGAGTCAGTGTTCCATAATAGTCACCTAGTCCAGCTTGTTCCTATCCATTGAACCAGCTTCTTGGGATCTCCAGTCAGACTCGGTTGGGTTGTCACTGCTAGTGACTATACCATGGGCTTAACCCCATCCCCCTCGATGATTCTAGGATCAATGTCCTAGACAGACCCTTCGTCAAGTGGTCTATAAGGTTCTTTTCTGACTTTATATAGTCATGAACGACATATCTACCTAATAGGCTCTTTATTGGCTTAAAGCGCAGCTGCAGGTGTCTGTTCATCTTAGCATTCACAGAATCATGCTTTAGTAGTTCTATAACAGATTTATTATCACAGTTTATAGAAATTGCAAGAACATGATGAACAGAAACAGGTATATGCATAATAAGATTTCTAAGCCATTCGGCTTATGTACATGTAGTGTCCAAAGCTATTATTTCAAAATATATTGTACTTCTGGCTATGATAGTTTGTTTACATGATCCCCAGGAGATCGTAGCTCTACTAGGGTAAAAATATATCGAGTTGTGGATTTCACATCATGTGAATCAGTTACCCAATTTGCATCTGAGTAACCTTCTATGATATCAGGGTGTCTAGTATAATGAAGTTTATAATCTAGAGTACCCTTAAGATATTTAAATAATCTGTCCAATGCAGTCCAGTGTGATAGGTTTGGGTTACTAGTGTATCTACTAAGTCTTCCAATAGCAAATGCAATATCGAGTCTGGTCCTATTGGTTATGTACTTAAGGGACCCAATCATCTGTGAATATCTATGTTGTTCTATAGGTGATCCTTCATTCTTCTTGAGAACAACATTACTGTCATAAGGTGTAAGGGCAGGTTTTTTGTCAAAGTACTCAAACTTTTTCAGCATTTTTTAATTGAATGTGCTAAGGATATAGTATAACCCTCTTTGCATTTGGACACTTGCATTCTTAGGATCATGTTTGCTTCACCTATGTATTTCATATCAAACTGGTTAGATAAATAATTTTTAGTGTTATTTATCAATTCCACTGATGATCCTAAAATAATGATATCATCAACATACAAGCATACGATAACACAACTTCCATTTGTATTTTTAGAATACAAACATTTGTCATATTCATTTGGTACAAAACCAAATTCTAAAATGACTTTGTCAAATTTATTGTGCCATTGCTTGGGAGCTTGCTTTAGGCCATAAAGTGATTTTAATAATCTGCAAACCATCTTTTCTTGACCTTTGGCAATGAAACCTTCAGGTTGTTCCATATATATTTCTTCTTCTAAATCTCCATTTAGAAATGCTATCTTTACGCCCATTTGATGGATCAACAAATCATGAATGGAAGCTAAGGCTAGGAGGGTTCTAATAGAAGAGATCCTAGCTACAGGAGAGTATGTATCAAAATAGTGTAATTATTTTTTATGGGTAAAGCCTTTGGCTACTAGTCTAGCCTTTTATTTCTCTATGGTATCATCGGTTCTAAGTTTTTTTTTAAAGATCCACTTACAACCTGTGGGTTTACTACCTAAAGGTAGGTCTGCTAAAAATCAAGTATTATTCTCCATAATGGAGTTGTACTCATTGTTAATAGCTTCTTTCCAGAAAGGGGTATCTGGAGAATATATGACTTCTTCATAAGTTGAGGGATCACCCTCTATCAAAAATGTGAAGAATCTTTCCTTTTTTTCAATCATTTCTCTTTTACTCCCTCTAGGTTCTATGACTTGTTCAGATTGAGAAATGGATATTTGATCATGAGAAATAGTAGATGGAGTAAGAGAAAGGTTGGAGGAAGATGAAGGGATTCTATCATTGAAGGAAAATATATTCTCAAAGTAAACTGCATCTCTAACTTCTATAATTGTGTTGTTAGAGAATTTATTTACTTCATAATGGGTTACAAGAAATCTATTGGCACTTCAGCCAAGTTCAGTGATAGAGAAAATGAACGAGCTACGGTGTAACTTCATTTCCGAACATCGGTGATTGCTCTGAGCATCTTGTATATTTTCAACTTGTTTATTCAATTATACAACCAACCAATAACACAATGAATGTTACAAATTTGAACTTGATTTTCCACAGCCGATCCAAAATATTCTCAAAGTATTCCTTTTAAGTTCATTGTCATTCATGCCACCAAAGTTGATAAATTTCATAGCCACATTTCATTTTGATACCCCGATTCTCATCGATCAAATCTTGTACTCGTCATCGTTTGCATCCATACACTTATTTGCAACTCGTAAAAAAAATTCAATTATGAACTATCTTTCAATTTGTACCATCATTCCACTCTAGTAACATTTCTCGCTGTTCTCAAACATTTTCTCGTATTGATCAAGCCAACATATTGTCCTCTCGCATAAGCAACTCTCATATTTCAGCAACATTAATTTCGAGGGTCCTTTCAATATTTCATTCGCTCTCGTCGATCTCGACTACATGCACTATCCAATTTCGTCATTACACTTTTTCCTCCAATTCCAATCTGATCATCCATCAATGAATTTATTCTGACTGTCTCAAGGCAACTATCATTATTTTAAGCATCTCAATATGATTCGACCAACTAGTTCCAACAATTTCCAACATTCTGAATAAAGGCAACCAAGTTTTCGAAACCAACATGATCCGTCATCCCATCGAACATTTTAACATCGAATTTTTCAATCTCCATTCTATTCCGAAGTTTACTTTCCGACACATCTTATCCATTTCGACTATACCCACACAACATCAATAGGAACATCCTAGGGGTTTCCAACAGTCAACTTAGCATTCAGTCAAGTCTCTACGGTCAGCTAATCTAAGCTAAACCAGACATTCAGCTAATTCATATGAGATGGATAGCTATCAGGGACATACTTATCTCTTATCTTAGAGGCAATCAATTCTTATCATAGGGACAACTCTATCTTATCTCAAGGACAATCTATGATCTGACCAACTTAGGGACATGGGACACCACCCCAATCTTATGAACTTATTTCCAACACGGACAACTGAAATGACATAGCCAACCAATCTGAAACTTGGACAACCAACCGACATTCTAGGGTTAAGTCTTTCTATCCGTACTCATACTCGGGCCATACCCAACGAAGTCTCATTCTAGACTTATCCGCAACCGACAAAATCTTTCCGACAATTATATCCAACAATTTTTATGGGTCAATTCCGAAGCCATCATATAATACCAATCGAATTTCCAAACTTTCAATTTCCACTTGTATAGACATAGCATCTGCTCAATCCAACTTGCATACTCATATCATACTCAAATTGTCTATTCAATCGTGTCAACTATTCTGAGTCATAATCCAACGTTGTTACCTCAATAGTCTACTATTTAGCATCTTTTCTATGGTCTCTTTGCGACATATTCATCACATTTTTAGATCATCGATACGGTCTGTACTCTTTTAACCAACAAAATAAGACAACTACATAATCGTATTTCTTCCGAAAGCATCTTTTATGAATTTTACTAGCACCAAACACGGACATTTCTTAGCAATTTATGTTAACTATCACATTCATTTTGCATTATCTCCTTTGATTCCATAAGAAGATTTACTATTCATGCACCGATCCAATCTCTATGGAACCAATCATCTACCATTCGTATTTCGGTCATCTAGTGAATATAACATAACTCATTAGCTAAGTAATAATCCAACAATTCTATATTTCACCCAAACTCGTTATTCATGCGACATCACCACCTACCGACATGGTTTATTACATATCGCTGTACCTCGATACTTATTTGTATTCCAGCAATCAGAGTCTTATAAAAAATATCTACTCTTTCATGCATCAAGGGACAAGTATTCATTCTTTATGTCCCAAAATAATCAAGGGTCATAACTTGTTAATTTTGGACACATCGAATTCTTTCAAGCACAACTGCACAACGTGCTAAGGTCATCTATTTCTCAGTTACATTCTCTAACTTTTCGGTCATTGATGCAACTCTCTGCATCTTCTAAATCATTCACAACATCCTGATAAGCGCCTAACATCACCATCAGTTGTTGATGTCCAACATGCAATTTCTTTTACTCAATTCCAACATCGTTCAATATCCGGCCCACATTGTTCTCCCAAAATCTTTCGATAGCAACATCCCACCATCGTCACTGCGCCTACAATCCTTTTATCCAACTGATTCAAGTAACGCTTGAATCTGAAATTCGTTCCTTCCCAACTATGGCATTCATTTCATATTCTTAATCTCTTATTACCCAACAATATGCTAACTGTCAGAATCTAGCGATGGTTCATCCGAACACATTAAAATCTCGCAATGGGTTATCCGAACTTAATAATCAAGGGACACGTCTAGCCGTCATGTATCAATCGTAATCTCAGCTACGATTTGATACTATCTAATACCTTATACGTAAAGCAATCACTAAATTATGAACACGTCAAGAGTCATCTTATCGCTAAGAGGGTAAAGCCATATACCACTCAGAGCTCAAGCTATACTCGATATAATATTCCCTTCGCATCAAACCAAAGTCCAATATGGACTATCCATCCTGTAGTGGTTATGCTGACCACAAATACCGACTCAAGATTATGTCGGTTCCCATTCACCGAAATCCATGCACACTCTGTTCCAACATACCATGCCATCACCCACAGTCGATTGCTGCATAACAATCGACTTCAATGAATCCCACACGTAAGACATCCAGCATATATCACAAACTTATTAACGCATCGCATCATTGTTATTCATTTTGGTATCTTTTTAAGAATTCAATAAAACACACATATCATAGCCCACATATTTAGACTTATTGTACGAAACACCCAGTGAACGGCTAGATGACTTTCAGTCAATGGAACAAATTAGAATAATTTGAAAACAACACTAAATAATCGTGGAAGCACTTTGAGTTATCGTAGAGGCAACTTTGATTTGTCATGGACGCAACTTTGAGTATTCGCGAAAGCAACTTTGATTCACCGCGGAAGCAACTTTGAGTAATCGCTGAAGCAGTCTTTGAATCATCGTGGAAGCAGCTTTGAATCATCTTAGTAGCAACATTGATTCGAAACAAATCGAATAAGAATCCAAGGACGTAAAGCCGTGCTCTGATACCATTATGTCACGTCCCAATTCCGGAGGATAGAAAACTAGCCACTGGACGTGATGTCGTACAAGTCTATATTGCACTTGCACAAGGCAAAAACCATTACAGTTCCTGGTATTTCTCAGAAAACAACGACAGCGCAGCAAAACCAAGCAGATAAATTGAAGTCACAACAAGATATGAATAAATATATCTCTTTATTGATATTTCCAAGACCAACAAGACTTCATCGAACCATCTATCCATCATAAGGCATCTTGCGGGTCGAGATACTACAAGCAATTTCTAGACTCTTCTGACGTTACATACAATGTATAAGTATAAACGTCATTGTTAGTTCATGGGCGACTATTAAACCCCGAAACAAAAAAAAAAATTGACAGCCGTGCATTTGTTATGAATATTATACATATTATAGGTGCTTTGGATCTTCACCAACCTAATTTTTTAAATTTTCTTATGCCTATATTAATATCCATAACAAAGGAATAAATAATTGGTATTTGACTGTTAGGTAGTGAATAATATCCGTGCTATATATATGAGAACAAATTGGATTTCTCGGTATAATTTTGTAATGCTCATTTGAACGTGGACATAAAAGGGACATGAATAAAATTAAGCTTAAAAACAACATAAACTAGGGCTAAGAACATCCTCGGTAAGGCTCAACTTCATGTTCAATTTTTACATTCAGAATTTTGAAGTTTATTTTGTAAAATAATAAGTTTCATTCTTATTCCTAATTTCTACAATTTCGGTCTCATCCCACCCATAGATGTTAAGGATTAAGCCTTCCAATTTCTAGATTCTAGATTGTAGGAACATATTTTGTAGAATAGTAAGTCCCAATTTGGAGGCCAGGTTTCTAGATTCTAGATTTTATTTTATTTTTTCCACATCAATTTTTTACGACACAATTTTTGGGACCAGAACTCACTTTATCTTTTTTTACTATTTTTATACAAATTCAACCCATCCTATGTTTATCTTCTTCTTTTTTTTTTAAATTTTGGACCCCAAATTGCGTCGAAAATTTCAACTACTAATGATGCTATTAAAGACTGATTTGGGAGGATCTAAATCTGAGTTGCATGTTGTTCCCATGTACTCAGTAACATGGGCGCCATGTGTTTGTTAGTCTGCTTTTCAACCGACAAAAATCAAATATAGTGTTGTTTGGTCAAAGTCAAATGTA
Source organism: Iris pallida (assembly GCA_029216955.1). NCBI lineage: Eukaryota > Viridiplantae > Streptophyta > Magnoliopsida > Asparagales > Iridaceae > Iris > Iris pallida. Next base: position 999,623 of record JANAVB010033816.1, read on the forward strand.
CCACCACTACTACGGTAATTGAACTAATTTACCGAACTCAACTGGTTCTTGTGATCAGTGAGACGAGGTATAATTTTTTTGGCTAGACGGATGGTCTCGAAATTGAACCACAGAAGAAACGAATGTGTGCGTGTAAAATTTGCGGACAGTGGATCTAAATAGCATGCAACACAGTATACACAAAGTCTCGTACGTTACACCGAACATTGCAAAAAAAAAAAAAAATACTTCCAAAAAATATTAAACAATTTAACTAATATTCTACAAATAACTATATAGTTGATCAGAATTAATTAGTGTAAAAATATGTATTAAGCATTTTAACCTATAAATTTCTTCTTTTCTTTTTTTGAGGTAAACAAACTTTCTATTAAGAACAAGCCAAAGCAGTGGGTTTATTTACAAACACATTTGTAAAAATATGTATTAAGCATTTTAACCTATAAATTTCAATTACTAGTCGTCTTTTATCACAGTACTTATATATATAATTTATTATTAAAAAAATCAATTAAGATAGTTAATAGGTAAAATAATTAATAAGTATTATCATGCAACTTTAACTTTTCAACTTCCATCTAATGTTGTCCAAACACAACTTGGAATAAATGGGGGACAACAAAATGCAAGAAATTTCATACTTTCTATACTAGAATTAGGGTGAACGTTGGGTTATTGGTTTCAACATAATTGAAATAGTCAAAATTGAATAAACTGAAATTCTAAAATTTTAAAAAACCGAATCGAAATTGGCAAAGATCGAACCAAATCGAATGATTAATTCGATTTATTGGTTGGAATATTTATATTGTTTAAGGCTCGGACTCAAAGTTAGAGTTATGATTAAATTGTACTAAAAATGATAATTTGTATACACATATTTGTTGTATTTTAAAGTTGTATCAAAGTTGGACTAGTTGTTAAATTATTAATGTTGGAATGCACAATATATACATATAATTGTTGGTTTCAAAATATACATATTTTTAAGGCTAAATTGTACTTTGATACCTTCAACTATTCCGATTTTTCAACTTCATATCCTAAACTATTTTACTCAACAACTTAATACCTCAACTATTTTTTTTTCTACTTCATACCTAAAATTTTAAAAATTCCGAAAATGCCCTTATCCCTTCCCTCTCCCCTTCTCCCTTCCACCACCCCCCCTCCCCCCCCCCCCCCCCCCCCCCGGCCGCACTCCGGCCACCCCCTCCTCCCGCACTGCCCCAGCCCCCCTCCCTCCCGCCCCGCCCCCTACTTTGGCCACCCCCCCCCCCTCCCGTTTCCGGCCACCACCCCCCCCCCCCCCCCCCCTCCCGCTTCCGGCCGCCTCCCCCCTCCCGCTTCCGTCCACCCTCCCCCTCCTCCCACGCTGTCGTGCCCTAGGGGGAGAGGCGGGGGCAGGTTGCCGGAAGCGAGAGGGGGGGGGGGGGGGGGGGAGACCGCCGGAAGTGAGAGGGGGGAGGAGGCGGCCGGAAGTGGGAGGGTGGGGGTGGTCGGAAGCGGGAAGGGGGGTGGGGTGGGGGGTGGGGGGGATAATTTTCAAGTTTAACCAAAGGTATTTTCGTCCAAAAAAAATTTCGAGTATCAACTTGTTACAAAAAAAAGTTTAGGATATCAAGTTGAAAAACAGAAATATTTGAGGGTATCAAAGTACAATTAAACCTATTTTTAATTACAAAAATATGCATAAATTCGAGAGTATTTATATAATTGCACAATACTCGATTTTCTGTTTCGAACCGAAATCAAAATTCAAAATCTAAACTGAATACATAATTCTAATATTTTCATAACCGAAAGTGAACTGATTTTTTTTTAAACCAAACCAAATTTTTTATTCGATTCGGTTAGATATAATTTTCGGTATAAAATCGAATAGTGCTCACCCCTAAAATTCCTACTTTTTTCCAGTTTTAGTTGATTCCTTCCAAACCAAACAAACCCAAGTCAAGAGTGTGGTACCCGTCAGCTCTCTTGCTTTTACCCGGTTGACCCGATTTATCAAAAGCATATTCGAATTTTGGACGGGTAACGTTTGGTGCTTGTCCAAAATGCCGACAATTTAGGTACATTAAATTCTCTTGGTTTTTTTCATCCACACATTTGAAGTTGGAAACTTTCCATGTATAGTATGACATGTGGGCGACAATATGGCCTACATGTGATGATGTAGGGTCATGTGAGAAATATCGTATTAATATTTTTGAAAACATGAACGTCTCACATGGACTATAATAACAAATTCATACTAGAGTTCCAAAAAAAAAATATTTTTTCCTCTCTTTTCTAGCTTGTACATCTGTTTGTTGGCTTCAGTGACGGAAAGCTAAATTACAAAATATATATATATATGTGAAAAATGGTGGCTCATATAAGCAAAGATGAGCCATTAATTAGAAATATAAGCATAATGAGTCCATGGCTCATATAAGCAAACATATTTGATATGAGTCCACATGAAAGCCACGTGGAATGGCTCATATAAGGATATGAGCCTATGGATTTAAATTGATAGAAACGTATTTCTATTATAAGAAATATAAGCATATGAGTCTATGAACTTACCAAATATGTTTGTCTATGAATTTAAATTGATAGAAATAAAAGATCTCATAATGTTAATATTAATATTAATATTAATATTAATTTTAATTTTAATGTTAATATTTTTGTTAATATTAATTTTAATGTTAATATTAATTTAAATTTAAATTTTAATGTTAATGTTAATTTTAATATTAATTTTAATATCAATATTAATGTTAATATTATTGTTAATATTAATTTTAATGTTAATATTAATACTAATATTAACTTTAATTTTAATTTTAATGTTAATATTAATATTAAAATTAACTTTAATTTTAATTTTAATATTAATTTTAATTTTAATTTTAATTTTAATTTTAATTTTAATTTGGAGGGACAAATGGCATTATTTCTATATAAATTTTCATGCAAACATATTTGGTAAGTTCCTAAGCAAAGATTTGGTAAGTTATTATTTATCAAATATTTTATGAGATATTTTATTTGCATCTATTTAAATTTTTTCAATTTAAGTCACTATCTTTTTATTGGTCAAAGAAATGAATTTTTTTTTCTTTTATAGGACCTTTTATTTCTATCTATTTAAATTCCTAGACAAACATATTTGGTAGGCAAAGATATGGTAAAATATTATTTATCAAATCTTTTATTTTTATTTATTTAAATTTTTTCTTCCAAGTCTCTATATTTTTATTGGTCCACATGGAAGCCACGTGAGATGGCTCATATAAGAGGCTCGTATCCCGTTTTTATATATAGGGAAAACAGGATTTGAGCCATAGGCTCATACTATTATATGAGCCATCCAATGTGGCTTTTATGTGGACCAATTAAAATTTGGTGATGTAGAAGAAGGAAATTATATAGATAGAAATAAATTCTCCCATAAAATATTTGATGAATCTTAACTTACCAAATAAGAACTTACCAAATAAATTTGAATTGATGATTCTAAATTGTATATTTTAACCGTATATTCCTCCCCCCACGTACATCATTCCACGAAAAGTGAAAACGGGATATTCTGGTATGTCTTTTTTTTTTTTTTGTTCTCCTCCCCGCGGTTGCTTCTCTGTTGTTGTTTTTGTTAGATCAAGTGCTTTTGTATGTTAGATCAAGTGCTTTGATAGTGCTTTTTCTCCTTTTTTTTATAGTCTTTAACTTTTCTTGTTCTGCAATTTTTTTTTTGTAGCTTCTCTCGATTTATGGACGTCGTCTTACCTTTTCCTGATGTGAATTGTGACGTCATGAGCAATGTATCGCCTTCCCATCAAGTACAATAAATTTTAATTTTTCAAAGATTTATAGTTATAGTTTATAATTATACTATATATCCGCATGAGACATTGTTTAAAGTATTTGTTGCAATTTTGTCCAGGCGGAATTTACTCATGAACTTATTGGTGATAATGTCGAGCCTACTGATAAACCATATATTGGACAAGAATTTATTACCCACGTGGATGCATATGAGTTCTTAATACATATGCAAAGGGGAAAGGGTTTGGTGTCCGAATAAGTTCAACTTACAAGTCTTTTAATTCATACATTGTCATAAGAAGAAAGTATGTCTGCTCGAAGGAAGGACATAAAGAAGAAAAAATTAAGGGAGATGCTAGTAAACAGATTATTCGCAAGAGACCAACTAGGGTGGGATGTAAGGCAAAATTGGTTATTGGGCTAACAAGGCATGGCACATGGGTTGTCAAAAACTTTATTGAAGAACACATTAACCATGCTCTAACTAGTCCGGACAAAGTAGTGAAGCATCGGTCTCATAGTCGACTCCATCGAACAGATACATGCAAAACCTTGTTTGAAAAATTTGACGGAAGCGAAATGAGATCTTCTGTAATAGCAAAGGTTACTAATGTTATCAATGGATATCCAGATGAAATTATTACACCACAACAATGCCATGATCAACTAAGAGTCCTTCGAAAGAATAATATGGGTCGAGAATGTGTAGCAATTATTAATCATTTTCAAGATAAAAAAGTAAGTGATCCAGACTTTTATTTTGCAATGGAGCTGGACACAAATCATACCTTAAGAAGTGTGTTTTGGGTGGACGGGAGATCGAGAAATTCTTACTTGCAATTCGGAGATGTCATTGTTTTTGATGTAACGTACAAGACCAATAAATTTTCATTGCCATTTTCTCCTTTCACCGGTGTAAATCATTATAGACAGTCTACTTTATTCGGTTGTGCTTTACTAGCAGATGAAAGAGAAGAAACATTTGTGTGGTTATTTCAGCACTGGCTAAAATGTATGTGGGATAAACACCCACTAGCATTAATTACGGATCAAGACAAAGCTATGCACAAAGCAATTAAAAGAGTATTTCCAAATACATGTCATAGATTTTGTTCATGGCATCTTGGAAAGCACATTGTTGAACATATTCAGCCATTATACATTATAAAGTATGGATGGACAGTGAAACTGTGGATGAGTTTGAGCAACGATGGATTGAACTGAAAAATAGATACAAATTAGATGAAAATAATTGGTTGTCCAAGTTATATAAACAACGACACCATTGGTCTAACATATATTTTAAGGATACATTTTTTGCCGGTATGACATCAACCCAACGTAGTGAAAGCATCAATGCTTTTTTTGATGGTTATGTGAATGCAATGACTCCATTGGATGAGTTCGTGAGGCAGTATGATAATGCAATTGCTAATCGTCGTGCAATAGAAGCCAAAGAAGACTTTATGACCATAAACTCAGAGCCAGTTTATATTTCGTCCTTGGAAATTGAAGCACATGCTGGAAAGTTCTATACCCGAAAAGTCTTTGGCTTATTCCAAATAGAGCTGAAAAATAGTTTGAGTTGTTTTCATCAAAAAATTAAGAAACAAGGGTCTACTACAAAATATCGTGTTGGTTTAAGTAACAGTGAGCAAAGTAAGTGGAAAGTTGTTGTTTGCAATGAAGAAAATAATGACCTACTGCTAACATGTGCTTGTGCAAAATTTGAGAATGAAGGCATATTGTGTAAACATATTATTCACATTATGTTGGTGTTTTATTCTATGTGTTGTGTGTTCACAACATTCTATTGTTAAAAGATAGTCCCACATCGAAAAATCACACCAATATGTATCTCTATATATTACTTATGAAGGAATAGAGAGATGCACATGGGTTGAGGCCCAATGGAGGGTGCCATGTGGGGGGATTTTACATAGAGATGAGAATAAGAAACCAACTTTTGGCCAAATGAAAATAGAGTTAAATCTATTGGAGCTAAGCCCCGAAGGGGCTTAGCGACTCGGACTCGGACTCGGACTCGGGCTCGGGCTCGGACTAATGGGCTTTTGAGGCTTAATGTGGCTTTTTGATGGCACTTTGCACTTAGCACGAGCGGGGCGTACTGAGCGTACGGGTCGAGCGGATCGAGTGGGCTGTTCAAATTATGTAACGTTCGCGGGTCTTGTGGGCTCAGATTCTGAAATGGCTCAGATCCAGAAAATCCGGATCTGGCATTAAACCAGGGCGTGCGTTCAGAATTTGAAAAGCCCATCTCGTGCCTATAATATCAGAAGCATCTCCTCTCTCCAAGGTTACAGAAAATACTCAGAAATTTTTCCAGAGAGAGAGAGAAGTGCTGCTGCTATTCCGAGGAGTCGACATTTTTGGCCAGCGTTCTAAAGTTCTCTTCGAACTTGCTGGTTCCTGGAGGCTTGTCCGTAAGGCGGATATAGCTTTGAGCGCCGGTGATCTTTCACCCCAGCAGTTTTTCTTCTTCCTCTGTTGCCTTCGAGAATACTGTGGCTTCTCTTTAGAAGTTATACGGTTCAGTTGCCTTCGAAAAATATTACGAAATCTTTTTAGATTCTCGTAATACAATATCACCTTTTTTAGGGTGTTGTTGCTGGAAACATTGTCTTTACAATTGTTTCTGAAGTCGAGTTTTTCCATCGATTGTTCGCCAAGGGACTAACACATTATGACAAAAAAACAATTATCAACTATCCCTGACCGCTACTTGTTAAGTCGATGGAGTATAAATGCCAGATATCAAATTGCTAGAGGCCAAGTGGTGTTGGGTGATAACATGATACCTTGTGGGGACAAAATAACACATTTAATGCATTGGTCCATTAAATCAAAGGTCAATCAACTCATTGAAGAATGTATGAGCTCAGTCGCTTTATTTAAGGAATTTGACACAGTGGTCTCAAACATGCTTGCAAAAAATGTAACTCGAAAGAAAGATAAGGAGATTATAGAAAATCAAATTCCAAGCCAAGCTAACTCTGGTGCTATCTCCCAAACGGCTCCACACCTTGATGAAATTGAAATTCGTGATCCAACTGAAGTTGCTAGGAACAAAGGAAGGCCAAAGGAAGCTTCAAGATATCGTTCCAGTTTAGAGTTGGCTCAAACACAAGCAACCAAGAAACAAAGGACATGTAGCTATTGTTGTGGAATGGGTCATAATAAAGCTGGTTGTCAACAGAGAAAGGTATATTTGATTTACTTGTACTTAATTCAAGGTAATAAATTAATAACTAATAGACTTACAAACATTTTTTTTGAATGGTTTGAGCAGATGGATGAACAAAAATATGGCACACAAGCATTCAATAGATATGTTTGAAGTTGAAGACCATTGTAGCTTGTTAGTATGAAGTTGTGTGATGGTCATGCAAATAGACTTGTCGCTGGCATGCAATTGATGGCTAGACTGATGTTCCAGATGCTTTTTTTTTCTTAGCTCTAATTTATTATGTCCTTGGATTACGAGTTTTTAATGTTGGGTTTATAACAACATTTTGTTTTTAGTTATACTGATTTTTAATCTTGTAATATCGAGATTTTGTCTTGCTCAATGAATAGAGCTATCAATTTCCAATCCTTTAAATGCACATATAGTCCCCTAAAAACTTCTTAAGAGTGCTGTTTTCATGTTTGTTCATGGACATATTTAGTAAGTTCGAGAGAAGGGAGGCATGATAATATTAAACGATTTGGTAAGTTACCAAGTAAACTTATCAAATCTTACCAAATATGTTTAAATTATTCTCTCGAAATTTAAGTTTGCATGCAAAGTAAATACGGTTAAAATATACAATTTAGAATCATCAATTCAAATTTATTTGGTAAGTTCTTATTTGGTAAGTTAAGATTTATCAAATATTTTATGGAATGATTCTAAATTGAATTGATGATAAATTCTCCCATAAAATATTCCTCCCCCACGTACATCATTCCACGAAAAGTGAAAACGGGATATACATCATTCCATGAAAAATATACAATTTAGAATCATCAATTCAAATTTATTTGGTAAGTTCTTATTTGGTAAGTTAAGATTTATCAAATATTTTATGGGAGAATTTATTTCTATCTATATAATTTTCCTCTTCCACATCACCAAATTTTAATTGGTCCACATAAAAGCCACATTGGATGGCTCATATAATAGTATGAGCCTATAGCTCATATCCCGTTTTTCCTATATGGGAAATTTGACATTCGTTAACTAATATGATACAATTTTTTTTTACGGCTATAGTGTGTATCAATTTCGGAAAGTTCACGCCAAAATCTATGTATGAGGACTTCCATAGAAGAGAACCCACCACGGCGCGTATGGGAAAAGGTCAAACAGTTTGGCGCCATCTCTGGAAATTGGGTAACGTGGCTCCAAGGGTTCGATTGTTTATTTGGCGGCTCCTTCATAACTCCCTTCCATTGTTCACAGCCTTAAACAAACGGATGCCTGCTATTAACAACAAATGCCCGTTCTGTCTTAAGCAAGAGGAAGATGAGAACCATTTGTTCCTATGCTGTCAGGTGGCAAGAGCTGCATGGTTTGCTAGCAGCATCGGACTCCGTATTGATAGCTCCATGAACATCCGAAGCCTATTGGAAGAATGGTTGAAGGACATGTTATGCGAAGACGTGCTTCGGATGGGAGCCAATCTTCTATGGGCCATCTGGAAGGCTCGTTGCAATTGTATCTTCAATAACAAGGCCCCCGGTATAGCGAATATTGTGCAGCAGGCTGAAAACATGTATAGAGCTTATGATGCTAGCTCTAACTCCCAATCGGAGCATTTGCATAAAATCCACCAACTAAAGGAGAATTCTAAGTGGATTCCCCCGCCATTGGATTTTATCAAAATTAATGTTGATGGTGCGGTTTCATCCTCCGTTCTTGCTGTCGCTGCAGTCGCAAGAGATGAAAAGGGAGGGTTCATTGCAGCCAAATCAGTTGTCATGGAAGATTTGCACACATTTGGAGACGATCGAGCTTTATTAGCTGAGATCTTAGCGGTGCGCCAAGGAGCTATTCTTGCTAGCAGGATCTAGGTAGACAAAATGATCATTGAAGGGGATTCTTTCCTTGCTCATAGAATATACAATGGTGACGACAAACTCATCCCATGGAGACTAAGAGATCATGTTCAGACCTCCCGGGAAGAGATCCACGGGTTGAATATAAGTGTGCGGTTTGATTTCATTCATGGGGAAGGGAATATGGTAGCTCACTCTTTAGCTTCTCATTCTTTACATAATCTCTCGAATTATGAGAAGAATGTTATTCCTGATTGTATTTCTTATGTTTTAGCAACTGAGGCTATTTCCTTCAGATGACTGCAATAAAATTTGGTTTTTTCCTAAAAAAAAAATATTCAATTCTCTTTGGTACCAAATCCATAAAACTAAATAATGTACGTACCTAATAGATGTTTTGTCGTTCATATATGAATTTGAATTAGAGATATTTCCGAATGGTAGTCAAACAAAAATATTCACAAAATAGGTTATTTCAAATAAATCACTACTTTATCCAAAGAAAACCTTAAGCTTAACCCACCAAAAAAAAATTCGTATATATAATATATTTTAATTAAATTACAAATAAGATCATAAATTTTATTAAAATTAAAAAATGTCATTTTATTGACAACATGAGTGTCATGTAGCCATTATCAATGATGATATGCTATATCATCATTTTTGATATTTGTGCCGAGCTCAATTTTTTTTAAAACATGATTTTCAAGTTGTCGTTGATATTGGCCACATGGTTCCAATGTTTAAAAAAAAATGGAATATTTTAGTAAATGCTTCTACTCCAAATGATAAAACTAGTATATATTTTCACTATTTTTTTAATTAGCAAATATTTTCACCCTCGTGTAAAACCGCAAAACAAATTCAAAAAAAGTGAAAATATATCTTAAATATTTTACTCTTCTGAAAAATGGAGGTACTTGGTAGTTAAAAAAATAGTAAAAATATATCCTAGTATCAACATTTAAAATGAAAATATATGCTAAAATATCCCCAAAAAATGGCATAATTGTGTGGACTGTTGTGTGCTATGTTTTAGTTTGCATAAGTTTGTGTTGCACAAACTTTACTTATGCTTTAGTTTGCACGTGTTTCCTTGGAGTTGTATGTGTCTGTGTTACACAAACTTTTGCTAACAACATTTATGTCAATAGTGTTGGCCAGTAGAAAATTTATTGCCAATTCTAATGGCGACATAAAACCCATATATATATTATTCTTTTTTAAAATCGGCTCGCCCAAATTTGCCATTCCTAATGGCCATGTCGTTAACGAGGATTCGTTACTTATTTTAAAATTTAATAAATTTTATTATCAATTAATTAAAATATATTATTCTATATGAAAATTTCTGAAAAAAGGGTCACGGTACGTCCTGAGGAACGTTGACCCACACTACAAAAACCCCATTCTCCCTCTCCCGCAAATCCCACAAAATCAATCTTTCTCCCTCTCCTCCTCCCTCCCTCCCAAAATCTAGGGCTAGGGTTAGAGTTTCGCCATGGCGCGGGAAAACTCCTCCTCCGCCGTCGCCGCCGCCGTGAGCGGCGTGTCCGAGGGGGTGATGAGGAAGGTCCTCCTGTCGTACGCGTACGTGTCGGTGTGGATCCTCCTGAGCTTCACCGTGATCGTGTACAACAAGTACATCCTCGACCCGAAGCTGTACAACTGGTCCTTCCCCATCTCCCTGACGCTGATCCACATGGCGTTCTGCTCCTCCCTGGCGTTCCTCCTCGTCCGCGTCCTCCGCCTCGTCGACCCCCCCTCCTCCCCGGCCATGACCAGGCCCCTCTACCTCTCCTCCGTCGTCCCCATCGGCGCCCTCTACTCCCTCTCCCTCTGGTTCTCCAACTCCGCCTACATCTACCTCTCCGTCTCCTTCATCCAGATGCTCAAGGCGCTCATGCCCGTCGCCGTCTACTCCATCGGCGTCCTCCTCAAGCGGGAGCCCTTCCGCCCCGGCTCCATGGCCAACATGCTCGCCATCTCCCTCGGCGTCGCCATCGCCGCCTACGGCGAGGCCCGCTTCGACGCCACCGGCGTCGCCCTCCAGCTCGCCGCCGTCGCCTTCGAGGCCACCCGCCTCGTCCTCATCCAGGCCCTCCTCACCTCCCGGGGGATCTCCCTCAACCCCATCACCTCCCTCTACTACGTCGCCCCCTGCTGCCTCGCCTTCCTCCTCCTCCCCTGGGCCATCGTCGAGCTGCCCCGCCTCCGCGCCTCCGCCGCCCCCTTCCGCCCCGACCTCCTCGTCTTCGGCACCAACTCGCTCTGCGCCTTCGCCCTCAACCTCGCCGTCTTCCTGCTGGTCGGGAAGACCTCCGCGCTCACCATGAACGTCGCCGGGGTCGTCAAGGACTGGCTCCTCATCGCCTTCTCCTGGTCCGTCATCCGGGACACCGTCACGCCCGTCAACCTGCTAGGCTACGGGGTCGCGTTCCTCGGGGTGGCCTACTACAACCACGTCAAGCTGCAGGCGCTCAAGGCGAAGGAGGCACAGAAGAAGGCCGCCCAGGCCGACGACGAGGAGTCCGGCGCCCTGCTGCTGCAGGAGAGGGACGGCGGCGATGGCAAGAAGAGCGACCCCCAGGCTTAGAGGTCAATTCCCGATCAAAATTTTCTTATTCTTCTTCTCAGTATTAGTACAAACTTTACTTATTTATTATGATCGAGGAAGGAATAGTTGACGGCCATGACACGACGAGAGAAGATGATGATTTATGGTCTTTAGAATAGATGCTATTTCCGTGTCTACTTTGTCTGATTATTTGTTTGTTTACTTTCAATTATGTTTATGGATGCGGGACGAGAAACCGACCCGTTTGATCTGTTGGGGGTTCCTGAATCTGGACTCGTCCCGTTCCGAGATGCGGTATCTCGATCTGTTTTGTAGTACGCCATTGTTCGTTTATATGAAAGTGAATATCAAATTGGTTTATTAGAAAATTGTTGGTATTATGCGTTAGATCTGGAGTCCTTCTTTGCTCTGTTTATGAACCTGTTGCAAAGTTCTTACCAATTGGAAATGTTAAATTTTGTGCTAATTTTGTGTTTTTCACTAAATCAGTGTGTTTGAAGTGGGTAGATCTGGATGATTGTGTGGCTTGCGGGTCTCAGGAAATAAACTTTGTTTGGAGGATAATGTGTAGATCCTTGCATCTAGGGGTTGTTTGAATGCTTGTAGCTCCTCGAAAGTGTGAAAGTGGCACTTTCAACATGTTGTAATGCAGTGCACTTGCAATGAAAATGTGAATATATCATTTTCCAAAATATGTTTGGATACATAATTTTTTTTTTCCGCAAATGAGGAGTTTCAAACCATTTTGTTTGGATGACAACATAAAAGTGTAGGTGATAATTAAAAAAAGTAGAGAGCATAGCCACTTGCAATGGAGTTGCAATCCATTTCTCCTGCCTCTCAGAAATTAAGAAATGACACTTTCAATTATAATGGAATGACATCACAACCACTTGCAATGGAGTTGTAAGAGATATCCAAACATTGAAACTGCCTACACCAATGTTTATTTGCAATGAAAGTGATAGTTTCAAGCCACTTTCAATGCATTCTCACCTATCCAAACATGCCCCTATTGTAGTAGAATAATCTGAACCGAGTAGAAACGTATCTTTTGGTTGTTCCTGAGCGCATCTTTCTTAGTCTAGAGCGAGCTTGCATGAGTTCAATGTATGTCGTTATAATGTGGATTTTGACCAACCACAAATTGTGTAAGAGTACTAAGAGCGAAAAATGTCTTAGTTCAAATTGCATGAGGTGATGCTGCATAAGGCTCTAGCCTTTTAGGTAAATAACTCATCCAGAGGACTAGGATATCATGAAGTGTGCCCTTACCATATTTACATTGAATAAAACTTTATTTGCAGATTGCTTCTTCTTGAAAAATAGAGAAGTAAACTTGCCCATATTGAAGTATCTTTTTAAATTCCAAATTTTCACATCATATCTGCAAGATTGCAAAAGGCAATCATTCTAGGTTTTGCTACACAATTTTCCACTTTGCAGTGGAAACTGTGATATCACTCAGTTTATTGTATGCAACTTGCTTTGGATTAATCGTCACTATTAGTGAAAAAACTTTAGTCTGTTCACCCATTTACCTCTCCTTGCAGTTGAGATTTCATTAGAGTATAATCAAAAATCTTTTTATAGAATATATAAAACTAAAATTAAACTGAGGTAAAAATCAATTTGATTCAGATACTAATAACCATAACCCGGTACACAAGAATCATGACAATCGAGTATCAAATAAGGACCCAAAATGATTTCTCCAATATACTGGGACTTACAGTAGAAGAGCCAGAGTTTGCTGAAGAAGCTGTTATGAGTTTCTGATACCATAATAATAAACAAGACGCCAATAAAGAATGACAATCCGTGGAAGATCTCATAACTTATGGTCATAATCTCGGTTTTGACTTAATAGGTAAGGGGAACTATACTCAGAATTAAATACTCAGAATTAAATAAGAAAATGGGCTCTATTGTAGTATTGTTTGGTCACCAATCCTATGTAGCTGAGAAATTTGAAGCCATGATCATCCCATCAAGTAGAACTCCAGTTGTAAGTATGGGCCATCAAAATATTTATGGTGAGTAGACTCGGCATTTATTTCCATCTAGATGCTATACAATTTGCCGCCATGCTATTTTGTTCATATACTTGGCAGATTCAGTCATTCAGATTGTCATTGTAGATGCAAGAAGTTCCTTAATGCAGAACAATATAGACACTATATGATGAGAATGACTTCCCTATATTGCATTAACTGATGTGGAACTAAAAGAGGCTGCTAAGGAAATGAAAACAGATGCATAATAGTCTCCTGTACCGAAGAATTTGAGGGCGGGGAAACATTTACGGAAAGGGTTATGGAGGTCTTATTGATGTGAAGTCAACATGGTCAAGTGGAGTGTTCTTTAAAAAAAAAAAAGCAGAGAAACTTTGTAATGGCAAGCACAATTAAGTGTGATACTTGGATGTGTTTCATCTGGATATTAGACTGTCATTTAACACAAGTGTCATAGAGATCAGAGAATGTAGACTAAAGCCGCAATAGCATAAAGTTTAGAGTCCTCTTTTAGTCTGTTTATAACATTCAAACGTAACAGCTGCTGAAACTGCTACTGCTCGAGAGTTGGTTTTGTAGAATCTTTTTTTTTTCTTTCTTTTGTTACAAGTTGGTTTATAGAGATTTGCTGCACTCAGACAAACAACAAGGCTGGTTTTGTTCTACTTGTGGATCTCAAGGTAGAAAGTTTGTGTAAGAAAATAAATATCTATAAGATGGATTCATAGGTTGAGACTTGATTATTATCCGATAACTGCTTGTATGTGCAAATCTTTACATTTAACATCTGGAAAATATGTGTAACCCTTTGGAAGAAAATGGGCTAAGTTTCCATAACACCGAAAATTTCTTTATTTGTTTGAATTGTAGAAATGGTTTATCATGTGGCAGGGGGAGAGTTTGAAATTGAATTGGTGCCATTTCTGTGCAAAAACTAGAGGCTGTTGTGCAATTAAGAGACTCTTGACTCGAGTAAAAACTGAGCTCTGGCGAAACTATACTAAGAATTTGTAGCAACGACTCGAGTCAAAAGATGATGCCAGGAGCTGTTTATGTATGATGATTTGATGACCTCAATTTCCGTACAGTGCAATAAAGTTTAGCTTCGTTCTCTTTCTTTTTTTTTTCCTTTCTTTGGCGTGCCGCGTGCTCTTAGAGACCTAGGCACCTAGCCAAAAACTCAGAAAGCAGATCTAATGTTTCCAAAACCTGTGTACAAAACATAATTTCTCCTATGAAAATATGGATTCCACCGATTGTGGGTATTATTTTTTTTAAATAACAAATGTGACTCACATTGTTATAGGAAATATGACATGTTTGGTACACAGATCCCGAGGACAGTAGGTATGCTCTCAGAAACTCCGCATGATCTAGTTTTTATAGGAGCATTGTACCCTGGAATCTAAGTCAAGATACTAGGTCTCGTTTGGTTCACAGATTTAAGGAACCAAGAAAGGAAAATTGTTCCTTTCCTTTGTTTGGTAGCCACAAACTTATGAATCAATTTCTGACAAGGAAAAAAATTGGTGGGAATATGGTTTCACTCAAGACCCATGGGATTGATTTTCTCTCCTCCTTTTCCAACATTTATTACAAAAGTTATGACAAAAATAACCATGTGTTATTGCTTATTTCACCATTAATGTTATTTTTTATAATATTATTTTTATTGAAACATTGTTATATTTTGCTTTCCTTTCCTAGGTAGTTTTCTTGTTTTACCAAACAACGGAAAAAAAATGTGACAGAAATTCTACTTTTTCATTTCCATGGAAAGTACAGGGGAATTCATTTCCTTTCCGTGAACCAAACGAGGCCCAAAAGTAGAGAAAGTCCGTCGTTTGGTTGGAATTAATTTTTGCAAGATGGTTTGGTGAACAAGCTGCAAACATATGTTTACAAATGAGGAATGCTACAATTGCAAATACTGTTATCCCTTGCGCGTCACTTCTTGTACGAAAAGGAGACTACAACTTTTCTTTCTTTTGGTAGCAGGAGATTTTCTTTCTTTTTCTTTTTCTTTTGGGAAACATCATTTGTGGAACTGAAGAAGTCTCAGTACTCCCATCTACAATAGAGACATCACATTGAAGGTCTCATCTTCCAGCCAACACCCAATGACCAAACAAGAAGAAGCCACCACCCAAAAAAACAAAAACCTCACTTGTGGAATTCAAGAAACGTGTGCTACTAGATAATGATGCGTTCGTTTGTATTTGCACCTCGCTTTTGCATCAAATGTTTTTCCTTAATTATATATGTTTGCAACATCTTTGTGGAATTCTTGCGTGCTGAATGTTTTATCTTATTCTTGCAATATTGTTGGTTGTTGAAAGTAGGAGTAGAAAAAAAAAGAAATTTTTATTTTTATTTTTGTGTTTGGTTGCAATGGAATAAAAATGATATGTTGCTTATCTTTTAATTGTGACTTAGTTATGTTCAGGTGCATCGTCGATTCCTGACAACATTCATCACGCACCTGAACCTAACTAGTCACAATTAAAAGAGAAGCACCATTGACCATACCATTTTTATTCCCTTCCAACCAAACACAAAATATATAAATATAAATATTATTAGTTTTTACACCTACTTTCAACCACCAACCAAATACAAAATCTCACAAATATCTTCTTATGTTTCTCATTTTTCTACCAAACAAAAAATAACATTTGTTTCTAAACAAACCAAATACAAAACAGAATTGCGTGTAGGGGGACAAGATTGAAAATTTTCGATTGGGGGGATGACCCTCCAACTGAGTTGGCGGCTCCTACCAGCCCTCCAACTCAGTTGGCGGGTTGGGTTGGGGGCTGCCCCTCCAATTGACTTGGCGGGTTGGGTGTTGCGGTTTCCCCAAACCGACAGCCCCAGCTCCCTGTTTGGTCCCTCGTTCACCCCCTTCCCCCCCCCCCCCCCCCCCCCCCCCCCATTTCTTCTATTTCTACCCCCCCAACTCTTCTTACCCACCACATCCTCTTCCCCTCTCTTTCACAGAAGACCTCCCCCCCCCCTCCCTCTTCACACTCCTATTTCCTCTCCCTCCATCCCACATCAACTTGTAGCAAAAACGATAAGTCGTCCCCGGTAAGTAAATTTTTCGAAATTTTTTTACACTAGTAAAAAAAATTTATGTTCCCATATTTATAGTAAGAAAATTATTATAGATTTTCATATCATAATCATATTTATTTTTATTTTTTCGGCAGATGGATGACGAAAATGACGGTCTTATTCCCAGTGGACCTACTACCAAAATGATTAAGAATCAACGAAAAAATCACATATCTTCTAAGATATTTAGTGGAGAGGTATATTTGAAATAATTTGTATATTTCGTTAATATATGAATTTTGTTGTAAATCATCTCATCATGGTGAATCATGGTGACTCTTCATTTTGTAACTCATGACTCTTCACTTTGTAACTCCTAAGTGACCTTTCATTATGTAACTCTCAACCTCTCTCTTCCTATATAAAGAGAGGTTGGGAGAGCTTGTAGAGATAATTGAGACACATATATTGATATACATGTGAGGTTGAGCTAATTGTCCACAACACGTTATCAGCACTTTGCTCGTGCAACGCCGGAGATCCGACGTACCGCTCGCCTCGACGTCTGCCGACCGTTGCCCCGCGCGCACCCAGTAGCTCGTCGCCGATCCCGCGTATCCGCAATCGTTTTCCCACTTTCTTCCACCATACGGTAAGAAAGGTAATTTTTTTTTATACAAAAGTTGTTCTGTCAGCAACGGAAAATTGCTTTTTTACTTTGTTATACGGAAAATTGCTAGAATTAATTTTTCTACAAAAGTTGTTCTGTCATATACAAAAGTTTCTGTTTTCATCTAAAGGTTTGAAAACAATAGTTTGAAAGCAAAAGTTTTCATCTAAAGTTTCTGTTTCTGTCATATACAAAATTTAGCTAGAATAAGAGTGGTACAATATTTTTTGATTATGTGATGCATGTGGAATGTTGTTTGTGAAGAATATAATTTTTTCTGCATTACTGTTAATGTTGTTCTTTACCATGGTTACATGTTTTTTCCAAGATAATTATTTCTTCACATCGTTAGTGAGAACATCTTTAATATTGACTTATCCGTGTTTGATTTTTTCCTGCTACGGATTAATTTCAAGTACCTATATACACAATTTTCATGTTAGATTTTTAATAGTTGTGAAGCTTGTGTTATCTTTTTGGATAAGTTTACTTCATAATCTTTGTTTCATGTTTCATTTGAGCAAGTTTATTACACATCAGGTAGGAGTTCACGAAGTTTATCAAATATATGTTTCTGCTTCCTACTAAATCAAACATATTTTGTTACAAAAATATACTTTGGTAAAACACAATATTTTGTTCAAAATTTTTTTTAATCAAAATATACTTTGGCGTGTTTATCAAATAGCTTGTTGTATATATTTTGGTAAAAGACATTTTTCTGCAATTTTTTCAACTGACAATTTCAGAATTATTTTTGTTTAAATAGTACTTATCCCAACAAAATATTTGTTAGTTTTTTTTCTGAAAAAAAAATAATTTTTTTTTCATGATTGATGAAGAATTTAGATGCTAACATTTTTTTTGGTGATGATGGATTTGGAGCGCCCCGGCGAGCGCCACAGTGCCATCTGCGTCCCGACACGCATTTTTTTTATGTTAATCAGTGAATTATTGTAACAGATGGGTAGTAAAAAAATTGTATTTTTTTTCTCGCTATTTTTTTGGCGTCGCTTCATTAGACGTCGAAAAAATAGTTGACATTTTTTTTGGTGCCGCTTGCTTAGGCACCAATTCTTTTGTGTGCTGTTGTTTGCTTATGTTGTACGTTTTTTTTTTGCGTAATTACGAAAAAAAAATAAACTTGAAAAATTTGAAAAATGGTTTTGGCTACATAAACAAATTCTGGCACCGCCAAATTTAGGCCTCCAAAAAATAACCTTTTTGGTTAATAATTTTTCAAAGGCAACGCTCATTTTGAGCACGCACTAAATTGTCACCTATTTTGCACAGTTCGCAAATAGCGTGAATTTCTTGAAAAATCTTATTTATTCTTACATTTGACAAAAATTTTACGAAGTCTCTCCGAATAGGCTCACCTACTTGGGTATGATGTCAGAAAGAACTTGGGGCTTGGTTCTTAAGAGGTCCCCGGTGACCCTCATCCCTCATTTTCCCGCCTGGTCATATTCACGTAGAGCTACTGAAAGGGGTTGACCGAATATTATTTTTTTACTCAAATTGTATTTATAATTATGCATTTTTTCAAGAAACTTATTGACCTCTCTATATCGGCCCGTCGACCGATATAAGATAATTTTTAAACAAAAATCGTTTTTTCAAAACCGTTGTTTTTTTATTTACGATTGTTTGTTGTTGCTTATACAAACCAAATCCATATAAACCTGTCGTTTTATATGTTGACTGATCAAGATTTTTTCTCCTGTTGTAGAAAAATGTCGATCAAGATTGATTTTTCCATCCTTGAAGCCTCTGGCAAGAACTACTTGGACTGGACGCAAGACATCCAGAACCATCTAGATGCGCAGGGCCTCTTGGACGTCATCTATAACGAGGAAGAGCGTGAAGTGGAAGTCACTCGCTCAATGAGCGCCAAAGCAATGATTCTATTCTGTAGGCATTTATCTGACGCCATGAAGTCGGAATTCATTGAAATCTCCTCGCCGAAGACGCTATGGGACTCTCTGAAAGAGCGCTTCGACCACCAGAAGACCATATGGCTACCTGAAGCACGCCATGACTGGTTGAACTTGCGCTTCCAAGACTTCAAGAGTGTAACTGATTACAACAATGAAGTCTGCAGGATTCAATCACTTCTCCAATACTGTGGTGAGATATTAACCGACAGTGATCTATTGGAGAAAACATACACCACATTTCCTTCCACTGACAACTTGCTCCAGAAGCAATACCGTCAGTCTAAGTTTACCAAGTTTCCCGAGCTCATCACCCAGCTTTTACTAGACGAGAAGAACAGTCTCATTTTAATGAGAAACAACAATTCTCGTCCTGCTGGAACAAAGGCAATTCCAATGCCTGATGCAAACGCTCTCCGTGGACCAAATCTACGGTGGAAACGAGACAAGGGCCAGTCGTCCCAGCCAAGGAACAGAGGCGAGTTTAAGTCTCGCCATCCAAAGCGAGGTTCTAACAAGAACCAAGGACCTTTGACTCCTAGGCAGTCTCATGGTAAGAACCAACGGACCAGTCGTCCCAAAGCGAGAGTGGAAGGCCAAGCGCCTACTCTCTGCTACAAATGTGGTGCTTATGGTCATATGCAACGGACTTGCAGGGCGCCCCCCCAAGAAGTTAATAACTATCACAAGGGGCGCCGAGCCGAAACAAATCTGGTCAACGAGTGCGAAAATCTAAATCTTGAGACCCCCGATTTTGTAGCAGAAATGGAAGAATGAATCTCCATTATCTCTCTATATTTGATTTAAGTCATAAAATTTTTGGTGGTTTGTATTTTCTGTTTTCTCGATAAATTAAAGTTCTATTTCGAGCACTTTCCTCAAACGTGTGACAAACTTTAATTTTCTTTACTTATAGGCATGGACCACGGGGCAGTGGATTGTCTGGTTGATAGTGGAACGACTCACACTATCTTGAGAGATAAATCATACTTTATCTCCTATACGCCTAAAGTAACCTCAGTGACAACCATTTCGGGACCCTCAACCCTTGTTCAAGGTTTTGGCAAAGCCCATTTTTCATTGTCCAATGGTACTCCCGTTGAAGTATCAGAGGCCTTATATTCTCCAAGGTCCAGTCGTACCTTACTGAGTTTTAAGGATATTCGAAAAAACGAATTTCATGTTGAAACTGCTCGAGAACATGGCTTCGAGTATCTTTTCATTACCTCCACTCAGTACGGCCAAAAGCGTATCTTGGAGAAGTTGAAATGTCTTTCAAGTGGTTTGTATCTCACTACGATACAACACATCGAGAGTAATCTCATCATTCGCCGAGCGCCAGTTGATGAGAGGACTTTTATGCTATGGCATGACCGGCTGGGTCATCCGGGTCAAAATACGATGCTTCGCAATATGAATGCATCACATGGGCATCCTCTTGGAGGAAAGAATTTCGTTATAAATCCGAAAAGCCTATGCCAAGCTTGCTCGATTGGGAAGACGAATCTCAAGCCACTCCATGTGAAACCTACGAGATTGGTTTCCCAATTCCTTGAGAGAATTCATGAAGATATTTGTGGACCAATCCAACCAACATGCGGACCATTTAAATACTTCATGGTTTTGGTTGATGCATCGACTAGATAGTCACACGTAGTGTTGTTGTCCACCCGAAATGCAGCGTTTCCTAAACTCCTCGCCCAGATCATTAAGTTAAGGGCTCACCATCCAGATTATCCGATAAAGTCTATTAGACTTGATAATGCCGCGGAGTTTACATCGAAAACTTTCGATGATTATTGCATGACTTTGGGAATAAATCTTGAACATCCTGTTGCGTATGTTCATACCCAAAATGGCCTAGCAGAAGCTTTTATAAAGCGACTGCAAGTGATAGCGCGGACCTTGGTTATGCGCACCAAACTCCCACTATCTGCATGGGGCTATGCAATTTTGCACGCTGCAAATTTGGTCCGTCTGAGGCCCATGGCCACCCAACCACTTTCCGCGTACTAGCTGGTTACTGGATGTGAGCCTGACATCTCACATTTACGCGTGTTTGGGTGCCTAGTCAATGTTCCAATTGAGCCGATAAGGCGTTCAAAATTTGGACCTCAGAAGCGACGGGGAATATATGTCGGTTATAACTCCCCGTCCATTATTCGCTATTTAGAGCCCTTGACAGGCGATCTCTTTACCGCAAGACACGCGGATTGTGACTTTGATGAGGCAATTTTCCGTCGTTAGGGGGAGAAATACACGCTAACGTTGATGAGGAACGACGTGAATTAGCGTGGCATGTGCCCGCTTTTTCTCATCATGATCCTCCCTCTGCACATAGTGATAAGGAAGTGCAGAGGATTCTAGGTCTGCAAGATATTGCAAATCAAATGCCAGATGCATTTAGCGACCTAGCAAAAGTCACGAGATCAATTATACCTGCTACAAATGTGCCTGCAAGGATAGACGTCCCTGAGAGACGCCATGTTCCTGTGAAACATGTTGCTCCGGTCGAACCCGCCGAGCAAAGGACGCTGCCATCGGCCGTCCAGTCTGCCGCTATTCCCAAGAAGAAGGGAAGACCGGTTGGTTCCAAAGATGTTCTGCCCCGGAAGCGGAGAAATCTTGTTAAAATGTTTTGCCACATGAGATCATTAAGGATCACGGCGATGTATTAGAAGAGCGCGTTCCAGATGAAACGCCTATTCCTAATCATGCCGATAACTTCGAAATATCCGTCGAGTATGCTAGCTTAGACGATATTTTGAAGCGAAATAAAACTGTCATCGATGATGTGTTCATATACTCAGTGGCCACTGACATTATGAACAATGATGACATGGAACCTCGTAGTGTTGCCGAGTGTCAACGACGAACGGACTGGTCACAATAGAAACAAGCAATCCAGGCTGAACTAGACTCCTTAGCGAAAAGAAGTATGTTTGGACCCGTTGCTCCAACACCACCCAATGTTAAACCAGTTGGTCACAAATGGGTTTTCCTAAGGAAGCGTAATGAGAGAAATAAGATTGTGCGATACAAGGCTCGCCTTGTGGCACAAGGCTTCTCACAACGCCCTGGAATTGATTACGAGGAGACGTATTCTTCCGTAATGGACGTCATAACGTTCCGCTACTTAATCAGTTTAGTAGTTTCCGAAAAACTGAATATGCAGCTCATGGATGTGGTCACAGCCTATCTCTACGGGGATCTAGACACAGAGATATATATGAAAGTCCCTGAAGGACTAAAGATGCCTGAATCAAGTAGTTCCCGACCACGGAATGCGTTCTCGATTAGACTGAGGCGTTCGCTATATGGATTAAAACAATCCGGGCGAATGTGGTATAACCGCCTAAGCGAATACTTGATTGGTTTGGGATACGTTAATAACGAACTTTACCCATGCGTGTTCATAAAGAAATCCACTTCAGGATACGCAATCATCGCGGTCTATGTAGATGACATGAATCTCATAGGAACCGAAAAAGACTTGTCAGAAACTGCTGATATCCTGAAGAGGGAATTCGAGATGAAGGATCTTAGGAAGACACGGTTTTGCCTCGGCCTGCAGATCGAGCACCGTAAAGATGGAATTCTTGTCCATCAAGCGAACTACACCCAAAAGGTGTTGAGACGCTTTAGTCATTTTGACGTTAAGCCGTCCGCTACTCCCATGGTCGTCCGCTCTCTAGACATTACTAAGGACCCATTTCGTCCAAAGGAGGACGACGAAGAGATATTGAGTCCTGAGTGCTCTTATCTGGGTGCAATAGGCGCTTTATTGTACTTGGCCCAATGTACTAGACCAGACATCTCGTTTGCTGTGAATTGTCTAGCTCGACACAGCACCGCGCCAACACGCCGCCATTAGAATGGCATAAAAGACATTTTCCGCTACCTTACGGGTACTACGGACTTGGGCTTGTTCTATCCCTATGCGGTTTTGAGTGAGTCCAACGCTCTTGGCACTCGAAGCAACGCGACCCTTGTTGGCTACGCCGATGCGGGATACTTATCTGATCCGCACAAGGGGCGTTCCCAATCTGGTTATGTCTTTACCATTGGGAACACGGCAATTTCTTGGAGGTCTCACAAACAGACCTTAGTGACTACTTCAACGAACCACTCTGAGCTACTCGCGCTTTATGAGGCGACTAGAGAGTGTGTATGGCTTCGAGCTGTTATTGGCCATATTCGAAGTACATGTGATCTTCCATATGACCCAGATGAACCTGTTGTCGTCTATGAGGACAATACCGCTGTTATTGATCAAGCGAAACATGGTTACATCAAAGGGGATGCTACCAAGCACATATCGCCCAAGTTGTTCTTTACACATGAACAACAAGCGCTTCAGAAGATTGAAGTGCAACATATTGGATCGGAGAATAACCGTGCAGACTTGTTCACCAAGTCACTGCCAAAATACTCGTTCCAGAAACATGTCAGAGCGATTGGACTTAGGAAGCTTTCAGAGCTAGCCTAAGTGAAATATGTTTCTCGTACCCTGTTGTGTGCATGTGAGGGGGAGCGCCCCAACGAGCGCCTCCAAACGTCCTGTTGTGCGTATATCCCGCGCCCTGTCGAGTGCGAGTGAAAAGGGGAGCATCCTGATGTATGCTTGTGTACTTTTTTTTTCCCTTAGACCAAGTTTTTTCCCATTGGGTTTTCCTTGGCAAGGTTTTTAACGAGACACATTTCAAATCTCTTATTCACTAAGGACTATTGTGATCAGGGGGAGTATCCAGTGTATACTTCTAAACCATCGTGTACTCTTTTGTCCTTCGATCAGCGGTTTTTCCCACTGGGTTTTTTCTGACAAGGTTTTGACGAGGCACCTTTGCAAATGGTTAAGTTTACCCCCATCACACTGACCTGTGTGTACTCTTTTGTCCTTCGACCAAAGTTTTTTTCCCACTGGATTTTCTTTGGCAAGGTTTTAACGAGGCACAAGTAGGTGGTCATTTTTTAAATCTGCAAGCTACATACAGACAAAGAAGCTCAGAGGTGTTTACAAGCAGAGTTTGTGAAGAGCCAAGGGGGAGTGTTGTAAATCATCTCATCATGGTGAATCATGGTGACTCTTCATTTTGTAACTCATGACTCTTCACTTTGTAACTCCTAAGTGACCTTTCATTATGTAACTCCCAACCTCTTTCTTCCTATATAAAGAGAGGTTGGGATAGCTTGTAGAGATAATTGAGACACATATATTGATATACATGTGAGGTTGAGCTAATTGTCCACAACAAATTTTACTTAGTTAAAAATAATTTATTTAGTTAAATGTGAGATTCATTTATTGCTAATTTAGAAATTTTCGATATCTAATTTAGTTAAACTATCTATAGTTATTCGATCATGACCTTGAATTATGTACTCGGGAGTATGGAAACTGGCAGAGACAGAGAAGATATCGAATCTGGGAGTTAAAACCCGCTCAAAAGGCTTTGGTGCAGTCTTTTGGATTTCAATACTTAGATGAAATTAAGTTTCTCATCCATGACGTTCACCTTATTGTAAGTCTTGCTGAGCGCTGGTGGCCAGACCGCAACACTTTTCAACTCCCAGTGGGCGAGATGACGATCACCTTATGTGATGTGGCAAACATATTAGGGTTGCTTATTACATGTGATGCCATATATTTCGATCATCAGTCTACTGCACCCGATCTGATCAGAACGTATCCCGGTGTTGCGCCTCCATCAGATATAGGAGGTGACAGTTTTTTCAGATTAACATGGCTTCGTGGAAACTTCATGGATATAGATCGTACCATCGACGAGGAACATGTTGACGTAGATGATACACGGGTATGTATCTTAATTTAGACCCATTTGTGAAGGCTTAATTTTTAGATTACTAATATGTCTATTTTCAAATTATTCGATGTACTAGAGCGTACTTGCTCTGTTTGTGTGGTGCTTTTCTATTTTCTGATGCATCGGAAGGTACTGTCAATGTGAGACTTCTATCATTCTTAGATGATTTGACCAAACCCACTGGTCATGCATGGGGAGCTGCTACTTTAGCATATCTCTACGCAATGTTGACCGAATTTGTGACTGGAACTAATCGTAAGAGTATTTGCTGATGTATTTCACTAATTCAGGCAAATCTCTAAACGACTTTAGCATATCTTTATTTTAGTACATCTCTAATACCATATTTATCTATTGTAGGTTTGGTCATACGAGTATTTCTCTGTTGGTAGACCGGTCACTAGTATTACTAGTGTTTATGCAGTATTTCCGGTTGCTATGCGATGGTCCATAGATGTAATCGATCAACAGCACTGTACATACAAGGTTGTGTCACTATATCGTGAACAATTTGATACATTAGAGTGTAACGAGATAATGATTTAATTATTTGATAAAAAGTATTTAATTTATTATAGTTATCATTGATACATGGTCATTAAATAGGTGATCTGGGTACCTTATACAATTAAAGAGGATGATCCAGAAATAAAAAGATCCTCATATTTTTTAGCATGCATAGATCGTATGTTATATACGATCGATTTACATGTATCACCCGGCAGACCGTGTTCTTCGTCAGTTCGGGATGAGACAAATAATTCCGGCTGATCCACCAACAATCAGTTATGCTACATCCAACGCAAGGACTAGCATCAGTGCCCGGTTGTTAGTGCACTAAAACAAGAATGATTACTTTCTAATGTAATTATTTTAACTATTTCGCCAGTTCCAATGGATCTGGCATATACTCTCCAATTACAGTTGGGTTGATCACAAGAATAAATAATTCCACGAGCATTGTTCATAGCATTAGATGAACAACTGAAATTATGTTCAATTGCAACATTACTTATAAAACTTCTAAATTCAGAACGAGAAGAAAATCTTTGACCAATAAATAATTCACGGGTTGTAGCATTATCCATATTATTATCTAACTCATATTCTATATTTTTAATTAAATCATCACTATTTCTGTCATTATCATCATCATCGTCGTCAGATTCGTCTGATGAACGATTTTCTTTGATGAATGATTTTCTTCAAAAGATGGAATAATTTGTTGGGAAGCACTAGCACCAGCAAAATAATTCATGGGTTGACTATTTCTGTTATCAAATATCGTGGATATTTGAATAACAAAAATATTTATATATCGTGATTCAGAATTAATCTCAAGAACAAAATTACATGCTTCATCGCCATCTACTAAAAAATATTTAGAATTAAAAACAGATTTTATAATAAATTTGTACCGAATAGAACAACATTCAATAATTGGATTACGTAAATTTTCAAAACTACTATTAAGATAAGTTGAAAATTTTTGGGTTTCCCCTCCTTCATAATCTAACCCATTTAGGTTACCTCTGTGCGAGCGCACTATTCTTACACTCCATGAAGACTTATAGAAAGAAGATTTGTCATGCCTCAGAACCAGAATACTGGAGAGCGGGAGCAGACATAGCCAGCTACGTATAATAAAATGGAATCCATCTCACCATACGATCACGGCTGTCTAGGATATATGAGGGTTTAATTACAAGCCATCAGTCTCTTATGGTCAAGAACAAGCCTAGTGTCTCAATCACAAGAAAGCAAATAAATATTACAAGATGTAATATCACCAAATATACAATAGTAAGGCGTCCCAAACATTACATATTCAGCTGATCATGAAGCTAGTCGTTACAAAATATGAGGACTAGCAAGAGTTTAGTCATACATGATCAACCCTAGGTTGTCAATCATGTTACAGCCCGTAGGCAGACAGTAAGTAAAAATGTACACGAGCTAACACTTGCTCGGCGGCTAAACGTCTCAAAAGAATAATTTTACAATAGAGTGGGCGAGCCAAAAATAACCCACTCGTTGCCAGGGTTCCGTCTAGTGGTCACCATCTGGCTGAAAAATCGGTAGATCCTCTGGTGTTGCTCCGGTATCTGGCCATACAAAACCAGCTGGGTCAGATCCCAGAAAGAGTAAGTGCCACAAAGGAAGCTTCACTTAGGAACTAAAACCAACAATTAGCACAAGAATATAATTACATAATAAAAGACAGTAATAAAGGAAAAGCATGACAGGTGATATACGATGAGATAACCATGGGACTATTCAGATAACCAGGTTACAACCCGTAAACCAAACAAGGACCGGGGTTGTAATCCTTCGTCTGAACAGAACTTGGTTTCTTCCACCATTTATCGGCAAGATAAATATAAGAAATCAGGATATGTGACAATCTTGTACAGGATCAAGACAAGACTAGATTGATTGAACTCCATCCAACAATCACGGCCAAGCAATAAGTACGGCTTGATACTTTAACTAACTAAGGTTATCACAGGCCTAGTTACTAGCAAGATGCAAAGAGATTTCCAAGTCCAATTACCCGCCTGCTGCTACCTGAGTGACCCCAGCAAAAGAAAATAAGTATAGCAGACACACTGTAGTGAGATACATGTGTCCTAAAGAGGTGCCCCACTCGACGGCAGGCTAGAAATGTGCTCATCATGACAGATAGCTCCAAGTCCCATGTATATATATATATATATAAGGCCAAGATCAAAGGGGCAACAGGTAACTGAAAAAGTCTCTTCATGAACTACTGTATTATTCTATTTATTAGTCTTAGCCATTTCCAGTAGGTACTCCTGACCGTGGTACTCAGGGGTCCCCATCCTAGACATGATGCAAGATAATACTGGTTCATTTGTACAAGCACAATCGTCCACGGTGTCCAGGCCATTCAATCTTGTCATGTCGTGTTAGCCGTCGCAACAGCCTTTCGAGAAATATCATGTCAGGAGTGCGCCACGGCGGGCCACTATCATGAATTATCATGTCAAGTTATCAAGTCAAATTGTCAGGTCAAGTTATCTTGTCAGGAGTGCACCACGGCGGGTCACTATCAAGTCATGTCATTATCAAGGAGGGGAAAAACTTGCACAATTAAATAATAATATATATATAATATATATATATTCTTGAAGCCAAGGAGAAACTCTACAACTTTCATGTTGGGAGTGGAAAGAAATTCTGACCATAATTTAGGCAAATAAAATATTTAAACAATCAAAGTGGACCCCATGCGGCCCAAAAGTGGGAGAACATACATGCGGTCAAAGAGAGTGGGAGAGCCACCCATGCGGCCAGCCCAAGCTTATGCGGCCAGAAAATAACTGAAGGGGCCATGCGGCCAGCAAGAAATATTCATGCAATCAGAAAAGTCAAGGAGAGAGGAACCCGCAATAAATGCAAACTTTCACTCAAGCAAAAGAAAAGGACACATGGCCACTCAAGTACTGGGGCCATGTGGCCTAAATTAAAATGGCTATATGTAAATAATTAAAGTAAGGCCATGTGGCCAATCTAAGTTGCTGAATGTAACTAAAAGCTAAGGGCCATGCGGCTACAAGTGTTGGCCAACAACAATAAAATATTAAATTACATGCAAGCAAGGCCACGTGGATTCAAGGCAAGCATGCATTAATATAATGCAAGCAAGGCTTGCATTGCATGCGGCCAATGGATTTGCTCCATGCGGCTGGCTCCAAGAAATGCATTAAGAAAATGCTTATGCGGCTGGCATCAAAGCATCCTTAAATGCTTATGCGGCTGGCATCAGAGCATTAAAAAAAATGCATTAGGCATTAAAGAAATGCTTTAGGCATTAGAGAAATGCAATTAAGAATGCTTTAAACTAATGCACTAATTATTCCCATACAAATGTGCTTTACTGTTAATGCATTAGTTAAAGCCATGCATGCTTTAAGCTAATGCATTTAATTATTCCCATGCAAATATGCTTTACTGCTAATGCATTTAGCAATTCATGCGGCCAAGGCTTATACTAAGGCCATATGCGGCTAGCAACTTTGTTCCAATGCAAATGTAAGCAACGTAAGGCCATGTTAATGCATTAAATAATACTAATTAAATAATGCAAGCAACTTTGTTTCCATGCATGCGGCCAGCAATTGTTAACACATGCGGCTAAGTTGCTAGCAATTGCATTATATACACCATCTAACAAATGTATTTAATAATGCTTCTAACCAACGCATTAAATGCATGCAAGAACACCATCTCACAAATGCATTAAATGCTGTACGTAAATTAGCATGCACCATTAAATAATTTAGCATGCAAGCATTTTGCCAGGCCATGCGGCTCACCTTATATGTACATGCGGCTCACTATTGCAAGCTAATGCATAAATGCATGCGATAAATAAAAAAGGAAAGGCCATGCACGTGAATGCTAATGTCATGCATTAAAATATACATGGCAATGGCCTATGCGGCTCAGAGCAAGCATGCTCATGCGGCCAAAAAATATTTTGACGGCCATACGGCCAGAAATATTTACACATGCGGCCTGCAAATATCAAAGTGCAATTAATGGCTCACACAGAGAACATGTCCATGGAAAATGCCATGGCCACCATGCTCCTCCAAACGACAATTAAGAACCCAAATCCAGACTCCCATAGGTCAAAATTGAATAAAATAGAATTCTCTACAACATGGAACCACCAACTAGCAAAAATATGCAAGTTTGATAGATCAAAATTCATGAAAACCGAAAATACCACAAAACTAGATCTACAAGATTTTAACCATGGAAATGAAAAATGCTAAATACTAAAGTGGGTTAGAAACACATGAAGAAGACAGTGGAACAATAAAAATGGACTTCCTCCATGAAGCAAGATGCACTTGCCTAAGCTCTCTCTCTCTCTCTCTCTCTCTCCTGGTAGGTGAAGAATAAAGATGGAGAAGAAGAAATGAGTAATGAGTAATAATGGAAGAGAGAGAGTGGAATTGATATTTATGGTAGGAGTGGTGGTAGGTAGGAGTGGTTCACATAAAATCAAGCAAAATCGAACCAAGCCAACAAACCGAACCGAACCAAGATAAACCCATCAATGAAATGCCAAAATAAATCAAGCAGGGAGACATGCAATACGGGTCTGAATACGTACACGTATTCCAAATACGTAATACGAGATCTGGGCATTACAACTCTACCCACCTTTAAAGAATTCCGTCCTCGGAATTTAATCAAGAGGCTAGAGTGGCAATGACAAGCTATACTAATCTCAGGCAAGCTATACTAAGCAATCAATCATGCAATCATGTATGTAAGCAAGGAAATCGAAGGCACGAGAAAGAGGGAAGACATCCTGCTAGAAATCTCTCTGCCGGTTCTGAATCTGAGCTTGGACCAGGGCATACTTCTGGGATCTCTGCTGCTGGAAGACTTGACTCCGGGTTGCAGCTGGTCCACGGGAGGTGCTCCGCCTTGCTGATCGGCAGGTCCAGGAACAATGTCGCTGAAGAAGATGACATAGGAAACAATAAGGAAGGACCAAGACAAATCAACGATACAAGCATGTGATCAGGTCAAGAATTCAGGGATTCAGAGGATACGAGCAGAGATCAAGGACAAGTGCTGATTGAGACATCTATTCGGTAAACCCTCACATATCTTGATTTACAAGACCTGCATGGGCCACCACTTAAACCATGTCACGCCCCAGAACCAGAATACTGGAGAACGGGGGCAGACATAGCCAGCTACGTATAATAAAATAAAATCCATCTCACCATACGGTCACGGCTGTCTAGGATATATGAGGGTTTAACTACAAGCCATCAGTCTCTTATGGTCAAGAACAAGCCTAGTGTCTCAATCACAAGAAAGCAAATAAATATTACAAGATGTAAGATCACCAAATATACAATAGTAAGGCGTCCCAAACATTACATATTCAGCTGATCATGAAGCTAGTCGTTACAAAATGTGAGGACTAGCAAGAGTTTAGTCATACATGATCAACCCTAGGTTGCCAATCATGTTACAGCCCGTAGGCAGACAGTAAGTAAAAATGTACACGAGCTAACACTTGTTCGGCGGCTAAACGCCTCAAAAGAATAATTTTACAATAGAGTGGGCGAGCCAAAAATAACCCACTCGTTGCCAGGGTTCCGTCTAGTGGTCACCATCTGGCTGGAAAATCGGTAGATCCTCTGGTGCTGCTCCGGTATCTGGCCATACAAAACCAGCTGGGTCAGATCCCAGAAAGAGCAAGTGCCACATGAAAGGAAGCTTCACTTAGGAACTAAAACCAGCAATTAGCACAAGAATATAATTACATAATAAAAGACAGTAATAAAGGAAAAGCATGACAGGTGATATACGATGAGATAACCATGGGACTATTCAGATAACCAGGTTACAACCCGTAAACCAAACAAGGACCGGGGTTGTAACCCTTCGTCTGAACAGAACTTGGTTTCTCCCACCATTTATCGGCAAGATAAATATAAGAAATCAGGATATGTGACAATCTTGTACAGGATCAAGACAAGACTAGACTGATTGAACTCCATCCAACAATCACGGCCAAGCAATAAGTACGGCTTAATACTTTAACTAACTAGGGTTATCACAGGCCTAGTTACTAGCAAGATGCAAAGAGATTTTTAAGCCCAGTTACCCGCCTGCTGCTACCTGAGTGACCCCAGCAAAAGAAAATAAGTATAGCAGACACACTGTAGTGAGATACATGTGTCCTAATGAGGTGCCCCACTCGACGGCAGGCTGAAAATGTGCTCATCATGACAGATAGCTCAAAGTCCCATGTATATATATATAAGGCCGGGATCAAAGGGGCAACAGGTAACTGGAAAAGTCTCTTCATGAACTACTGTATTATTCTAGTTATTAGCCTTAGCCATTTACAGTAGGTACTCCTGACCGTGGTACTCAGGGGTCCCCATCCTAGACATGATGCAAGACAATACTGGTTCATTTGTACAAGCACAATCATCCACGGTGTCCAGGCCATTCAATCTTATCATGTCGTGTTAGCCGTCGCAACAGCCTTTCGAGAAATATCATGTCAAGAGTGCGCCATGGCGGGCCACTATCATGAATTATCATGTCAAGTTATCAAGTCAAATTGTCAGGTCAAGTTATCTTGTCAGGAGTGCACCACGGCGGGTCACTATCAAGTCATGTCATTATCAAGAAGGGAAAAAACTTGCACAATTAAATAATATATATATATATATATATATATATATATATATATATATATATATATATATATATATATATATATATATATATATATATATATTTTTTTTTTAAATTAAATAATATATATATATATATATATATATATATATATATATATATATATATATTCTTGAAGCCAAGGAGAAACTCTACAACTTTCATGCTGGGAGTGGGGAAAAATTCTGACCACAATTTAGGCAAATAAAATATTTAAATAATCAAAGTGGACCCCATGCGGCCCAAAAGTGGAAGAACATACATGCGGTCAAAGAGAGTGGGAGAGCCACCCATGCGGCCAGCCCAAGCTTATGCGGCCAGAAAATAACTGAAGGGGCCATGCGGCCAGCAAGAAATATTCATGCAATCAGAAAAGTCAAGGAGAGAGAAACCCGCAATAAATGCAAACTTTCACTCAAGCAAAAGAAAAGGACACATGGCCACTCAAGTACTGGGGCCATGTGGCCTAAATTAAAATGGCTATATGCAAATAATTAAAGTAAGGCCATGTGGCCAATCTAAGTTGCTGAATACAACTAAAAGCTAAGGGCCATGTGGCTACAAGTGTTGGCCAACAACAATAAAATATTAAATTACATGCAAGCAAGGCCACGTGGATTCAAGGCAAGCATGCATTAATATAATGCAAGCAAGGCTTGCATTACATGCGGCCAATGGATTTGCTCCATGCGGCTGGCTCCAGGAAATGCATTAAGAAAATGCTTATGCGGCTGGCATCAAAGCATCCTTAAATGCTTATGCGGCTGGCATCAGAGCATTAAAGAAATGCATTAGGCATTAAAGAAATGCTTTAGGCATTAGGCATTAAAGAAATGCTTTAGGCATTAGAGAAATGCAATTAAGAATGCTTTAAACTAATGCACTAATTATTTCCATGCAAATGTGCTTTACTGTTAATGCATTAGTTAAAGCCATGCATGCTTTAAGCTAATGCATTTAATTATTCCCATGCAAATATGCTTTACTGCTAATGCATTTAGCAATTCATGCGGCCAAGGCTTATACTAAGGCCATATGGGGCTAGCAACTTTATTCCAATGCAAATGTAAGCAACGTAAGGCCATGTTAATGCATTAAATAATACTAATTAAATAATGCAAGCAACTTTGTTCCCATGCATGCGGCCAGCAAGTGTTAACACATGCGGCTAAGTTGCTAGTAATTGTATTATATACACCATCTAACAAATGTATTTAATAATGCTTCTAACCAATGCATTAAATGCATGCAAGAACACCATCTCACAAATGCATTAAATGCTGCACGTAAATTAGCATGCACCATTAAATAATTTAGCATGCAAGCATTTTGCCAGGCCATGCGGCTCACCTTATATGTACATGCGGCTCACTATTGCAAGCTAATGCATAAATGCATGCAATAAATAAAAAAGGAAAGGCCATGCACGTGAATGCTAAGGTCATGCATTAAAATATACATGGCAATGGCCTATGCGGCTCAGAGCAAGCATGCTCATGCGGTCAGAAAATATTTTGACGGCCATGCGGCCAAAAATATTTACTCATGCGGCCTGCAAATATCAAAGTGCAATTAATGGCTCACACAGAGAACATGTCCATGGAAAATGCCATGGCCACCATGCTCCTCCAAACGACAATTAAGAACCCAAATCCAGACTCCCGTAGGTCAAAATTGAATAAAATGGAATTCTCTACAACATGGAACCACCAACTAGCAAAAATATTCAAGTTTGATAGATCAAAATTCATGGAAACCAAAAATACCACAAAACTAGATCTACAAGATTTTAACCATGGAAATGAAAAATGCTAAATACTAAAGTGGGTTAGAAACACATGAAGAAGACAGTGGAACAATAAAAATGGACTTCCTCCATGAAGCAAGATGCACTTGCCTAAGCTCTCTCTCTCTCCTGGTAGGTGAAGAGTAAAGATGGAGAAGAAGAAATGAGTAATGAGTAATAATGGAAGAGAGAGAGTGAGATTGATATTTATGGTGGGAGTGGTTCACATAAAATCAAGCAAAACCGAACCAAGCCAACAAACCGAACCGAACCAAGATAAACCCATCAATGAAATGCCAAAATAAATCAAGCAGGGAGACATGCAATACGGGTCTGAATACGTACACGTATTCCAAATACGTAATACGAGATCTGGGCATTACAAGATTGTAGGAGAGAAGCTTGTAGAAGTCTTGTAGAGAGAAGCTTGTGGGAGCTTTGCAGGAGACAAGAAGAAGAATGCAGGAGCCTTTGAGAAAAAGATTGTAGGAGAGATGAGAGAAGAGTGAAGAGAATTGCTTTGCTTATGTATTGGTGGAAAGTGAACGTTGGAGGCAACGGGCTCTAACTCTCCAACTCAGTTGGCAAGCTACTTAACGTTTTTTTTTTTTTTTTTTCTTGTTTTGGGGGGGGGGGGGGGGGGGGGGGGGGGGGGTTGGGATCCACTGCGAGCCGCCAACTCAGTTGGAGAGTTGTAGCTCCCCCAGCCCGCCAACTGAGTTGGAGGGCTCATCACTTCTGTGACAGAGCCCTCCAACTCAGTTGGCAGCCTGTCCATGCACATACAATTTCAAAAACCCATCCCCCCTGACGCAATTTAATATAAAATTATTACTTTATATGAAAAAAACTGAATACAAAACCTCACAAATATCCACATTTTCTACCAAACCTAAAAAACAATTTTTTTTTCTAAACAAACCAAATACAAAACCTCACAAATATCCACATTTTCTACCAAACCTAAAACATATTTGTTTCTAAACACCAAAGAAACTCACCCAATTTATTCAAAACTCTACTTTCGCACTTTCTCATGTTACCAAACACCCCTATCGAGAGCACAATCACTGGAATAAAGCCTTTGTTAGCCTTTGCTCATCATTCAAATGCACACTTACAAGATGTGATGTAACTGAACTTAGCTTACTCTAATTTGCTGGGTTTTTCTTCTCTATTTATCCTCACTTTCTTTTTCGACCACGAGCTCACAATGAATGGTGATTTAAAACCTAGAAAACAAGGTTATGGAGAATGTGAAGTTTAAGACTTGGTCGGCTATGAGCTCTGGTCAGTTCATCATGCACCTACAAATCCGATAGCTGGAACAAACTTCATGTACAGTCCACATACTTTTAAGCAAGGACAATATTTGCCAGTTCTCTATCCCACCAAGATCACAGCAATATACCATGATAGAACACGAAACAAACATTATACTTCCCTCTATTGTTAGGAATTCCCATACGGTTGCTAGTTTTGCTTCAAACTCACTGATCCAAAACTCTTTACTACACAAGAAACATAAAACAAAGAGAGGCATTCATTCTTGAAATTTTGAGATAACACTCATGATAAAGAATGCAACTAATCCAAAAGTTTTGGGCCAACGAGAATGCAAATCAACCCATACATTATTGGAAGGGTAGAATAAGTGGGAGCTATCGCTCTTAAGAACAACAAGCCCGTCGCTACGACTTACGGAATCTATCAATAAGTTGCAGCAGCAATTGTTGGCCAACCAACCTCTGGCAACTCATTGGGAAGGCTTAGCAGATTTGTCCGGCAGGATGTTATCTGGAAGTATCAACTGTGGCGGGATTTCTCGGACAACTCCAAGCATTGAATCGTACTCTTCGTCCCGCCGAGCAAACTTCTTACGCAGCATCTTCTCGAGCTCGATCTCGTCAAATGTCTTCACATTCTCAGCAGCATGGACCTGGGCCAAATTGATGTAGTTGGTTGCTGACTGGGAAATGAAAGCAATCTCTTCTTCTGTGAGCTTCCGAAGGAATTTTGCTGGATTGCCTGCCCAAACCTGCAATATGGTCTCCAGATTCCATTAACGAGTTAACAAAAGTTCAACAATGTACTAGTCCACATCAAGAACCAGGAATTCTTGGCATTACAAACTCAATGAAAACTGACTACTTAAAAAAGGATTAGCACGGAAGTCTTCAAGAGAGATTGCTTTATGTTGCTGAAAGCTAATCACTTATCAAAGAAATGCTAATGGTTTATGTGAACAAAAGAGCTTACAGATATTGAGGTTATCATCGTCAGAAACTATGTAGATATACATGCACAGAAACATTGTACAGAAGTACCACACACTTGCAGTGGATCAGCATAAGAGAGACTTTTCTCAGAAGTTACTTTCTCAGAAGTTACTACAATATAGATACTCCATAACTGAAAAAGAGAGAAATTATGACTATACGATATCATGATTAACACAACAGTAACAACTGCAACTATCACAAAATGGTGCAGAAGTTTCACGATGTAGAGATGTATGCCACTAAACAGGTGACTATAAATTTAAATTACTCACGTCTAACTCTAAAAGATCACAAGATGTCACATTAAGGAAGATTCCAGGTATCATCCAAAAGTTACTGCCCAAACGCAAAAAATACAAAACATGATAAAGAAAATGGCAGAAATTTAGGTGTACATAAATATTTTGGGGTCAATGCCAAGAAACAGGTGTTACAAAATTTTGGTGTTTGCGTCCTAGCCTAAGCTGCACGAATATGGACATGGATACAAATATTTTCAAATAGGTACAATATGTAGTCACCTACTTTTGCATGAATACAGACACGCACAAGGATATGTATACACATACAGATACGGACACCATTTTCCTTTGTCCATGCAACATAATCCTAGCCTATGCATGAATATGTACATGGGTATGGATATGGACACGGACACGATACAGATACGAGATACAAACATTTTCAAATAGGTGCCAAGTAATTACATATGTTGCACGAATAAGATTATGGACACGGGTACAGACACGATAAAAATACCATTTCTCCGTATCCATGCAACGTAGCTCCTAGCACATAAATGAGCCCAATAAACTAAGCCAACTGGTGTAAGGTTTTGCTTTTTTGGCTCATAGCCAAAAGAATAATGTGGCTAATTAAAAAATTTTGAGGACCAGAAAATAACTGATGCAATGAGTATATTTCGGTACTTATTTTATGAAGATAAGAAAAATATACAAAGTTGTATTACCTATTGCTGACTCAAGTTTATTAACCACATGGTATGAAACCTTGCAAGAGAGTAACTGAATGAAGACTAAGTAAACATAGAACGATTTTGGAGAACCACTTTGGTAATATGCGAGGGAGGTATTTAAGAAGAAAAAACAACGAGAAACGAGATCTACATATGGTTTTCATTGATTCAGAAATGGCTTAAGACGGTGTGGATATTATGTGGTATATTTTGGAGAAGAAATAAGTTATTGGTAGCTATATTAAGATTATAGTTTTTTTGCATGTCCCCCAAATCTCATCTATTTTAAATAGGTCCCCTAAATCTTATGAATAGCTTAAATATCTCTCAAATTCCAAATAAATAGAGTTACGAGTTCCATCTCTATTTGGTTAACTTTAACCAAACACCGGTTAAAATTATTGATGGATAAGTTTTCCCCTTCAATACTCTTAACCACTAAATTTTTTTCTTTTCATCTTTTCATTTCATTCTCAAACAAGAAACCCTGATACATTTTTTTCATAAAGTATATCAACTGATATCAGTGGACTGGACTTGATTGATAACGGTAGTGTTGGACAAATTCGTCAATATTCTTCATCAACAACCTTCATATATACATCCATAGTGCATTTTCAACTTTTCAATTTAGGAAAAATAGTAAGAACTCACAACTGAATTCAATTTCACCATTTTTATTTTATTTTATTTTTCCGATTTACTTTTCATAGTGTTTATAACTTTGCATTCTCATGTTAGTTTTATAAAAAAAGGATTTGAATAACTTTTTAGATTTTAAGTTGTTTGTAGATTTTGGAGTTTGACTTATGTGTATTAGTTCATTAGTTGTACAGCTATATTTTGATTATAATTATAATTATAATTGCAACCTTCAGGCATAATTGAGAGTTAAAGGATGGATTTGGAAGAAGAAGATAATTTACGGAAGAGAATGAAAAGGAAGGGTTTTATTAGGTATAGAAATGAGAAGAGAGGAGATTAGATGAAGAAGTGATTGATTTTTATGTGGTTGCAGGATCGGTATCGTAATCGGTATAGGATCCTTCCTATGAGTATCGGGATCCACGGTATCGGTAGTATTGGTGGTTTCGGACCGGAGTATCAGATTTTTTTGGTATTGGAAAGAAAATAATTATTAATAAATTTAAAAAATTAGAAAATTTATTTTACATATTTAGGCATAATTTTAAGTATTTTAGGTGTTGTTTTTTAATAGTTTCAATTTGAATGAAATAAGTCACCCTTGTTGATTGGTTTATATGCGATAAGCCGATAAATAAGTTTCCTTCATTTACATGCTTTTACAACCTTAATATACTTTTACTCCCCTGATGATTGATCTTCTTCGTTCAATTTTCTCTGCCGAATTAACTGGGTTAGAGACCCTCAACGTCACTATCGGTCAGTATTGCTAGCGGTCAGTGTCAGATCGGGACATGCCAAACCATACCGGTATCGGCAATATCGTACCGGTATCGGGAAGATACTATAAACTATACTTTTAATAGAAGTAGGAGAGTTGGTGGAGAAGATGACAATTGATAGAAAATGTAATTGGCCTTATTAGGGGACAAAATGGTAAAGAAAATTTTCTAAAGGTAGCAAAATATTCCATTTTAAGAGGTGTGACTAACCACAGGGACTCGTAACTCTACTTGGGATTTGAGGAACTTTTAAGTAATTCATAAAATTTAAGGGACTCATTTTAAAATGTATGAGATTTAAAAACTTGTAGCAAAAAAAACATAAGATTATTTAGTGTTCGTACTACTGAAGTTGTGAGATGATGGGAGCAAAAATTGGAGGAGACACATCTCTAATCACTGTCACAACACGGTTACATCGAACAACACGGTTACAATGAGGATCCATATAAACTATTTACCTTTATGCACCAATAAGTGGATTTGCTAGGCACGGAGGATAAGGTCAAAATGGTGTATCATGTTTGTTGATGATATCGTATGTTGATGATATCGTATTAGTTGATGAGACTTAAATGCTCAGCATCTAAAAAAGACATGGATGAAACCTTTGGAACCTAAATATGCTTTACTTCTCATACAGATACGCGGATTTAAGTTATAAAAGCTTTAACATAAATGATTTTAGAAGTGCAGCAAAAAGAGGAAATGTATCTATGACGAAACATCAAGCTGAAATGAAGTAATGGTTCATAATGACAGCCAATTGGTATACCTAAGATTTTTAGGATCACTTGTTCATCAATGAAGAAGGATGTTCTTCATAAAAGTATTTATGCCGGTTGACGCTAATATGTGCCTTTAGGATACTTCTATATTGTATCTTAGTTAAAAAAAGAAAAAGTCTGCAAGACAACTATAAAACTATTTATGTGTCCGAATGTTGGCTGGGTAATTAAACAATGCTCCATTTGTGGGTTGGATTAAAAAGTCTACAAGACAACTATAAAACCAGCTACGCAAATAACTCTAACCTTTATCCCAAATTTGCAGATCAGACATTTGGATTATTTTAGCTGAAATGATGAATATTGGAATGGATAAAGAATCAGTACATATTTCGAAAGTTGTGAGGCATTGTAAATTGCGGATAAGATGAGGGATAGGAAGTTCATTGAGAGAAGACCTGAATACGCACAATGGAAACCAGTAGCTGCACAGGTAGAAATGATATGATCTTGGTGAAATAAGCTTCTAGAGCTAAGATTAGACCTAAACAAACTAAGAATGAGGCTGTGAAAAAAGATACCATTTATTTGTTAGAGAGGACACGGCCCTTAATCAAGCAAAAGACTAATGTAGGAGAAGCCAAAAGTTTGGGATATTGGCTTTGTTGGTGTCATTTGTAGTAAAGGATAGTTCACTTAATTTTTTAACTTTTAGGTCCTTAACAGAATGAACATGTTGAGCAGTGTAATACTCCATTATGATGGCTGGTTGGTTCGAGGAAAGCATTGTTGGACTTGGAAATATGCGGAAGGATCGCTCTGAAGGCTATGCGATCTGGCCGAAATCATCTTGATAATGTGAGTCCTTCGAAGATCTTTTAGCTTCATGCTTAATAAAAAAAGGATTACGTGCGATGATTACTTGTTGAGTCGCTAAATGATACCTTGCATGGAACCAAGAAAGATAATGAAAGATGAATAATCACATATTTCATAAACAGTTTTGAATCAAATGTTGAATTGTGTACTATTGCAATAAATGTCGAACGGGTGAACCAAAGTCCCAAATACTTGGACAGTGAGTATATCGAGCCACAGCTCGAGAATGTATGGTAGCACAGATGATAAGTCCCAAGAATTGGACAGTGAGTATATTGAGCTACGGCTCGAAAATGTACGGTATCAAAGATGTGGGAAGAATGATCAAGTCCCTTGACTGGGCAAGATAAGACCTTGGATTGGGCAAGTTGGTATTGCGCTCTACGGCCCAAGGTAATTGTGGCAAGACAGATGAGGATTGTGGCGTATTTACTTTAGTTTTCACTATCATGCAGTATACGTTTTCTTCATAGCTAAGTTGCATATACTTGCATGCAGGGGCGGACGAGGGAATGTAGAACACTGGGGTCAACCACAAACGTTAAGAAAGTCCAAAATTTTGTTAAATAAAGTTCGCTACATCAAAATTTTGCTAAAAGTGAAAATTATGTAGGAAAAAGTAAAACCTGGTGTAAAAATGTATATAGAAATTGAAAATTACAAATTCGGATGGGGGCAAAACATAAAATTGATGAAGAAAATTTAAAAATAGAAATATTTAACTGGGAAGCAAAAATTCAATGGGGGCAACTCAAATGTAAAGAAAGTCCAAAATTTTGTTAAATAAAGTTCGTTACATCAAAATTTTGTTAAAAACGAAAATTATGAAGGAAAAAGTAAAAACTTATGTAAATATGTACATAGAAATTGAAAATTATAAAGTTTGGAGGGGGCAAAACATACAATTGATGAAGAAAATTTAAAAAGAAAATTTAAAAAGAACAGAAATATTTAACTGGAAGCAAAAATTCAGTGGGGGCAACTGCCCCCGCTCGCTCCCATGTAAGTCCGCCCCTGCTTGCATGGTCATGGACAACTTGTGCACAAGGGTTTATAAGTTCCTCAAACGATCGTTGGGGCAATGGGATCGTGTCGGCCTAGGGGAACCGGATATTGCGAGTCCTTCAGCGGCGGTGCAACCCGATCTGAAGAGTACTTTGCAATACAAGAAACGGACCTTCGGTGGAGCTCACACCTCTCAACAAAGGGTCGCCGATATGATAGTCCAAGATGCGTGTCGCCAGTTGTCACGTCCAGCTCCCGTAGGAGCGATCGTCCTGCTAAGGCGTGATGCCGCACGAGCCTAGATTGCGCTCGTGCAAGGCGGGTTCCATAACGACCTATTACAGCGGCTACGACAGGGTCATCGCACAGAAGTCCCAAGCAGAGACATTGAATATGCCAGCAGAAATTTAGAACAAAACACAAGTCATTCAAAAGATGCATTTTATTGATATTGAAACAAGAATTAGAATGGGGCGCAAGGCCAAGATTACAATCACTCAAGCTCACTCTTCTCACATTACAAGTCACTCAGCTCTCTCTCATCTCTCAATACATGTCTCGAGCCAGCGGATGCTTCAGATAGGCGACGTTCATACATTATGTCCCGTATAAGTCCAGACTCCACGCGGCCGCATGCCTCGAATCGCCAAGGAACTCCGTGCCTCGACGCATCCAAGTGAGCTCCGCGCCACGAGCTTCTACCTGTGCCTGCACATAATCACTGTGTGGGTGTCAGTACTCAACTGTACTGGTGGTGTGAGCTCCTCGTCCACCCATACAAAACCGACACGTTAATTTACTTTGTGCAACATAGTCCCTTTGTATTGTCTTTCTACTCTTACCTTAGGATCAGTTTTTGGACAGACACCTTGACCTATTTTATGTCTCAAGACCATCCCGTGCTTGCAACAACAACGTCAACTCGTACCTTGCCTCTAGACCCTTCTCGTACAGTCGTACCGATAACATTAACCTATCAAGTCGTACTTGCCTTTCGATCCATAATCAGGGACGCAACTACGCGATAGTACCCAATTTTCGTGTAACAGTTTTGCATATTTGAGGCAGTGCCTCGCCACTTAATGACTTGCCTATACTCGTGTTGTGACAGCGCGACCGTGCCTCATATT
Source organism: Iris pallida (assembly GCA_029216955.1). Taxonomy (NCBI): domain Eukaryota; kingdom Viridiplantae; phylum Streptophyta; class Magnoliopsida; order Asparagales; family Iridaceae; genus Iris; species Iris pallida. Next base: position 1,042,046 of record JANAVB010033816.1, read on the forward strand.
TCAAGGTCGTGCCCTGCAACTCATCGTAACTTCCCCAAACATGCCCTACGGCCCTTCTCGACTTAACTCGAAACAACTCAAATCTTATGCAACTCTATGTCGAGGACCTAACACTCGACGCCACATCTTGTGCCGAAGCACGGGTCTTTACTTGGCCAAACCCTAGGCTCCTGAATCATGGTGCAGACCGTACACACATACCTTCCTAACACAACTCGTGCCGTGCTTACATTTCCTTAGAATTGATCGACACCGTGCATGCAGATTGCCGCTCAGCACGCCAACTTATCTATATGAAATGTCACTGGCATTAACTAGCCACCTTGGACTTAGCTAGGAGTAGGATGGACGGCCACCGCAGGTAGCTAGCCACAATGACGGCCCATCAAACTCCTGGTGCCCTACCCAGCTCAGCTATTCCGGGTTTCCTCCATGGCCGGATCGGCCCCTTGGCCCAGGCATTTCCGATCCGAAGAAACCAAATCGCCCTTGTCGACAAGTTGTCCATGACCACGCACCTACGACGGCTTCTTCTAGACTCGCGTAAATGCATATAGCCTAATCATCACGACTTACTTTCCTTTGCTTTACTTCTACTTTTCATACTTCTTCCGTAGAGCCCAAACCAGGGTTGCCTCGGCGACTGAACTACAGTCCCGACATATTTCTTCTCGGCGACTGACCATCGCTCGAACTTTAACATTGCGACTAACCATCGCTTAGACCTAACATTCTTTGAACTCAGGAAACAGCTACTGCATAGCCTTCCTACTTAACTTGAACATGACGTATTTCTTAAGTGCCAATAGATCGTGACTAACTTTCCTCTGAACCGACCGTGTCTCATGCTTTAAACCGACTCACGTGCTACGCGACACTATCGCCCAAGTCATACTTTGTATGACGAGCCTTGAGATCGTGGGACTAAATAACTTGACAACCGCAGAAAGAGCGGAACAGTACTTGGAATGACTTAGGTCGACCGGCGTAACTTTGCCTAACTTAATCGAGCCTACAACTTAACCCAAGAGACGAGCAAAGGCTATGCCAAGCCTTGCATCGTGGAAGCGTGCATGCTTTATCGAGCATTTACGCGGGCGACGCCTATGACTTAGGCTAATTCATAGTTTGTGTCGAAGACCAACTTTCCTTCTCCCAAGCCACGGGACGAAGGACCGAGTGTCGATTTTGAAAGCCATCGTGCATTGTTTATAAGCCGACCGTGGGACCTTTTCCATGTTCTAACTCAATCGACCCAACTTGAGATTATTTCCTTAGCTATATGGATTCATCTCTTTTATTATCAAGCCTACTTGTGCGTTTGAAAACTTTCGTTTTATTAGTGCGAAGGCCAAGCTGAGGCAAGTTCACCGAAGCCACCCACCTGAGCGAGGGGTCGCCTCGACCGAACGGGTCTTCGAGTAGCCGTTGCAAGGCTAAGTCCGAACGCCGTTGGCGTTTCGATTCCTCCAATTGATATAACTGGACAGAGCACTACATCATACACCACTCAGAAAGTTTCGTTCTCGAAACTAACCGAGTACTTACTCATTGACTTATCACTTTATTCAACATTCAAGGACTCTCGCACACACTACTCTTATGCATTTCTCAATTCCGAGCCACGCTCGTGCTACCCAAAATCTTTTCTTCAAAACTCACGATCTCAAAATCCTCGACACTTTCCCGTTCCTCAAGTCTCACTTGAATTCAACGTATCACTTAGTTGGATCGTGCACATATTTTAGGCGTCCCCAAAATACATGTATTTCAGCCAAACCTCGTGATAGAGAATCCGCCATCACCACTCAAGTCGGATCGTGCACATATTCGGGCATCCCTGATATACGTGCATGTCAACCGAGCCTCATGAGTGGTGCCTCCACAATTCCTATCGCTCCGTACCGGAACGTCTGCCTAACCGCTAGGCTATGTCTTTAGGCTAAAGTCATCCGTCAGTATTGAAATCATAGTTCCCAAAACAACAATATCAACACTGACCCCATCCTAAGGTCAAACCAAGTTGATAGTAAGAAATTTTCTACCCAAGCTCACATCACTAAGATTTCTAAACTTCGAGCATAGATTTCCTACACACATCCCGATATTCGTTGCACAGGATCTGAGTCATTCAGCAAAGTCATCCTACGATAACTCACGTTTCAACCAATTCTTCGACATATCAATATCACTCGTTCATCAAGCTATTTCGCATAGTCTATCTCTTCGAACACGTTCGACATAATCCGCCTATCAATCCTTCCAAGTCAAGCACGCTACGACATAATTTGTTGCTAAGCCATAATTCACATTTCACATTTCCTAAGTCGTTCATCACAATTCACGTATTCGATCATAAGGTCGTCTAGCTTAACAATATGTTGCGTCCCGATCTCACGCGAGTCAGATTATCTACGGTGGGCATGAATCACCATGCACGCTCCCGCGGGATAATCATCCTCATCGGGACGTAACTCTTGTTTTGTGTCTAGACTAATTTATTCTCGATACGTAGATTGGATCTATTCAATCCTCAAGTTTACTCAATCATCAATCGCAAGTCCAAACATCCTCGAATTTTCCTTCGTATCAAACCAACAAGTCGAGACAATCAAAGTTGCCGCGTCCTGATTTGTCGAGTTCGATCATTCCCGCGACATGAATCACCATGGCATCGCTCACGCGGAACGATCACCCCAAATTCGACGCGACGCATGTGCGAGACTAGAGTTGCGCTCGCGCAAGACAAGAATGTCGACGCTGTGGTTATCCGCGTAACCATCAAGACACTTCTGTTTTCATCCACATTTATTTCAATCAAAATCCTAAGTATAGCATCCGTCAGAACAATAATACTTGCACGATCGTCATTTTTCGAATTAGAGTGCCCCCGAGTTATCGCATATCGATCTTTGATACGCCTCAATACCATCGATGATATGCGTAACCTGACGATCTTCCTTTGCAACGAATTTCGAGTCGTGCGAATGATGCTATCGTCCGACTGGATAATCTCCTCGACATTCAAATTCAAGTTCGATCATTATCCCTCGAATCATTCACAACATCATTTTCCTCAACCCTCGCGTATTGTTCATCCGTCTATCTTAAGTCATCGAGCAACATTTTTCTTGAAATCATATCATTTCTTCTAACCCAAATCATCTAGCAACATCCATCCTGATTCCTTAAAGTTATTCTTAAATATTTAAATCGTTTCCATGCACGCTATCATCCGATCGTGCTAACTTTTCGTATACGATCCGTATTAATTTCCTCGATCAAGTCATCAATTCGTACACCATAACTTTTCCTCGATTCAATCTTGTTATCGATCACTTTGCATTTCATACTTGCGCAATCTTCAATCTCATGCACGTTCCGTGCGCGTCAATTTCTAGGTTGTTCGAATCCATTTATCAAACTTCAAGACAACAACTCACTCAATCGTACTCGATCTAAGGCTTTGCATACGTGCGACGCTTGCTGATAGACTCATCGACACCCTGCATCCTCAATCGACCAACATCCCCGAAGCTATCGCATACACCACTCAGGGATCAAGTCATTCAACAAATCCTCAAAACTATCATTAGATTTCTATCTATTTCCTCGAATTTCCGTCCGAACGATTCTTTAAATTTCAAGCACGCTCATCTATATCGCACCAACGTTATCGTCGCATAGTACCCCTATCGATAGTCATCCCACTTACTCAATCGATATCAACTCATTGTCATCCGAGACGGATCGAATCTCGCACTCGACTCTTCTATAGTCGACGCAACTTTGGTGTATATGCCCAGCCCGACTTAGCCAACCGTGCTTCACGTGAACCATCTTTTTGTTTTTGTCAAAAACTGTTCTCCTACGTTTTGCAAATTACTTAGACTTATTGTACGGACATCCCGTGGGACATTTGAGAGAGCGCACCAACGATATCAACTTGCGGAAGCAACATTGTTAAAGAATTCAATCGAAAGTCCAAGGACGTAAAGCCGTGCTCTGATACCATTATGTCACGTCCCGCTCCCGTAGGAGCGATCGTCCTCGCTAAGGCGTGATGCCGCACGAGCCTAGATTGCGCTCGTGCAAGACAGATTTCATAACGGCCGATTACAGCGGCTACGACGGGATCGTCGCACAGAAGTCCCAAGCAGAGACATTGAATATGCCAGCGAAAATTTAGAACAAAAAACAAGTCATTCAAAAAATGCATTTCATTGATATTGAAACAAGGATTACAATGGGACGCAAGGCCAAGATTACAATCACTCAAGCTCACTCTTCTCACATTACAAGTCACTCAGTTCTCTCTCATCTCTCAATACATGTCTCGAGCCAGCGGATGCTTCAGATAGGCGACGTCCATACATTATGTCCCGTATAAGTCCAGACTCCACGCTGCCGCATGTCTCGAATCGCCAAGGAACTCCGTGCCTCGACGCATCCAAGCGAGCTCCGCGCCACGAGCTTCTACCTGTGCCTGCACATAATCACTGTGTAGGTGTCAGTACTCAACTGTACTGGTGGTGTGAGCTCCTTGCTCGCCCATACAAAACCGACACGTTAATTTACTTTGTGCAACACAGTCCCTTTGTATTGTCTTTCTACTCTTGCCTTAGGATCAATTTTTGGACAGACACCTTGGCCTATTTTATGTCTCAAGACCATCCTGTGCTTGCAACAACAACATCAACTCGTACCTTGCCTCTAGACCCTTCTCGTACCGATAACGTTAACCTATCAAGTCGTGCTTGCCTTTCGGCCTATAATCAGGGACGCAACTACGCGATAGTACCCAATTTTCGTGTAACAGTTTTGCATATTTGAGGCAGTGCCTCGCCACTTAATGACTTGCCTATACTCGTGTTGTGACAGCGCGGTCGTGCCTCATATTTCAAGGTCGTGCCATGCAACTCATCGTAACTTTCCCAAACCTGCCCTACGGCCCTTCTCGACTTAACTCGAAACAACTCAAATTTTACTTATGCAACTCTATGTCGAGGACCTAACACTCGACGCCACATCTCCTGCCGAAGCACGGGTCTTTACTTAGCCAAACCCTAGTCTCCTGAATCATCGTGCAGACCGTACACACATACCTTCCTAACACAACTCGTGCTGTGCTTACATTTTCTTAGAATTGACCGACACCATACATGCGGATTGCCGCTCAGCACGCCAACTTATCTATATGAAAGGTCACTGGCATTAACTAGCCATCTTGGACTTAGCTAGGAGTAGGATGGATGGCCACCGCAGGTAGCTAGCCCCAATGATGGCCCATCAAACTCCTGGTGCCCTACCCAGCTCAGCTATTCCGGGTTTCCTCCATGGCCGGATCGGCCCCTTGGCCCAGGCATTTCCGATCCGAAGAAACCAAATCGCCCTTGTCGACAAGTTGTCCATGACCACGCACCTACGACGGCTTCTTCTAGACTCGCGTAAATGCATGGCCTAATTATCACGACTTAGTTTCCTTTGCTTTACTTCTTTTACTTTTCATACTTCTTCTGCAGAGCCCAAACCAGGGTTGCATCGACGACTGACCTACAGTCCCGATATATTTCTTCTCGGCGACTGACCATCGCTCGAACTTTAACATTGCCACTAACCATCGCTTAGACCTAACATTCTTTGAACTCAGGAAACGGCTACTGCATAGCCTTCCTACTTAACTTTAACATGACGTATTTCTTAAGTGCCAATAGACCGTGGCTAACTTTTCTCTGAACCGACCGTGTCGCATGCCTTAAACCGACTCACGTTCTACGCGACACTATCGCCCAAGTCATACTTTGTATGACGAGCCTTGAGATCGTGGGACTAAATAACTTGACAACCGCAGAAAGAGCGGGACAGTACTTGGAATGACTTAGGTCGACCGACGTAACTTTGCCTAACTTAATCAAGCCTACAACTTAACCCAAGGGACGAGCAAAGGCTATGCCAAGCCTTGCATCGTGGAAGCGTTCATGCTTTATCGAACATTTACGCGGACGACGCCTATGACTTAGGCTAATTCATAGTTTGTGTCGAAGACCAACTTTCCTTCTCCCAAGCCACGAGACGAAGGACCGAGTGTCGATTTTGAAAGCCATCGTGCATTGTTTATAAGCCGACCGTGGGACCTTTTCCATGTTCTAACTCAATCGACCCAACTTGGGATTATTCCCTTAGCTATATGGATTCATCTCTTTTATTATCAAGCCTACTTGTGCGTTTGAAAACTTTCATTTTATTAGTACGAAGGCCAAGCTGAGGCATGTTCATCGAAGCCACCCACCTGAGGGATCGCCTCGACCGAGCGGGCCTTCGAGTAGCCGTTGTAAGGCTAAGTCCGAACGCCGTTGGTGTTTCGATTCCTCCGATTGACTGAGCGGGACGGGGCACTACACCAGTGACCCGCATATAGATAGGTCACATGCTAATGATGTCTTATGCAGGCTGAGTAAGTTATTATCCATTTATATGGAAGGATATCGACTGTTGGTAAGAATCACCAAAGATGGTAAAAATTATGATATTGTTTCCTAACAATGTCTTATGCATTAAGAGTAAGTATTACTCAAATACAAAGATGGCTAAATGACCGTAGTTAAGATTCACCGAGGGTTGAGAACATATATGCTTTACAACTATGTTGGTTATGAACAATATGCATGCTTTACTTCTGTCAGATATGAACTGCTAATTGACCCTAAGGCAACAGAAAGACCACTTTTAATAATGTTCATATCACATGATTACTTAGTGTTGTCTTCTTAGACGACTTGGGCCAGCACCGCTCATCAATACACGACAATGTATTGACCCATGTTTGTAGGCATCATTACAGGTGTTCGTGTATGAAAAAATTGCTTAATCAGTATTGTGGCATCGATGAATCAGATGGGTGTGCAAAAACTCTTCTTACAAGATGATATCTTCTGCTATAAAGGACATAATGTATGGAACGTTGTAAATCAATTGTACCAGTGAGATTGTAAGCAAAGTCGGCACATCCAGTTATAAGCCAATTCACAAGTCAAATATATGCCTAGATCACAAATGTTTCAGTTGGTCATCAAGAGCCTTGAGTTGTGTTGTAAGATTTGTATTCCGTTGCAAGCTTTTTACTTCTTTGCAATTATCAATAAAAAAAAGTTTAATTTTATATATCTTACCGTGACTTCAACTTATCTGCTTATTTCCGCTGCATGATGTTGTTGTTTCTAAGAATTATTATGAACTGTAATGGTTTTGCATTGTACAAGTGCAACCTAGACTTGTACAACATCACGTCAGTGGCTATCTTCCGATTCTCCGGAATCAGGACGTGACAAGCAGTTCCTTCTCTCTTTTTGTTTCCATTATTTGATTGTTCATCTCTAACAGACTCTAACAACAATAATTGTTTTGTTGAAGCCAGGTTTCACGTTAAACATAATGGTCAAGTTGAGCAACTCCTTTTCTTGTTCCATTATCCGAGTATTCATCCTTACCAGAAACTAACAACAATGGTCCTTCTATATATGCCGTGTTTCAGTCACTTGACATTTGATGAACAAGAACAAAAACAAAAACATTGTTAATTTTCCTTTCATTGTAGTAAATAAAGGGAAGTATACAACATTTAACGATATCAGATGTAATCAAGAGTAAATGTGGATGAATGTAAATCTGTTATCAGTTTATTAAGTTCAGAATTCCTAGATTTGAGGGAGTTAAACGTATCTGAATTATGGATTCAAATGCATTCATTATCAAATAGGTAGGCACCAAAAACATCCACCATTACAAACCAGCACACATGTCAAATTTCGGGATTTGATTCCTTTGACTAGCGAAAAATGGTAAATGAAAAAGAGTTTGAAGAATACCTCCCCACTTGGGATCCTTGTATTCTGTCGCACAAGGGCTCCAGCAGCAACCATGCCATGTTTTTCCACCACCACTCCATCCAGTAGTGTTGCACCCATACCAACAAAAGACTCATCCTCAACTGTGCATCCATGTAATACGGCACTATGCCCTGAAAAAATTGATATTTTTACTCTATGGCCCTTTCCTGGTCAAATTATTGTTTCTGCACTTGAATCTTGCATTGGACATGTAGCAAAATAGTCTATTATCCTTCGGCACAATCATACAGATGCATATTGCAGTTAACATTTTGCTTTGTTTAGGTTCATGAAGCTAATCCTATACTTTCAGTTGAAAAGGAACTAAACCATAGTGCGAATGAACATTACACAGGCATGCCTCATCAGTTCATACTGAACAAATCAAAAACGAAAATCTGCAGCATGCACTTACCTACAGTGACATTATCCCCAATTATTGTCGGTAATACCTTCCCACTTAAATTAGACTTTGCTACATGCACTAGAGAGTTGTCCTGTATGTTAGTTCCAGATCCCACTCTGATGCTGTTTACATCACCTGAATAAGGAGAGCAATCTCAGTCACATATATCAGCACAATTCAGTGTACAGACTACAGATCCATCACATTTTGGCTTGCTAAGAAAGTACCTCTCAGTACGCAACCATACCAAATTGAGGATCCACGTCCCACCTGAACATCTCCAATGACAGAAGCACTTGGAGCAACAAATGCATCCTTGTCAACACTTGGTGCTTTGTCAAATATATCCATGAGAGTCCGGTGCCTTGACACTAAAATAACAACATAGCTGAATGTTCACATTGAGAAATCCAAACATGTGTGTGTTTGCACGTGCGTGTTTGTGTGTGTCAATGATAAATTAAGGAGGAAAACGGGAAGTTGATTAAGTATATTACATGACATGTATATCCATTACCCTAGGGTGATTTTAAAGAAAAATATCAAGCACAAGTTCTCTTAATATCAAATAATACAAGGAATATACCTAAGTCACTGCTCTTAAAATAAAGTTGAGTGAGCTGATTGAAATTGACATGTATAGACATATAAGTGCTGCCAACATTGTTCACATGTGACAAATAGACCACACTTAACCACATTAAGTCATAGGTCGTGAAAGAATGAGAAGCAAAATGGACAAGCTTAGAATGATTGTGCACCATCGGAGAATGAGAATATACATGCCTGAAGGCTTTAATGCACACGTATAGAAGCATATAGACAAAAGTCACCAATAGGTGTGAGAGAGGGATTAAGACAACGGCTAAAACTTATGAACCACCAACTAAATTCATCATGACCAGTCAAAACATATCACCAGGGGAACAAGGACTAAAGTAACTAGTCAACTTTCTGAAACTAGGTTTAAGATCCACAAAATAGTCTAAACCTAATTGGAAGGAAAGCCAAGAAGCTCATTCAGGGAAAGAAAGGGACATCATGATCAACTCAGAATTGATTTTCATCTTTACTATTAAGCAATATAAAAGCAGTATAGACAGCCCCTGCATAGTGAAACAAAGATGCAATAAACCTCAATATTTACTCATACTGGGTCTGCTGCTACTACTACAACAACAAGAACAAGAACAAAGCCTTTATCCCAGATTTCTGGGGTCGGCTTTTGTATCCTCTTCCTTCGTTTGGCTCCATCAAGGGACATGTTTTCCGTAACATTAACAAGATCCATATCCTTCGTTAACACTTCAAACCATGTTAGTCTATGCCTACCTCTAGTCCTAGCTCCATTAACTACTATTATCGCTCCTCCTTACGGGAGCATCTTTGGATGTGTACTACTAATGCAAATTGTGTGTGTAAGGTCATACGTGGGCTGTGTGTGTGGGTGGTGGTGGTGGTGGGATGGGGGTGGGGGCGTGATATGGAGGTAGAGAAACTTCTGGTTTGGGGGTGTAATATGGAGGCCAAGAAACTCCCAAAAGGAAATGGGAAAATGAAAATCTGAGACTAAGGATGTGGAAACTTCCTATAAGCAGATCCATCGACGGGCCAATGCTTATCAGATTTGAAGCATGAAAAAGAAAGTTCAGCTTTATTGGGTTCAAGCATCATATATTTTTTTAGTATAATCATTGTCACGCCCTACAATCATCACGTTAAACAACTTAACCACTGAGTTTGTTCATATACATTAATTAATGATACAAAAAACATGAATTACTTTTAGAGCATTTATTTGTGGTATATAGCAGAAATGCATTGAAATTTGAAATCGTCTTAATTTTATTTACCTAGATTCAAATACTCTGACGAGATAGGATCTAACTTCCATCTAGTCTATTATTCATTGATAAATCCTCGATTCAGTAAATTTGTCGAGCCAAAGAATATAGATCTGTGAAGGGCCAATTCAGTTGACACTGTTACTCTATATCCCAGCACTGACGTAGAAAAACATACTATTATAAATGGCTTTTAATATATATATATATATATATATATATATATATATATATATATATATAATCTAAAACCAGCCGGGTGGTTTCATATTATGGAACAAACCTATGTTACAACTGTTGGATTTGGATTGCAAGGTTGAGATTAAAAGGTGAGAGTATCTACTTAAAAGATGTGTAATCTCAACCTTGCAATCCAAATCCAACTATTGCAACACAGGTTGGTCCCATAATATGAAATCGCCTGGGTGGTTTTTGAGCGTGTAGTGTTTGTGTGTGTTCTTACAAGTTACAACTTAAAGTCTAATCGTAACGGTAATGATTAATAAAATGTTTTTATCAGTTTATAAGTTAATCATAAGATCATAAGAAGAAAGGTGTAATAAAGGTTCCACTAAGAAAAAGCTAGCCCCCATGAAGAGAGAATCAAACAACAAAGGTACCACTTGATATCATCATTCTGAAAGGGAAATTTTTTAAGGGATTATTATGGTCACTTCACACATGGAATATTGAAATGCATTTGAAACATGACAGACCAGTTGATTATTCATGGACTCTTGCTATAGTGATATAAATTTATGTAGAATTGGAAAAGACGACCTGCAGGATGCATCAAAGACTATTATTCTAAAGATCCTAGCAGAAATTATTAATTGCCAGAGACTTCTATGCTTTATCATGTCATTTTTTACTGGCTTCTGACTGTATTTTTCTCACGATAGATGAAGACAGTACATACCAACAAGATTTACTGATTAGGCGAACAACCTGAGGATGCAACTTAGGCTCCTCCAAAGTACCAAATGGTAAACAAATACTAACAAGGTATAGCAATTATCTCGATGAAGGTTAACACTTGAAACTAAGAAAATTATGACATCAAGGGTAAGTACCCAGAACTTACCATAAGTAAGGGACTAATTTCCAGTTTTTGAACTTTTATTTCCTGACAGCAACCAAACTATTTTTTACATTCTTGAAGCCATGATTTAAACAGATATTGACAAACATAAGTAGAGACCATGCCACATAACACGGTTATCAAGAATTTAATAGGGCCATGCTAGAAGCTTCATATTGCCTTACAAATGAAGTATGCTAACTTGAACTACGCAAATTCTACAAGATATTCAATCAAATATCTCCTGTTTAATGGGAATGAAAGCAGCCAGCTCTTTTAAATGGCAACTTCATTATCTAACATATAATGCCTAATGGAGAAACTGCCTTTCTATTGCTCAAAGAAATGGTTATATTTAAGTTGGATATATAATCTGGAGTCACTTAAAACAACATTACTAACAATGTTTAACATTATAGTACCAATATTTATTTGTTGCAATAAATAGCAAGGTAGTCAAAGGCGCAAAGCGCACTCAAGACACAAAAGGTCTATATCGTCCGAGGTGCAAGGCGTAGTTAAAGCGCACACCCGAGCGAAGTGAGGCACAAATATTAAAAAAAATATAAATAGATAAATAAATAAATTAGTAATGTAAGAAATAAAACCAAATAACATATTAAAATTTTAAAACCAGCAAAAATACGTTAAAAACATAACCAGGTGAACTAGCACATCAACAGTAGCAGTCAACATAACTAACAAGAGTTTGTATTATCCCTATCATGCTTTTAGTAAAAAAAAAAAAAAAATTCCAGTTCAACTGTAACCAACTACTTGTACGAGGTAAGAATTATCATGCCTCGACATTTTTTCTATAAATAAAAAAACATAAGGTGCGCTTATGCGCGCATTTTCTTGGTTGCACCTTACAGAAAGGCGCACTTAAGGCGCGCCTTGGGTGCACCTGGAGAAAGGTGTCTTACCTAGTGAGGTGCGAGGCACAGCTGTTACGCCTTTCTGCAAGGTGCGCCTTTGACTACCATGATAAATAGTAGGAAAAGAAAGGCATGATATCATGTCATAGATTAGTCGATGTCATATCCAATATACCTCTGCATCCCACTCATGTCCTGTAAGGTACCTTACGTCAAATATCTCTACAACCAGTTTATCCCTACTGAAAAGCTAATCAGTGCACAAGAGAAGGGAAAAGCAACAAGGAGACTTGTCACAACTATGACGGAAATTAACACCCCTGGCACAGACGCAACAAACAAAGATCCTTACGTTGAGCTATTTGCTAAAGAAAATCATGATGGCAAAGTTGACGAAGTAGAAGATTTCGACTCACGGAAAGTATAAACGCATTAAAACAGCTCAGGAAACACATGTGCAGGCCATTGGAGTTTCAGAACCCCCATGTTGTGTGGACCTATCAGCTAAAAGGCCATTAAGGTACTTATGGATTATAATGGCTCTCAAAACTTGTTTGAGTCCACGTGGGTGCAAGAGTGTGACAAATAAACATTAGGTCATACTTACAAAGTGGCCACATTTCAGCATGAGGACAAGTTAGGATCCAAAGGACCTTCAGCAGTAAATTGCAATGCAAATACTTTTCGTCTCTAACTTCTTCAAATTTTTGCACACGAGGATATGGTATTTGAGTTCTACTGACACGAAAATCTCTCTTTTGGAATTGCGGTTTAGGGCAGGTTCTCACATTGTGCCTGAAGAGTCTCCTTTGGAGCCTAGGCGTAAAACGAATCTTGTGCCTGAGTGAATCAAGACACATGTATAAAAGAGAAAAACAGACGTCCTCAACTCTGAAAGTGCTTTGTGTTGCTCGGTTCCAGGTCAGATAATGCCATTTAGCCCTTGTATATGGTCGCACGAGTTCGTCGCAAAAGCAAGGTGTGTGTCGGCTGAATGAGGTGCAACCTACCTTAGTGTTGCATTTCTTGCCTAGCATGCCTTTAATGGTTTATGTCAGGTTGACAGCTGGTCATAAAAACTTGGTCAAATCTATTACGGAGCTTTGTTATGCTCCATAGCTGACCCCATTGGATGGGAAAAGCTTGGATGATGATGATGATGATGATGATATCCAATAGAGATTGATAAAGTGGTCAATAACATAGGCATTGTAATAATAAAAATATAGAAGCGTCATCACAATTCTAGAGTTTTGTGGCAAACATTTAATTCAAACTTATAAAAAATTATCCCTCAGCAAAGATCCATCTTTCAGTCCATAAAACAGGCGTTTGACGTGTTGCAGCGTATAATTTTTTGCGTATTCTTGAGTTTTGGTGTAGTTGCAAAGCTAATTGAGACACTAGTAAAAATAAGAGTATACAGAGCAATGAAGTTGATTGCTTTTTTTTGTATCAAGAACCAATCTTTCGAACATCGGATAACTCAATTCAAAAAATCCAAAGATGCAAAAAATAGATCTTGAGCTATAAATTTCTAATTTCATCCACGTCACTTCACTACACATTTTTCCCAATTCATTAAGCGCTCCTACTGCTATTTCTTCTCCAAAAAACTCCAAATTTTGTGCACCAATCATAAGAGGAGTTACATTACCACGATATTGACCTAATATAGAAATTAGGGTTTCTTACAGTGTTCGCTCAGGTAGTAGCTTCCCTGGAGGAGGCTGCCGAGGCGGTCGATGGCCTGGCCGGTCCCGCGGATCCAGTACCCTACGGTGTAGATCGCCTTCCCCAACGTCCCCATGGCTCGTCGATAGTGCTCTCGGTGGCAAAGTTTGGGTTTTCGAATAAGAGATTTGGGGAAATTAGGGTTTCGGAAGAGGGAGAAGAATCGGAGGCTAGTTGTGAGTGTTGAAGCTTGTGGCACGTGCCTCCCCACACGTCCGGATTAATGAATAAAATGTAAACCATAATTTATTTATTTGTTTATTATCTAATATATAATTCAAATGGTATCAATATTTTTATATTAGCATTAACCTATTAAAAAAATATAATTATTTAGAAATAAAAAATTTATTTACCCTAATCACTTGAATGAAGTAAGTTACTTATAGATGAGGGATCCCATAATAGAGACGTTTAATATTTTAATATTATATTCGATTAAATTTTGCTTCATATCTTTTTTCTCTATTTCTTTTATCCTTGTCGAGAATAACATAAAGAAAACCAAGAAGAAGAATTTGATCATAATGAATTTTTTTTATTTTAAGAATTGATTTTTGATACGTTTGTTTTTGTTTTGAAGGTATTTTTTTAGTTTAATATTGGAGTGAGCAATGACGGTCGAAAAGGAAGATCATATGAAGGCTGAGTGGGATCGAGACGAAGAAGGAAGCCAACGGAGAGACTGTGAGTATTTGCGGAGAGTTGGAGTGGAAGATCATGAGGTTTGACTGGTTGTCGTTTATTTTTATTTGCTTGTATTTGAAATAAGAAACGATTTTCCTAAGCCTTGTACAAGTCAACTTGGGTTTGTATGACATTACGTCACACAGAGGGAGTCGATACATCGAAACAAGGCTACTTATAGATGAACCAGTAGTAACATACTAACATTATACTGTTAATATACCGAAATGTGCACCATTTGTTCTAACAAGTTTTTTGTGGTCCAAATACTCCACACACTGGAAGTATATTGACAGTATAACACTTGGGTCGGGTTGGTCTTTTTGTTAGCCCAATGATTAATTTGAGTCTGTGATTATGGTTAGTCGATTAATTTTAGTATTATGTAATCACTAATGATCACGCAATCACCATATTGCTATACTTAAACTTGTCATAGTCCTAGGGTGCATTAGTATTATCATCCTAGCTACTATATATATTGTTTTGTTCGTCTAACATTTATTTTGCAGAAAAATAATAAACAAGATTAAAATGAAATCATGCAAATGAAAAAAAAATCAATATGGGCCAAAGTCACTGTTAGTCCAAAGATTTCTCTAAACACCTCAAGGTATCTCCGGGTCTACAAAAGGATTTCGGGGGTCCCGTTGTTCGGTCATCGAACGACGTCGAGGGACAACGTCGTAGGGTTTCGGGGATGAAGCCCCCAAAAGCTAATTAGATTTCAATACCTAGTTTGCTTCGGACGATTACCGTCCGGATGGACAAAGATGAAGAAAGTGTAACTGCCAGTTTTCAAAAATGAGGATAATTTTATCATTTTTTATATTCTAATATTTTGTGAATATTTATTTATTAATATTGTATTTTGGAGATTAGATAGTCGGATTTTAGTTTCGTCTAATTTTGACTTGTGTTAGTGGCCCGGGTAGCTTAGACTCTAGTCGGAGCCCAAAGATTAGCTAGTCATGGCCCACAAACTTGACTTATTAGGCTAGTACATTTAGACTAATCCCACATGACAAGTTTAGTCATTTAGAGTTTAGAACTTTGACCAATTTGACCCCAATTACTTGCATGACTTAAATTAACCAAAGGGAAACCACTAGGGACAACTTGGACATTTTCCATTGACCCAAATAGGGTTTACATGGCAGCCAAGAGAGGGGGGAGGCCTTCATCATTCATTTTTTTATAGTAGCCTTAATCATCTTCCATTTGGTGTTCTTCTCCAACTTAAGAGCAAACCCATTTGTTTTCTCCCTCAAATCTACTCATTCAATTCTACCAAATCCTCTCATTCTTGCAAGGAGAAGGAGCCTACAAGGATTATGGAGCTAAGAGCAAGGAGGGGAGTCCATTTGCTAGAGGAGTCCGTGTCGGATTCGTGTCCTTTGGGTTGTTCATTGGAAAACCACTCCCAATAGGTATCTCTTCCTCTCTAAACCCTCTCTATTTTATCTTTTCTTTGCATATTTGTTAGTTTTGAATCCATAGGAACCACCCCCATGCATGAACCACCCTTAGGATTGATTTAGAGGCTCTTTTGAGTCCTTAATAGAAAATTAGGAGTGGTTTGGTGTCCCATAGAGAAATTTTGAGGGTGGCCCACCAAGTGTTTGTGTTTATGCCTAATAGGCTATTTAGACTTCTAATTTCAGTTTTATACATGTTAGAGAATAGATTAGCCATGGTAAGGATGTCCCATTTAGTTTTCATATAAATACCTATGTATGTATCTTTGTATATTTGGCCTACAGCCATGTTTATAAGTAGAGATACCAATTTGGTATATATTTACATATAGGGGTGAGCAACGGGTCGATTCGGTCCAAATCGAACCGTTCCCACCAAAACCGAAAAAACTGCAAACCGAAATACCCACAACCGAAAACCGATCCGAACCGAACCAACTTCGGTCGGTTCGGTTATCAGTTCATTCGGTTCTGTGGGCCTTAGTGGGCCCGGTTTTATAAACCAAAATTTTAACATAAACCAGCAGCACAGCAACGGCCCAATTTTAACATAAACCAAAATTTTCAACCAGCAGTACAACAAGGGCCCAATTTTAACATAAACCAAAATTTTAACCAGCAGCACAGCAATGTTCCAAACCAGCAGCACAACAATATTTCAACAAACAAGATTCGAAATACAAGATACTTATTAGAGAGCAAGCCAGAGTCAAAATTACTTACAGTGAGTGAGAGAGAAGTGTTTGTTCAACGTCAACAAGATTCCAAATATTTAGAGAGCAAGCCAGCAGCACAGCAAGGGCCCAGATCTAGGTTAGATTTCTAGAACATTCAAAAGATTAACAAATTAATTAGGAAAAAATAAAATAAACAAATATGTGTAAAAAAATAATTTTGAGAGATAAAAGTTATTTCTTACCAGATCAAGGCTAGATCTCGATAGATCAAGGCTAGATCTCGACAGCCAGATGGACCAGATCTAGGATAGATCGGGTCTTCGAAATGCAGAGGAAAGAAGGCCCTTAGGTTAGGGTTAGGGTTCTCTTCCAGGAGATCGAGTCTTCGAGATGTAGAGGAAAGAAGGCCCTTACTAGTTACTCCAGTAGCATAGCACGAGAAAGAGACTCAGAGAGACAGAGAGAGCACGAGATTTGGCCCTTAGGTAGTTAGGTTACCATTAGGGTTAGGGTTTTCTCGGAGGAGATCGGCAACAGCCAAGAAGCAGCTCTCGCCGAGAGGGGATCGAGTGAGAAAGAGAGAGAAAAATTATTAGGGCTGCATAATTTTTACCCCTTATATAACTAAAGGAATATTTTAGCAATTTTACATTAAAAATAATATAGCTAATCGATTTTCGGTTCGGTTGGGTAACCGAACCCAAAACCCGTTTGCCGACCCGATGACCGAATTTATGGTTTTGTAAAACCGTAACCCGACCCGTAAACTTCAAAACCGAACCGAATGGCCAGTTCGGTTCGGTTCGGTCCGGTTTACAATTTTCCAACAGTTTATTGCTCAGCCCTATTTACATATGTGGACTGATTTGGGTGATATATATATATATATATATATATATATATATATATATATATATATATATATATATATATATATATATATATATATATATGTTAGAGTGTGATTGTGGTTTGTTATGTTAGATGTTTATATATATGTGTTGTGTGTGTGTTTGAGGAGAGAGGAGAAGTGCATGTGTGTGAGTGTGCTTGAGGGGAGTTGTGAGTTGTGTGTGTGTTTGTAAGTGGCTTGGTTGTGTTGTGGTTTAGTATTGGTGTGTGTGTGAGGAAAGGGAAGAGATGAGATTGTGTGTGTATATATATGTGAGAGTGTGTATGTGCTTATGAGAAGTGAGTGATAGAAGAGAGTGTTTGTGTTGTATGTGTGTTTTTGGAGAGGGAAGAGTGTTTGAGAGAGTGTGTGCTTGTTTGTGTGTGTTGTGAGTGAGAGAGTTAGAGGGAATTAAAAGAGAGTGAGTGAGGAGAGGAGAGAAGATGAGGGGGGCTTGTGCTGCCAATAAGCAGTAGCAACTTGCAGAAGTAGCAGCAGCTTGCAGAAGCAGTAAGCAGCAGCCCCTTTGTGTTTGAGTGTGTGTGTATGTTGTGAGTTAGTGTTATTTAGTTAGATGTATATGTTAGTGCCCTACAAGTTAGTATCTTAAGGTGTCTTAGTTAGTAGAGGTATATATTAGTGTCTTGAGTTAGGATACTATATGAGTTGGTATGGAGATTGGGATACTAGATGTTAGATTATTAGATATCTTAGGATAAGGTAAGTTGGTATCTTGGGGTAAGATATAGGTTAGTATCTTACTAGTATCTAGGTTAGTGTCTTAGGATATAGATGAGTGGGTATCCTAAGATACGAATGAGTATCTTAAGATATAGATGAGTGGGTATCCTAAGATAATATCTAAGGTATTGACAAGGTAACGGGGATTACCTATACTCTAAGGGCAAGGTATTGGTAGGATATTGAGTTAGATGGTTAGATAAGTTAGTTTATATGTTAGAGTTAGTTAGTTAGTTAGTATATGATATGTTAGAGTTAGATATATTTATGTGTTAGAGTTTCTAGTAGGATGTTAGAGTCTAGAGATAGTATAGATAGTTAGTATCCTATCTAGAAGTGTCACACCCCAGTATCGAAATACGGAGACAGACTAGGCCAGCTAATCCATAAGAGGTATATAAACGTCATAAGGCGATCGTGGCTGTCACGAGACTAGGGAGTGCATGCTACAATCAACTCTCATATGGTCCCACAGAGCATCTATGTCTCAATCAATCAAGCAAGAAGCAACAATTAATGAACATATAAGATAAAGCAGTAAGGCGTCCCCGACAATTCATCAAAATGATCATGGAGAACTAGCTTTATAAGTTAGCTAGCTCAGAGAGTCATAGGTACATAATCATAGTCAGCTGCAGTCTGATTTAATTATAATTATGTAAGAAGGCAAAATATCCAGAACAACCGGCTAAACAAGTGCCGGTGGCTAAACGCCAAGTACAAAATAAAGATATCAGAGCGGTGAAGAAGAAACCTACTCATGGTCCCTGGCACCCATACTCCTGGTGTACACCATTATTCGGGTAGAAGGTTGGATCCTCTGGTGCTGCTATGATATCTGTAGTGCCCCATCCCGCTCAGTCAATCGGAGGAATCGAAATGCCGACGGCGTTCGGACTTAGCCATGCAACGGCTTGCTCGAAGGCTCGCTCGGTCGAGGCGACCCCTCGCTCAGGTGGGTGGCTTCGATGAACTTGCCTCAGCTTGGCCTTCACACTAATAAAACGAAAGTTTTAAAATACACAAGTAGGCTTAATAATATAAGAGATGCATCCACATAGCTAAGGGAATAATCCCAACTTGGGTCAGACTGAGTTAGAATATGGAAAGGTCCAATGGTCGGCTTAGAAGTTTGCTTAACGTGCTTTTAAAATGACACTCGATCCTTCGTCCGTGGCTTGGAAGAAGGAAGCTGGTTTAAGTTGCCACGAAGTTAAGAACTTAGCCTAAGTCATAGGCGTCGCCCGCATGAATGTTTGATAAAGTATGCACGGTCCCATCGTCCAGGGCTTGGCATTGCCTTGCTCGTCCCATGGGTTAAGTTACAGTGCATGGCTTGCGGCGTAAGTCTAGGCACCCAAAGAACTTGGTTGTTCAAGTCGAACGCGTGCACAACACATTCCCTCGATGTAAGGCTTGACGCAGCCCTTGCTCGTCAAGTCGTTGCACGAACAAGTTAGACAAAAGTTTTGCTGGGCTATCGAAGTCATAACAAGCATTGTCCCCTTTGTCTGCGGTTGTCAAGTTACATAGTCCTACGATCTCAAGGTTCGTCATATAAAGTATGTGACTTGAGCGATAGTGTTGTCTAGAGACCAAGTCAGTCTAAGACATGAGCCACGGTTGGTTTGGGAAAAAACATGCCACGGACAAAGGAACACGATATGTTCAAGTTAAGATAGAAGACTACTTAGTAGTTGTTCCATGGATTTCAAAGGATAGAAGTTCACGAGATCGGTCCCACTACTTGGAAGTCTCGATAAGGAAGTTCACGAGATCGGTCCCGCTACTTGGGAGTCTCGATAAGGAAGTCCACGCAACTGGTTGTCGCCGAGATCGGTCCCGCTACTTGGGAGTCTCGATAGAAAGTGGTAAGCATGGTCATGATTAAGGAAGGACTTGGTAGAACGAGTTGAGTCATGCATGGTCATTGGACAACTTGCGCGCAATGGAAAATTCCTCGAACGATCGTCGGGGCACCGGGTTCGTGTCGGCCTAGGAGGTGTAATCCCTCTTCTCAGAATTTTGATAATTTATTTTTATTCATTTATTTGAATTAAATGGTGATTTTTAGATTTTTATAAATAATTATTTAGTTAATTTTTACGGTAGATAATTTTAGCCATAGTGGAGTTTTGGAGTACAAGGCAACTAGGAATCGTGGCACGGATAGTGCAATGGCGTGCTTTGACTAGTGTGTTAGCTCTGATAGGGAAGGTCGAGCCATAGCGATGTCCTAACTAGGAAAACTAAGCCAAGTTACGACTTAACCCTTACCGAAGGTTTATTTATTCATTATTTATATTATTGAATTTTAGGGAAATCGGTTATACCATTTTAGCCCGGACTGGACCCGAACTGAGCCCAAGTCCATGTAGTCAGGCGGCACGTCCAATGACATTCGAGTAGATAGAATTTGGTATGAGGGTGTTGTATTTCATTTTAATGAATTAATGGATATTTTTAAGTATTTTTAATTAAATATTATAAATATTATTATTGGTGATATTCAGTGACTTTTGTATAAAATAGATCTTCGTATATTTTGAAATTTTTAGACTGTACATATTGGTATATACGCCTTTATTTGACTTATTGAATTTTGTTATTATTATTATTATGGATAGTATTATTATTAATATTGAGAGTATTATTTATATAAATTTATTTATTAATATTGGTTATAGGTATTTCGTTATCAAATAAATATTATTATATATGGTCATGTTTATACAAATAGGCTCGATATTAGGAATAGGCCCTATTGGGAGTTATTTAGATTTTATGGATAATATTATGTATGAATATGAGTAAATGGATATATATATATATATATATATATATATATATATATATATATATATATATATATATATATAATAAAAAAAAGAAAAAAAAGAAAAAAAAAGAAGGAAAATCAACACTGTTCCGCAAGGGAACAGTGGACCAAGCCATAGGCTGCACCCAAAAGGAATAACCAGCAATTATTCCCGAGCCCAAAACAACCCAGCTGAACCGAGCCTCTCTCACCCCACACAGGACAGCCCAGCCAGAGAAGCATGGGGGGATTATATATATACAGTTGTATATAAGCAAACGTGAGCAGCCAAGAGGAATTCCCTCAGCCGAACATCAAACCCTAACCCCGAACCCACGCAGACACCCCGACGACCCCAGGGCTCCTAGGCGCGCCGCCGCCACGACCGCCGGCCATGGACACCGCTCGCGCACATGCGCGTGCGGAAGAAACCATAATAGCAGCCCCGTAGAGCCATTTCGTGCAGTGTTTCCTCCACGACCAATCGACGATTTGTCGAACCGATTTCGCAGGTTCGAACCTAACCTATACCACTTCGTTTCCCTTCAGGTAGTTCATTTTAATTCGCTTTGTACACGACGGAAAACGAGCCCCAAAACCAAGAAAAATCTCGATTTCCTGAGTATAAAAACTGCCCCAATGTCCAAGGTTTGCGGTCGATTTGCGACCAGAACATCGCGAGTTTTGGAAAACCGTTTGAACAGACTTCTAGACAACCTAACCAAGATGGAAACACTATTTTTAGATTTAATTCTTGTTGGTTAATTGCTGTTTAAAGTTAGGATAAAGTTTGACAAAAATTTGTTTTAAAAACTAAAAAAACCCTCTGATACCACGTTCGTCCCGCCAAACCGGGCGACGTGGTCGCGAACCGAAAGCATCGAAAGGTGCGTAACGACTTTGTGGTCGTGTGGGCTTTTACGGAATTCAAATTGGTCGCGTGTGCGCAACGAATTTGATGCGTATCCGTCAAAATTCACCATATCGGCCTCTGTGTAAATTTTTCAATTACTTTGTGCACGCTCGTCAGATCGAGACAAAACTTGCGCCAACATAACCGTATCATTTTTCTGGTCCTATATACCAAGTTTGGTCCGATTCTGAGACAGTTGATAAAATTGCCGTTTTGCGGGTCCCACGGTCCGACTCGACGGGTGATTTTGTGCACGGCCTGCCGAAATCCAACTCTGGACATATGGTTGGGTTCGTATCAAAAAACTGGATCCGTAGACATGTAGTTTGATGACTTTAGAGACCGTTGACTCTGGCACGCTTTTCGGTACAAAGCGGGTCCAACGGCGGACACCGTTTTGACCCAAAATTACCGTTTTGCTTGTGTGTCCAGAATTGGACTTAAGGACAGGCAAGCCTAGCTAATTTAACTATTCTGAGAATATTGGTAATGTTTATTTCAGCTTTCGGGAACTGTTGTACGAATTTTGACTATTGGGTCACACTGATTGGTTTGGATTGTCGGTTTCACCAGCAAAGGACCACAGGCGAGTACAGTTTATTGTCTGCATTTCGATATTGATCTTCACTATATCTCATTGTTTGGTTATTGATTATGTGATTTTATATTCTATTATAAATTACTGAGTCGGGAATGTGAAGTACCAACGATGTGTGATCTGACCTTAGACAGTGTAGACAGTGATTTATTATTACAAAGTAGACAGTGTAGACAGTGATTTATTATTGCAAAGTAGACAGTGTAGACAGTGATTTATTATTTCAAAGTATACCATGTTTCTTTATTGTATTATTTGCTGTAGACAGTGTAACTTTATACAATGTAGACAGTGTAACTTTAGACAGTGTAGACAGTGTAACTTTAGACAGTTTAGACAGTGTAACTTTAGACAGTGTAGACAGTGTCGTGTAATTGTCCCGAGACCGATCATATATCAAAGGTACTTCTAACAGTTGGGAAAAGTATTTTGTGTCTATTTATTTGCTATTGGTTTTCTGTATTTCCTGTTTATTTTCAAAACTCATGATTGATGTCTAACCTTTGTTTTATAGTCATTTTTATTTATTGAAATTGCATTCAGTAAATTATGCTCGTTCCATTCCTGACTGAAAACCAATATTTTTCAGGTTAGCCGTGGATTTACTTAGCATTGGAGATACGGGAAAACTTGCAGACGAAAAGCCTAGAGACTAGCTAGATAGATGAGTTGTAGTCATTCCAATATATGTACAAGTTTATATCTTTCTGCAAATGTAAAACTTGTGATCATTGTGAATTAAATTAATCATGTGAATGAGTATTATTTGTGATTTGATCTTCATGGCCGTGACAGCGTTCTACCGTCGATACTGCGGCGTAGGCTGGTTTGGACACGTCTCGTATTCGTTTAAAAAAAAACGGATGCGGGTTGTGACAAGTTTTTGTGGTGGCCCATGCAGGTCTATTTTTGCAAATCATATGAACTCGTGATGGTACTTAAGTTAGTTGTACTATTGCGAGCCTGCGACTAGAACATGCTCATTCACGAATTAGAGATTAATTTAATTTAAGAGAATGACTAGGACTAGGAGTCTCTTATACAAATTACCGATGGGTAGTCTAGGCCATACAATTTAGATGAGGAGTTATTAATGTTGATAGTTTGTCAGATCCCCATAGGTACACTATTACCTCTTGGTATGGCGATATGATCCAATGTGGATAGATTATTCACTTGGTGAGACAGAGCTTCCTAGAATTAATGATCTAACCTAGATGAATTATTCAATTCCTTCTCTTTGCCTCTTTAGATATCATCCTCATATCTTAGTCCGAATTACCTATTTAGTTCCTATTTGCCCTAGGAATTATTATTTTGTAGAAATTCTGATTATATTACCCCCATATGAACCTCGAGTTAGTTCCGATTCAAGTTTTTCCCCCATGGTTTGGATACACATGAAATAGATACTAGAATGTTGTATTCCTTTTGTCTTCAGTTATTTCCTCTATATTTAATCTTTTATTCCAAGGGTTGTGACTAATAGGACATATACTTACGTTTTATGGTTACCTTGTTTGAATCCCTAGAAGCTTATGAATTTTTGCTAATATAGTTAAAGGAATATTAGTTAACTCATAATGGCAGGACAGCAGCGCACTGTCGCCATTCATTTGAATTATGAAGACTATGGATTCACTGCAGCCAGCAGCGCACTGGCGAGACACGACCCCTAGGGTTGAAATTATTTAAGAAAATGTAGGTTATGGAATATTGCTAAACTATAGCTAGTGGTCCTCTTTGACCGTAGTCACCCTTGTGTCAATATAAGGAAGAGTATCGGATAACATATCACATCTGAATCACGAAACCAAGGGTTTACCACAGCCAGAGTATACGGACAGGGCATAATCCTCGGTAAAAAGATTCCAGACGTGATTACAAGTTCAGGATACTATGGAGGATAGAACAATGCCATGTATGTCCCATAAGATCCAAAGCCAATATTAGTGGAAGTTTTGTAAGTTGGATAACATGTCTTCCGGCCTAGCCTTCCATAGTCCTTGTGACGTATTAGCGAGGTAATTGACTGACACTAATAGGTTTATCGGGAATATAAAACTTAAAGATCCATAACCCAGTAGTCGGCCAAGGCTTTATGGATAAGAAGATAGTGGGATGCCTATAAGCAATAACACCGGGTATAGTTCGATTATCTCAAATCTCGAACTACTTATGCCTTCTTAAAAAAAATAAAATCTTATATACTTGTATTTTGACTATCTTGACCAATGTTGCTATCACAGCCTAGTTTTGCAAGCTCACTCTGTTCTCGAGCTTGATTCAAGACATATGTTTAGTGGGGACGCCTACTAACGTATTGTCTAATCAGAATCAAGGTATTACGGTCTGATCAACCGTAGTGCACTTGGTTCGCTCTCCCTCTGATTAACCTACGTGGATTGAGAAGTAGATGTCTCTAGGATCTCATCCGCGACTGCATTGACAATTCCTCTTGAATTATATGTTCGCCCTTGAATCACAAAATTGTATTCAGTAACAGCTCCCTTGAATTCTTTATTGTTTTTGTCTTTTACCGATTTGGAAAGACGAAAGCTCGTTACGGTAGAAAGATACAGAGTATTCCCATGTCTATGATAATGGTAGGCACAAGTGTAGCTACCATCGGCCAGTCATATGATTGAGTTACTCGTTCTCCCATCGACCCTCAAACTACTATTGAGACCTTCTAGCCATCTAAATTTGAGAATGATTAGGGTTTTACCCTTAGTCAGAATGTCAACCTAGGAGACTATCTATTCTCAAGAAACCAAATGTTGTGAGTCTCTAATTATTTGCTGGAAGCTTGCCTTAACTAGCAACCCTTAAGCCTTGAACCAACCCTTCCTCGACCGAAGCCCACAGTTAGACATGAGATGAGTGGACAATAGGGTAATCATTTACCGTGACACTCATCCCGAGATTGGTTTCCAACAAATATTACTCTAGTTATGTAAATTTTTAATATTAAGACCTAACTAGTGTTGGAACACCACAGTTACTAGCTTAGCTAATACCATAGCTTAAATACCCTGTCAAAATGTGATCCACCAGTTGTCAACAGCAATATAGGGTCACTACAACCCATACCACTAGAACCCTTGTGACCATAGTCTAGCAGGCTTGACGCAAATAGAGATTCACGATTCAGTTGTTAGAAATCTTTTCGTATGATGTGCCTGAGGGTTGGTTATCCCGTCGATAACTCTTATATACCATAGACGAGTAGATCATTCTACTTTATCGACCGTATGTCATAGTACACACTCGTTTCCTATTTATTGATGAACGATCATTGACTCGACTTATATTTACCGTATCTCGATACGCCGTGCCTTATTCCCTATTAACAAAGAGTCGAGGTACAGTATCCGGACTTTGGGAACCCTCTAACCTCAATATTCCTAAGACCATGTCCTATTTCTAAGGTGGGTAGACTGTAAGCCTCCTAAAGTTTTAGGATATATGAAGATCACCGATTGATTAGAATAAATTTTTATTAGAATGATAGTTAGTGCCCTATGGACTCCCACTTTCCATTTAGATCATTTTGTGTTCCCGACCGTGTCATCAATATTCGGAGCACGAGACCAGCTGTTATCTTCCAACAAACTGCATATGCAAGACCTAGACGAGTTTACCTGTCCCACTCAAACACGTTCTTTTGTACTCTATTTTTATGGTACGACTTTCAGGTAAAAAGGACTAGCTATAACCCTTACCATAGTACCAGTATACTTTCCAACTTCCATTAGAGACTCAACCTCGACACAAACCCTTCGACCCAAAATATGGATGTGATTTACTCGAAGTCCACTACGCACATGTCACTAAGTGTGCCTCTCAATCATGTCTTCTCGTACTACTTAAACACAAAAGTCACGGAAGACGCATTTTTGGGCTTTAGGGGACCTAGCTAACCAACCTGACTGGAGACTAGCTCAACCATTTGGGTAGAAAGCTATTCTAGGTTACCTTAACCTAGTAGAAATAATTTTATCATTGGATCTTGTCCAGTCCATGTGGATTGAAATCTAAGATTCATTCGACCAACAATTGATGCCCAATTAAGGAACCCATTAAGACCCAGTAAAATCAATCCATGCATACCCCCATATTTGGACTATAAAACCGAACTTTCTGAAATAGGTACCTATACCCATTATGTTGTCTCTCCTTCTTAGAATGTGAGGTCATTCGTAACCCTTATTCCATCTACCAGGAAGTCGCGATATGATCTTGTATTGCATTTACATCCCTTGCTTGTGTGTTTAAATAACCACGAAAAAGAGCACAATCTTGATTTCTCAAATTCAGTCCTATTTTGGAATGTTGTTTAGAACTTCGAGAACAGAATTTCTGTATTGCACGGATTGCAAGACCCTTTAAGAAACATGTGTTCTTCGATTTAGCAGGTGACGGGACTAGAGTAGCACATCTAGCAAATAAGTCAATGGCTCATAAACTTTCTTTCTATCTGTATCATTGGATACTCTCTACCGCTCTTCAAACCTCATAGTTGTTCTCGAATATTCTTCCTTAACTTCCTGTCCTTCCTATTGTAGAGTGACGAAAGGTCATGCTTATTAGAATTTACCAATATTTTTAGCTACTTAATGCTTATCAAATATTGGGTTGTTTGATAAATAGGAGCGGATTATAGATACCATAAGCAATAGGTATCTATTGGTAGAAATTTTTAGCAAGTAGTTGGATGATTATAAAGTTTTAGTGACATGAGATTGGAGGGAGTAGTGTGACCAAAGGTGGGTGGAAGTCCTCGGAGTTTCGTAGTTACAAAATGGCTAGAGGAGGATATAAACTATTTTGAGAAAAAAAAATTCGAGGAGATTAAGGTAATGGTAGACTTCTTTTTGAATTTAAGGAATAGTTATGAATTAGAATTTCGAGGACGCAATTATTTTTAAGGTGGGTAGATTTGTAACCCCTCTTCTCGAAATTTTGATAATTTATTTTTATTCATTTATTTGAATTAAATGGTGATTTTTAGATTTTTATAAATAATTATTTAGTTAATTTTTACGGTAGATAATTTTAGCCATAGTGGAGTTTTGGAGTACAAGGCAACTAGGAATCGTGGCACGGATAGTGCAATGACGTGCTTTGACTAGTGTGTTAGCTCTGATAGGGAAGGTCGAGCCATAGCGATGTCCTAACTAAGAAAACCAAGCCAAGTTATGACTTAACCCTTACCGAAGGTTTATTTATTCATTATTTATATTATTGAATTTTAGGGAAATCGGTTATACCATTTTAGCCCGGACTGGACCCGAACTAAGCCCAAGCCCATGTAGTCAGGCGGCACGTCCAATGACATTCGAGTAGATAGAATTTGGTATGAGTGTGTTGTATTTCGTTTTAATGAATTAATGGATATTTTTAAGTATTCTTAATTAAATATTATAAATATTATTATTGGTGATATTCAGTGACTTTTGTATAAAATAGATCTTCGTATATTTTGGAATTTTTAGACTGTACATATTGGTATATACGCCTTTATTTGACTTATTGAATTTTGTTATTATTATTATTATGGGTAGTATTATTATTAATATTGAGAGTATTATTTATATAAATTTATTTATTAATATTGGTTATAGGTATTTCGTTATCAAATAAATATTATTATATATGGTCATGTTTATACAAATAGGCTCGATATTAGGAATAGGCGCTATTGGGAGTTATTTAAGATTTTATGGATAATATTATGTATGAATATGAGTAAATGGATATATATATATATATATATATATATATATATATATATATATATATATATATATATATATATATATATATATATATATAATTAAAAAAAAAGGGAAATCAACACTGTTCCGCAAGGGAACAGTGGACCAAGCCATAGGCTGCACCCGAAAGGAATAACCAGCAATTATTCCCGAGCCCAAAACAACCTAGCTGAACCGAGCCTCTCTCACCCCACACAGTACAGCCCAGCCCGAGAAGCATGGGGGGTTATATATATACAGTTGTATATAAGCAAACGTGAGCAGCCGAGAGGAATTCCCTCAACCGAACATCAAACCCTAACCCCGAACCCACGCAGACACCCCGACGACCCCTGGGCTCCTAGGCACGCCGCCCGCCGCCGCCACGATCGCCTGACCGCCGGCCATGGACGCCGTGCGCGCACATGCGCGTGCGGAAGAAACCGCAACAGCAGCCCCGCGGAGCCATTTCGTGCAGTGTTTTCTCCACGACCAATCGACAATTTGTCGAACCAATTTCGCAGGTTCGAACCTAACCTATACCCCTTCGTTTCCCTTCAGGTAGTTCATTTTAATTCGCTTTGTACGCGACGGAAAACGAGCCCCAAAACCGAGAAAAATCTCGATTTCCTGAGTATAAAAACTGCCCCAATGTCCAAGGTTTGCGGTTGATTTGCGACCAGAACATTGCAAGTTTTGGAAAACCGTTTGAACAGACTTCTAGACAACCTAACCAAGATGGAAACACTATTTTTAGATTTAATTCTTGTTGGTTAATTGCTGTTTAAAATTAGGATAAAGTTTGACAAAAATCTGTTTTAAAAACTAGAAAAACCCTCCGATACCATGTTCGTTCCGCCAAACCGGGCGAGGTGGTCACGAACCGAAAGCATTGAAAGGTGCGTAACGGCTTCGTGGTCGTGTGGGCTTTGACGGAATTCAAATTGGTCGCGTGTGCGCGACGAATTTGTTGCGTATCCGTCAAAATTCACCGTATCGGCCTCTGTGCAAATTTCTCAATTACTTTGTGCACGCTCGTCAGATCGAGACGAAACTTGCGCCAACAGAACCGTATCATTTTTTTGGTCTTGTATGCCAAGTTTGGTCCGATTCTGAGACAGTTGATAAAATTGCCGTTTCGCGGGCCCCACGGTCCGACTCGACGGGTGATTTTGTGCACGGCCTGCCGGAATCCAACTCTGCGGTTGGGTTCGTATCAAAAACCTGGATCCGTAGACATGTAGTTTGACGACTTTAGAGACCGTTGACTCTGGCACACTTTTCGATACAAAACGGGTCCAACGGCGGATACCGTTTTGATCCAAAATTACCGTTTTGTCTCTGTGTCCAGAATTGGACTTAAGGACAGACAAACCTAGCTAATTTGACTATTCTGAGAATATTGGTAATGTTTATTTCAGCTTCCAGGAACTGTTGTATGAGTTTTGACTATTGGGGCACAGTGATTGGTTTGGATTGTCGGTTTCACAAGCAAAGGACCACAGGGAGTACAGTTTATTGTCTGTATTTCGATATTGATCTTCACTATATCTTATTGTTTGGTCATTGATTATATGATTTTATATTCTATTATAAATTGTTGAGTCGGGAATGTGAAGTACCAACGATGTGTGATCTGACCTTAGACAGTGTAGACAGTGTAGACAGTGATTTATTATTACAAAGTAGACAGTGTAGACAGTGATTTATTATTGCAAAGTAGAAAGTGTAGACAGTGATTTATTATTTCAAAGTATACTATGTTTCTTTATTGTATTATTTGTTGTAGACAGTGTAACTTTATACAATGTAGACAGTGTAACTTTAGACAGTGTAGACAGTGTAACTTTAGACAGTGTAGACAGTGTAGACAGTGTCGTGTAATTGTCCCGAGACCGATCACATATCAAAGGTACTTCTAACAGTTAGGGAAAGTATTTTGTGTCTATTTATTTGTTATTGGTTTTCTGTATTTCCTGTTTATTTTCAAAACTTATGATTGATGTCTAACCTTTGTTTTATAGTCATTTTCATTTATTGAAATTGCATTCAGTAAATTGTGCTCGTTCTATTCCTGACTGGAAACCAATATTTTTCAGGTTAGCCGTAGATTTACTTAGCATTGGAGATACGGAAAAACTTGCAGACGAAAAGCCTAGAGACTAGCTAGATAGATGAGTTGTAGTCATTCCAATATATGTACAAGTTTATATCTTTCTGCAAATGTAAAACTTGTGATCATTGTGAATTAAATTAATCATGTGAATAAGTATTATTTGTGATTTGATCTTCATGGCCGTGACAACGTTCTACCGCCGACACTGCGGCGTAGGCTGGCTTGGACACGTCTCGTATCCGTTTAAAAAAAAGGGTACGGGTCGTGACAGGAGGAATTACAGATATTGTACGACCTTCTTCGATGGTACGACTCGATTGAAGTGAACCATAACAATATAGGCTGCGGGTCATTTGATGGGAGCTCGTACCTCGCACGCGAATGGTCACCGTATGCAAAGATCTAGTATAGCTTGACATTGCTAGTAACCACTCATACAAATATGTCGGCATAAGAGCGGTTATCCGTGTGTATGCCTTTGGATTGCATCGAGTGCTAGCAAGTTACAAGTTGGGTTAACAAGATATACTTATAGCAAGCGCTAAATTTGAATCGGTGTGGGCTAGGTGTGCACGGTTGTAACACCATTCTAGAGGCTAAGATTGGCTATAGCAAGGACACGTGCTTCGGCATAAATGTGACGTCGTCATCGAATCGTCTCCTTGATGTTATTAGCATGAGAATGGTCTAAAGGCACATAAAAACAAGTGAAAGTCTTGGCACGGTCGAGTTTGCATAAGTTTCTACTTGGTGAGGCATTACCTCGAATATGTATTGAAGTCACGAATAGAGTATAGCATGACCCTGTCGTTGCGTTGCCAAGTATAGGCCAAGGCGTCCTTGTCCTAAAATTGATCCTAAGATAAGACTAGAAAGACAATCAAAAGGGATTAAGCTGCACAAAGTAAATGAACGTGTCGGTTTTGTATGGGTGGACGAGGAGCTCACTCCACCAGTACAGTTGAGTACTTACACCCATACAGTTTTTATGTGCTGGCACAGGTAGAAGCCCGATGGCGCAGAGCTCGCTTGGATGCGTCGAGGCACGAAGTTCCTTGGCATTTCGAGGTGTGCGACGGCATGGAGTCAGAACTTATACGGGATATAATGTATGGACATCGCCATTCCGAAGAATCTGCCACACGTCGCCTGAAGCTTGTATTGAGAAATGAGAGAGAGCAGAGTGACTTGTAATATGAGAGAAAAGTGAGCTTGAGAGACTTGTAATTTGGGCTAGTGCCCACATTGTAACCTTTGTTCAATATCAATAAAAGGGCATTTTGAACGACTTGTGTTTGCTTTCAATTTCCGCTGCTGACTATTCAATGTTTCTGCTTGGGACTTCTGTGAGACGACCCCCGTCGCTTAGCCTGAAATCGACCGTTATGGACCTGCCTTGCGTGAGCGTAATCTAGGCTCACGCGGCATCACGCCTTAGCGAGGACGATCGCTCCTACGGGAGCGGGGCGTGACATAATGGTATCAGAGCACAGCTTTACGTCCTTGGACTTTCGATTGAATTCTTTAAATATGATGTTTTTGCAAACTCTAATGTTGTTTTTGTAAATTAAAATCATTGATGCGCTCACTCTCAAATGTCCCACGGGATGTCCATACAATAAGTTTAAATATTTTGAAAAGTATTACGAAAGCAAAAAATTGGTTGAACAAGTTAACTTTAAACAAGCACGGTTGGCTAAGTAGGGCTGGGCATACACACCAAGAATCGTGTCGACCTTAGCAAAGTCGCATACGAGATACAAATTGTGTCGAACAAGAATCAGTTAGACTCGATTCATAGAATATAGGATGACTATAGAAGTGCTATCGAACGATATTATCGTCGATGCGACATGGGCAAATCGTGCTTGGAGTTTTGAGGAATGGCTCGAACGAGAATTCGAAATAATCGGTTGTGATTCATAACTGGTTTCGAGGATAGGTGAAATGATTTCATCCCTGAGTGGTGTATGGGATAGCCTTGGAGATGTTAGTCGATTGAGGATGCGGGATCTCAATGAGTCTATCAGCAAGCATCGCATGTATGCAAAGCCTTAGATCGAGTATCATTGAGTAAGTATAATCTTGAAGATTTCGGCGTGTTGATTCGAACGAAATTATAATCGACGTGCACGGGATTAGAATTTGCATTGAGCGCAAAATACAAGTAATAAGGAAAAAAATAGATTGAATCAAAGAAAAGTTAAGGTGTACGAACGGATGACTTGATCGAGAAAATCGATATGAATCGTATACAAAAAGTTAGCATGATTGGACGATAGCGTACACGGAAGTGATTCAAATATTTGAGAATGACTCTAAGGATTAGAATTGATGTTGCTCGATGGTTTGAGTTAGCAAGGATTGAGGCAAATTGATAAAATTGTTGTTCGATGACTTAAGATAGTCGGATGAATGTACATGATTTTGGATTTAAAAGAATTAAACATGTAACAGGTTTGGGAGATAATGATCGAACTTGATCTTGAATGTTGAGGAGATTATACAGTTCGTAAGATAGCATCAGTTGTACGACTCAAAATTCGTTGCAAATGAAGATCGTCAGGTTACATATATCATCGATGGTATTAAGGCGTATCAAAGATTGATATGCGATAACTCATGGGTACTCTGATTCGAGGAATGACGATCGTGCAAAATATTATTGTTCCGATGGATGCTATGCTTAGGATTTTGATGAAATGAATGCTGGATGAAAATTATCGTGTCTTGATGGTTACACCGATAACCATAATGTCGACATTCTTGTCTTGTTCGAGCGCAACTCCAGTCTCGCCCATGCGTCACGTCGGATTTGGGGACGATCGTTCTGCGTGAGCACGAACATGGTGATTCGTGTTGCGGGAACGATCGAACTCGAGAAATCAAGATGTGGTAATTTGGATTGCTTCGACTTGTGGTTTGAGGCGAAGGTGAATTCGAGGATTGATCGGACTTGTGATTGATGATTGAGTAAACTTGAGGATTGAGGACATCCAATCTGCGTATCGAGAATGAATTAGTCTAGACTCAAAATAAGAGTTATGCTCCGGTCAGACGACCTTTTGATCGATTACATGAATTGGGATAAATGACTTAAGGAATATGAAATGAGAATTATGGTTTAGCGACAAGTTGTGTCGTATTGTGCTTGACTTGGGAGTAATAGATAGGCAGATTATATCGAATATGTTTGAAAAGATAGACTATGCAAGTTGCTTGTTGGATGAACAATATTGATATGTCGAGGAAATGGTTGAATATGACTCAGTGTAGGATGACTTTGTTAAATGACTCGGACCCCTTGGACTAAGTATTACAAGTGCGCATATATCTATATGCTCGATGTTTAGAATCTGAGTGATGTGAGCTTGGGTAGAAAACCCTGTACGATCAACTTTGGTTTGACCCTAGGATTGGGGTCAGTATTGGCATTATTGTTGGGAAATTATGATTCCAATCCTGACATTAACTTTAGCCTTGAGAGATACGTCTATGCTGCAAGTGTCACGCCCCAGAACCAGAATACTGGAGAGCAGGGGCGAACATAGCCAGCTACGTATATTGAAATGGAATCCACCTCGCTATACGGTCACGGCTGTCTAGATATGAGGGTTTACTACAAGCCAATGGTCTCTTAAGGTCAAGCCTATTGTCTCAATCTCAAGCAAGTAATATAGTTACAAGATGTTTGACCACCAAATATACAATAAAAGGCGTCCCAAATATTACATATTCAGTTGATCATGAAGCTAATCGTACAAAATGCGAGGACTAGCAAGAGTTTAGTCATACATGATCAATCCTAGGATTTGTTAATCATGTTCACAGCCCGTAGGCAGACAGTAAGTAAATATGCATCGAGCTAACAGGTGCTCGTCGGCTAAACGCCTCAAAAGAATAAATTTACAGTAGAGTGAGCGAAACAAAATAGAAAACCCACTCGTAGCCCGGGTTCCTTCTAGTCGCCACCATCGGGCTGGAGGTTCGGTAGATCCTCGGGTGCTGCTCCGAATTCTGGCCACACAAAACCAGCTGGGTCAAACCCCAGAAAGAGCAAGTGCTACAAGGAAGCCACGAAATAAGAACAAAAGCCAGCATATCAGAACATAAGAAAATGGAAGAAAAGTACAAGTAATTAAAGTACAGCAGGACAATGAACGACTAGGGACATGGGACTACTCCGGGAGCCAGATTACAACCCGTAAACCAAACAAGGACCGGGGTTGTAATCCTTTGCCTGAATAGCACCTTGTCTCTACCCATTTATTGTTAAAGATAAGTAAAACAATCATGTTCAGGAGGACCAGGTACTGGGACTAGACGAGACTTAGACAATGCTGGACACCATCCATTCACAAGCGGCCAAGCAAATACTACGGCTTACTACTTAACTAACTAGGGTTATCACAAGCCTAATTACTAACAAGATACAAATGAGAAATTTCCAGTCCCAAGCCCTGCAGACTATCTAGTTATCCTTCCGCGGGTTGAGAGTATGGTTGGGTACATCGCCCAGGAGACGATATACCCTTAGGTGACTTAGAGGTGCAACATATGACAGTGTGCTGGAAATGTGCTCTACTCGTCGGCAAGCTACAAGTCCAATTAAAGCACCCAGATAACGAGACTGCCTGTGACTGGAAATTCTCCATGAACTATAGTTTGATCTAGTCATTAGCCTAATCCATATTCAGTACGAATCCCTGACCATGGGAACCAGGGAGTCACGTCCTAGACATGATGCAATACAAGACAGGTGGATTGCACAAGCAAGCAAGCAGGAACACCCACGGTGTCAAGGTTGATTAAACAAGTCAAGTTAAGTCAAGTCGAGTTACAAGTTACAAGTTACAAGTCAAGAGTGCGTCGCCACGGGCCACTATCAAGTTATCAGGTTACAAGTCAAGAATGCACCCCATCGGGTCACTATCAAGAAGATCAGAAAGTACCAGGATCATAAATTACAGAAAACCACGAAAAATCGTACTAGTCATAGCAATTACTGAAACTCGTGCTAGGTCGTGTTGGGTTAAGATGGTCGTGCTGTGTGGAACAAGATCTCAAAACCAAATCCACAAAAGAGAAGCCAAGTCCAAGAAATAAAACCAAATCATCATGGGCAAGTGGGTTGCGCAGGGGGGTTGATGGCGCAGGGGTCAATTGCGCCGGGAGCCAAGGGCGCAGGGGCAAAGGGCGCCGGAGATGGGTGGCGCAGGGTGCAAGTTGCGCAGGGTCAGATGGCGCAGGGGCCGAGTGGGCAGGGGAGGATGCGCAGGGGCCAGGGGTCCAAGTGCACAGGGGCGAACGGCGCAGGGGACCGGGGGTCCAAGTGCGCAGGGGCGAACGGCGTAGGGGACCGGGGGTCCAAGTGCACAGGGGCGAACGGCGCAGGGGACCGGGGGTCCAAGTGCGCAGGGGCGAATGGCGCAGGGGACCGGGGGTCTAAGTGCGCAGGGGCGAACGGCGCAGCAGCACGCTAAAGAGCGCGTGCGTCGACGGTGCCGCGGCCAGGCGCGCAGGGCGCGCGCGCGATCGGGCAACGTCCAGGGCTGCGCGGTCAGCGACCAGCGCTAAAGAGCGCGGCGCGGGGGAAAGGGCAGCGCAAATCAGCCAAGCGCACGGGGCGCAAGGCAGCGAAGCGCACGGGGCGCAAGGCAGCGAAGCGCACCGGTCAGCAGCACGCTAAAGAGCGCACGCTGGGGAGGGGTCTTCTTCTTCCTTAAGCTTGAGAGGAAGAACACCCATGGCTACAAATCTTTAAAACACCACAACTTGGCCAAATCACAACCAAATCTAGAATTTCAAAGTTCTATCTTGGGTGAAATTTGATTCTCTCCAACATAGGAACATCAAAACCCACAAAAATCTAACTTAAATAGATCAAAACTATGTAAATCCAAAAATAGTCAAAACTTAGATCTAGAAAAATAGAAACTCCAAATCCAAAAATGTCAAGTTCTAATGTTGATCCCCATGTCCTAATCTAGCTAATGGACAAATAAAATATGGTGTTTATTTGTTGGCAAGGTGCACTTGCCTATGGTGTTGGTGGAGGAAGGAGGAAGAAGAAGATGGAGAAATAAATGGAAATAAAAAGGACAGAGAAAAGTTAGGTGGGATTTAATGGTGGAGGATATGTTGTGTTGAGGGTGGAGGTTAGCTAAGGTGTTCCAAATGCATGATGAACCAAACCAAACCATTTATTCTCCACGAAATAAAACCAAGCCAACTAAAACCGAGCCGAGCCGAAACCCAAAATACGAGAAAAAATCCAAAATTTCACAAGTTGAGAAAAAATAAAATGCATGCCAAAATCCAATTACGAGTATTAATATAAAATACGAGAAACGGGGGTGACAACTCTACCCACCTTAAAAGAATTTCGTCCTCGGAATTTAATCAATGAGCTAGAGACTGCCACGGCAAGTTACGCTAAGCACCAACAACTACACTAAACAGTTCAATCATACAATCATACATGCAAGCAAGGGATGGAAAGCATAAGGCATAAGGAAGACATTATACCTTACGAGTCAAACAAGTCGGAATATCGCGATCGGATGTCGTCCTCACGCTCCCACGTTGACTCACCTAGAGAGTGATGACCCCAAGCAACACGGACTAAACTAATAGTCTTGTTCTTAAGTTTCTTCTCTCTCCGGTCCAATATAGATACGGGCCTCTCCTCATACGAAAGGTTGGTACCAACAACCAGTTCTGAATGATCTAGGATATGGCTCGGGTCCGGAATATACCGTCGAAATTGGGACACATGGAATACATCATGTACCTCACTTAGCTATGGCGGAAGAGGAAGATGATAGGATACATCTCCTACTCGCTCCAGGATATCGAACGGCCCTATATACCTAGAACTAAGCTTTCCCCGCACGCCAAAATGAATGACGCCGCGGTTAGGCGAGATCCTAAGGAATATATGGTCGCTGATAGCAAACTCTAAGGGACGTCGATGGGCATCGGCCCAATGCCGCTGGCGATCTTGGGCAACTCGAAGATGATCCCTGACTTTTTTGACTACTTCAACTGTCTGGGCAATCATTTCTGGATCGAGCATCTGCCTCTCTCCAACATCATCCCATGCTAGCGGGGATCTGCACTTTCTGCCATACAGAGCTTCGAACGGAGCCATCTGAATACTGGCCTGGTAACTATTGTTGTACGAGAACTCCACCAGGTGCAGGTAATCTTCCTATGAACCATCGAAGTCAAGTGTACAAGATCTCAACATGTCTTCAAGGGTCTGGATTGTGCGCTCTGACTGGCCATCTGTCTGTGGATGATATACTGAACTGAACTGGAGACGAGTCCCTAAACTCTCTTGCAGGCTGCGCCAAAAGTGGGACGTGAACCTTGAATCTCGGTCCGAGGTGATGCTGACTGGCACACCGTAAAACTTGACAATCTGTCTGAGGTACGTCTCTGCCAACTGAGCCGTTGACTGACCCACTCTGAATGGGAGAAAATGAGCCACCTTCGTGAGCCTGTCAACTATAACCCAAATAGCATCTCGACCAGCTGGGGATCTAGGCAGTCCAGTCACAAAATCCATGGTCACATGCTCCCACTTCCATTCTGGAATCGGCAAGGGCTGAAGAAGTCCAGCGGGACTTTGATGTTCAGCCTTAACCTGCTGGCAAACCAAATACCGAGAGATAAACCGGGCTATCTCCCTCTTCATGCCATTCTACCAGAAATGCTGACGAATATCATGGTACATCTTCGTGCTACCGGGATAAATAGAGTACTGTGAACTGTGAGCTTCTGCCATAACCTCTTGTCTGATATCTCCACTGGGTACACAAAGACGAGTGCCATGTCGAAGTGTATCATCTTTATGAATGCACAACTCCGGCCTTCTTTCTGCCTCACACTCTGCTCTGAGCTGCTGAATCTTAGAATCTGTAGACTGCGCCACCCGGATCCTCTCAACTATGCTGGACTGAACTTGTAGACTGGCCATCAACGCCATATTGGTAGGAAGAACCACTTCAATTCCCATCTTCTGAAGATCTGCCAATAACTCTGGTTGCGCCGTTAGAAAAACTCCGGCTCTCCTGCTCAATGCATCTGCTACAACGTTGGCCTTCCCTGGGTGATACTGCAAATCCACATCGTAGTCCACCAATAGCTCAAGCCATCTTCTCTGCCGCATATTAAGGTCCTTCTGGGTGAAAACATATTTCAGGCTCTTGTGATCAGTAAATATTTCTACTCTATCTCCGTACAAGTAGTGCCGCCAAAGCTTAAGTGCAAACACTACTGCTGCCAGTTCCAAGTCGTGGGTCGGGTAATTCTTCTCATGATCACGAAGTTGACGTGATGCATAAGATATTACCTTCCCATGATGCATCAAGACTGTCACGCCCCAGAACCAGAATACTGGAGAGCGGGGGAGTGACTCAGCCAGCTACGTATTACGGGTAGAAGAATACCGTATAATACGATCAATGCTGTCTAACCAGACGAGGGGGTGCATACTACATAAAAGTCATACTATGGTCATTACACATCTATTGTCTCAATCATTCAAACAAGAAACAGAAATATAGAACATGTAAGGTAAAGCAGTAAGGCGTCCCAAACGCTCAGTCAAAATGTTCTTGAGATCTGGCTTTACAAAATACAGCCAGATGATGTAGTAAGTATACACAATTGTTATCAGCTGCAGTCTGACTTAATTACAATTATGCAAAAGTAAGTACAAGACAATCCGACTAACATGTCGGTGCCAAACGGCAAGGTATAAAGTAGATAACAAAATGAGTGGTGAAGTTAAGGAACCCACTCGAGTCCTCCTGCAATCATGCCTCTAGTATTGACCATCTTGGAGGTAGAAGTACGCTGGATCCTCGGGAACCGGCTCTAAATCTGGCCATGCAAAACCAGAGAGGTTAGACCTCTAATAGCAAGTACCACAAGGAAGGACGATATGAAGGACATAAACCAGTAAGTAAAAGAATATAATAATAGATCTCTGCTTGCTACTAGGATTCACATCACATTACGACACTTCGTACCAACCTCCCAACCAAACAAGGACAGAAGTTGGCCCGTCATGTCCTGACATTCTGAGCATCCCAGTTAGGTAACAGAGTAGTACAGTACACAAACAAATCATCTTGAACGGCCAATCAAATTCTACGGCTTGCTATTATGAGTCCCAAGTTATCCTGGAATTATGCGATTAGGGATTTCTCAGTTCTTACTATGTGCAAGCAAGGCTAGTCTATCCAGTCGATCAATTGGCCCATGCATGAATTAGACGAGTCCTAGCAGGACGCCCGTCAATATACAATATACAATAATAATAAAAACAGATACTGTTCCCTGCCCGTGTAGCAGATTTACAGTATCTGTGGAAACCAGCCGGCCCGTCGGGTACTACTCGTCCCAAGGGGGCTGCCATGTAAGAATTCGGGAATCCATTCTCTCCATGCAATCATTATTTTATTTAACTTAATAGTCTCTACGTTGAGTGAAATCCCATGTCGTGGATCATGGTCATTCAAATGAGTACTTCGTACGGGGTACGATATGCACAACTCTACAACGATACCAGTGCGGTTAGGTTGCAGGTCTTACATAGCGTAATGCAACAATCAAATCTATCCACGGTAATCATGCCTTGACCATAAGTACACATGCTTCTTTTGTAGAAAAATAACTAAATAAATAAATAAATAAATAGATTGAAGCCTGCATGTGCATGTATGTCAATATTCGGGATCAGCCAGTCGAGTACAATAGTTCATAACATGAACGTGTCTCATTCATTTTATTCAATAAGACGACTAGCCAGTCTCTTAGTTCCAACTAGGAACGCATGATCAATTATTAGTCAATGTCACAATCATTATCAATGGTGACAAGGCATGAAAGTCATCAATATTACATGGGGTCGAGCCTATAACTCCTCAGAATTAAGTTCTAGTCATACTGGGGATCCATGGATTAATCAAGACACATGACACATTCTACACAACAATCCATATTTACAATATTAACATGTCATAACTTATCAAGTTCATGCAAAAAGGCGTAAGGATATAATAGAAGAATTATCATGCCATCATTAAATGAATAATTATAAGACAATTAAAACACCCAGGTCAAGAAGTCACGCCAACAAATCTATGCTAAGGCCAAAAGTCACGCAAGAAGTCTATGCTTAAGACCAACAAGTCACGCTAAGTCTAGCTGGGGTGAGCGTGGAAAATGGGCGTGAATAATGAGCATGAAAAGTGATACACGCTGGCAAGCGTGAGCGTGAAAAGTCACGCAAGCAAGCACAGCGTGAGCGTGAAGGGAAATTCACGCAGACTCTAGTGAGCATGAAAAGGTGACAAGAAATCTACGCACGCAAGGATGTGCGTGACTAAAATACACGCACGCTCATGGATGTGTGCGTGACTGAAAATACACGCACGCTCATGAGAATGTGAGCATGACTAAAAATACACGCAGACACGTACAGACGTGTGCGTGACTAAAAATACACGCAGACACGTACAGACGCGTGCATGACTGAAAATACACGCAAATACGTACAGACGCGTGCGTGACTGAAAATACACGCAAACACGTAAAGACGCGTGCGTGACTAAAAATACACGCAAACACGTAAAGACGCGTGCGTGACTGGGCTGATGTTTTACGCGAGCACGTAAGAACGTGTGCGTACAACATTTCCCGAACTCCAAGTACTATGGAGCCTTCGCTCCAGTGCCAGAGAAATACACCCAAAGTTGATGGACTAAGAACCCATGAACAGCCGAAATACTACAACTTAGATCTGGAGAAAACCAGCCGGAGAAATCAAAAATGCTAAGAACTAATCTCTCTTGGAATCACGAGAAGAAGGCAAATGAACCATAAAAATGGGTGATTGAGAAACAAGTTTGCACTTGCCTTCTCCTGCTGCTGGTAGGTGGTGGGGAGTAATGAGAGGAAGAAGAAAAAGTAATGGTGAGAATGAAGTAATGAGGAGAGAGAAGAGATGGAAGCTTTAAATAGAAAGATGGTGGTAGGTGGGAGTTGGGCCGGGTTCTAATGGGTCGGGTTGCACGGGTCCAACAAGGCTAATCCGAAAGTAAAACTAAAGCAGGAATTAAAATGCAGGTAATAAAATGCAGAAATAAATTACGGAAAATTAATTGCAGGAAATAAATTAGCATGAAAATTTAAAGAGCAGCTAATTAATTATCATGAAAATTTAAAGAGCAGATAATAGAATTGCAGAAAAAATAAAGTACAGAAAATAAAATACAGGTAATTAATTAACATGAAGTTATAGGAATTTAAATACAGGATACTACATGATAAATACTAAATAAATACATTCAGGCAATATACGTATTAAAATATGCATTCTGGGAACGGGGAGTGACAAAGACACACCCCAATCCTCTGCCTGAAGCGTCGCAATAATCTGTGAATCCTTCGGTCCCATCTGGAAGTGTAAGAATGGGAGCCGTTATCAAACCTGCTTCAACTTCTCAAATGATTCCTGACACTCTGTTGTCCAAGCAAACTGTACATCCTTGCGGGTCAACTGGGTCATCGGCGCTGAAACCCTTGCAAAATCTGAAACAAATTGCCGGTAGTGGCCGGCTAATCCAAGGAAGCTGTGAACTTCTGCCACTGAGCTGGGTACTGGCCATGACTCGATAGCCACAATCTTCTGGGGATCTACTTCCACTCGTCCTCGGGTAATGATGTGACCCAAGTACGAAATACGATCGAGCTAGAACTCATATTTACTGAACTTGGCGTACAACTGATGCTCCCTAAGCGTCTGAAGGACGACTCTGAGATGCTGCTCATGCTCTGCTTCGCTCTTGCTGTAGACCAGGATATTATCTAGGAACACGATCACGAACTGATCCAAGTAAGGCATGAAAATGCGATTCATGAGGTCCATGAATACGGCTGGCGCATTGGTCGCTCCAAAGGGCATAACAAGGAACTCCCAATGTCCATACCTAGATCGAAAAGCTGTCTTCGGGATGTTCTGCTCTCTGACTCTGATCTGGTGGTATCTTGACCGCAAGTCTATCTTCGAAAATACCGAAGCCCCTCTAAGTTGATCAAATAAGTCATCTATCCTCGGGAGAGGGTATCTATTCTTGATTATCACCGAGTTCAAGGTACGATAATCTACACATAACCTGGACGTACCATCCTTCTTTTTAACAAGAAGCATCGGGGCTCCCCAAGGCGATCCACTTGCACGAATGAATCCCTTGGTCCTGAGTTCTTCAATCATCTTGTATAAAATCTCTAACTCTGAAGGCGCCATCCTGTAGACTCGCTCTGACACTGGTGCTGTCCCGGGGATCAAGTCTATAGTGAACTCGATCTCCCGCTCTGGCGACATTCCTGGAAGTTCCTCCGGGAAGACATCTGGAAACTCTTCAACTATCCGGGGCAACTGCACTGCTGCTACTGCCATCCGCAACACTGGGGAAGATGGCTCCACCGCGCCTCTGGAAAATGAAAACTCTGGCTCGCCTGGAATGCTAAAAACAACCCTGCCAATATGGCAGTCTATCCTAGCATACTGGTTCCTCAACCAATCCATGCCTAGGACTACATCATAGTCCGCCATAGGGAATTCTATAAATCTAGCGAGGAACTCTCTACCGCTAACTACGATCCGACATGAGGAAAATACTCGATCTACTCCCACAAGACCATTACCAGTAAGTATATTGAGCCTTACTGATAATGACTCTGGCTCCAATCCTATTCGTGTCGCGAATCGTGCAGACATGAATGAATGCGATGCACTAGAATCAAATAATACCGATGCTGGAAAAGAGTTGACGAGAATAGTACCTGCCACTACCTCACCTGGTGCAACTTCTTCATCCATAGTCATCATCATGGCCTGACCTCTAGCTGTGGGTCCCCTCTGCTGGAAACCTCTCTGCTTGCTCTGCACTTGGGCTTGGGTATACTGCTGCTGGTTCTGCTGATGAAACGCCTGGGCCTGAGGCAATAATGGCCTCGGGTACTGCTGCTGCTGCACAGGTGCTGGTCCCCTAACCGATGGACTGGTTAGGTTGGAAGAGGACGAACTATCCTAATTCGGACAGGCCCCTATTTTGTGATCTGCCGCTCCATAAGCCAGGCACAAACCCTGTGCTCTGCGACAATCTGCTACTACGTGCCCTGGCTTCCCACAATGAGAACATCCCATCGCGGAAGTCTGCTTCTGCTTCTACTGTTGCGGGTACGTCGGGGTCGAATGCTGAACTGACGTTACTGAGGCCGCCCGCCTCGGAGTTCCAATAGACAAACTTCTAGCTGCCGGGGCTGGAGCTGATGATTGGTGCATCTGACTGTGGGACCGCTTCCTACCTCCGGTCCTATCCACGATCCTCTGGGAGGTGTACTCATGCCTCCTAGCTGCTCTTAAAACCGCATCGAACGTCTGGTGCTCGAACTGCTCAACTGCCAACAAGACCTCCAGATGCAGTCCCTGCTGGAACCGCTGGGCCCTATCAAACTCGATTGCCACCAGGGTGGGGACAAACCTACTGAGTCTAGAAAACTTAGATGCATAACTGCCAACCGATCTGCCTCCTTACTTCAAGTTGGTAAATCTCGTCTGTAGGTCGTACCGAGCTACAGCATCAAAATACTTCGTCTGGAATCTCTCTCTAAACACCGCCCAAGAAATGGGTGCCACTAATCCCATGGATTGCGCTGCCCACCAACTGCGGGCTAAATCCAGCAACTGCAGGCGCACCACCGCCACCTTCTCATTCTCAGGTGTCCTGGCTGCTTCCAGAATCACCTCGGTATCCTGAAGCCAAGCGTTCGCGGCAATTGAATCCTCGCTGCCGTCGAAGAATGGAGGGTTCAAGCGCTTGAAGCTGTTGGCCGCGTTGTTCCCTGGATGACTGCCTCTGGTCAAAGCATCTGCCACTGCCTGGTGCAAGGCGTCTCCTCTGCGATCCTGAGAAGCTATCAAGGTCCTGATGAGACC
The DNA here is from genome assembly GCA_029216955.1 of Iris pallida. Taxonomy (NCBI): domain Eukaryota; kingdom Viridiplantae; phylum Streptophyta; class Magnoliopsida; order Asparagales; family Iridaceae; genus Iris; species Iris pallida. The sequence goes on from JANAVB010033816.1 coordinate 1,086,571, forward strand.
TACTAAGGTGCCATCATCCGGCTCGGCAGGCTGAACGGGCTGAACTGGGGGTTCTCCTTCAGGAGGTATAACTCGGGAGGCAACTCCAGAATGCTGGGCTTGATCTCCAGGTTGCTGGTCCACGGAAGGTGCTCTACCTTGCTGATCGGCGGGGTCAGGTACAGTGCCGCTGAAGAAGACAACACAGGAAAAACAATAAGGAAGGACCACGACAGATCAACGATACAAGCATGGGATCAGGGCAAGAATTCAGAGATTTCAGAGGATATGAGCGGAGATCAAGGACGAATAATAATTGAGACATCTATCCGGTAAACCCTCATATATCTTGAATACCAAGACCTGCATGGGCCACCACTTAAACCATGTCATGCCCCTGAACCAGAATACTGGAGAGCGGGGGCGAACATAGCCAGCTACGTATATTGAAATGGAATCCACCTCGCTATACGGTCACGGCTGTCTAGATAT